>NC_069483.1:12023682-12058682 GCF_026875155.1 Cherax quadricarinatus
TTTCTTTATTTAAAATTTGGTAACATTATCGTCCCATTTATTTGTATTGTGTTTTAAAGTAACATTTTATTTTCACCTTTCCCCTTCAATCACTCCAAAAAAACGGGTTATTACATATTTAAAACTCTCAGGGGCCCCTCACATTTTTTATTTTAACAAAAAAAACGTTTGCCCAACAAGGGTCATTGCAGCCTGTGGGGCAGAAATTGGGGGGGGGGGTTAAAATAGGTGGAGGGGATCAGGGGTGGGGGGGGACACTAAGGGATATGTGTTATGTTGTCCGAAAAGTGCGAAAAAAGGTAAAAAAAGTGATTGGAATCAAAGGCGACCCATCGCAAAAAGGGAAGACGGGTAAAGTTGGTAGGGTGGGGAGTTTTTGGGGGAAAACCCTGCGAGCTCGGGGGAAAACCCGGGGGCATCACGGGAAAAGGAACGAAATAGGGACCCGAAAAACCCTCAAGAGAAGAGGGTCGTTCCATGAGAAGCCGGGTAAGGGCGAGTATGGCCAATGGGATTTGTTATGGTGCTGTCCGAACTGTTGTTCCCAAAGCTGAAAAGACGAGCAGACATGACTAAAATAACCCCCTGAACAGAATACCTCTTGGAAAAACGGAAGATCATGCACCGCTGACGAGGCATCATCCGCCTTTTTCTTCCCCTCCCCAAAATGTGTTCAGGGACCCAAAACGAAAACAAAAGCTTTTTTTTTTGTACCACATGGCGAAACAAGTTGTACGAAGGGTCCAATGGTGAGGGGAATCAGATTTTTAACCCCTTAAACGGCCCAAAAGCGCTTTCAAATCGTGTGTCAAAAGTTGTTTCGGGGCCCCCCCGGTTAAAAATTTTAATGGAAGGGGTCAGTTAGGAAATAATCCGTTTATGCGAAATGAATTTTCCCCCTAAAAATAATGGAAATAAATTAATCTGCAAGAGCCCAAAAGTATGAAAAAATTTTTTTTACCCATGAAATGTTAATTTTATAAACACAAATAAAAAGGCATGCCTTTACATGACATTTTTTATTAAAGTCTGGTGGATTGTGGGATGGGAGGAGGGGGAGTTTTATCTTCTTATTTTTTGAAGGGGAACCCCCTTCCATTAGGATTGAGGTAGCAAGTCCTTTTCGGGGGTTACTTCCTTCTTCTTTTAATGCCACTAGGACCAGCTTGAGAGCACTGGACCTCTGTCGCACAACAAATTGTCATAGAGTCGTACCCCCCTTTCCCTTAAGACTTTCCTAAAATGGGCCAAACATTGTCATTGAAATAGTCACAAGCAGGGGCTTGCAACAGCTGTTTTGGGTGATTTTCTCTTAAAAAGGTTTGCATTTTCAACCCACTTGACACTTTCCTTAATCTTTGAAGTGGCCAATGGATTCCCAACTGGCTAGGTTTCAGGGTTAGCCCCAAACCCTTTTAAAAATCTTTCTTATTTCCATACAAATTTCACCCTTTTTCCAAGGGTTGGCACTAGAAGCTTTTTTGGGGGCCCCTGGTCATTTTTTTAAAAGGGAAACAGCCCCAAAAATACTGTAATAATAAAAATATTCCGGTGTAGCTTGGAGTTACCGCGGGGCTGGGGGTAACAATGGGACGGAGGGGGCAATGTGAGGCTGGCTGAGGGCACTTGGAGGTCTCGGCGAAAATCGGTTGCGGGTTTTTTAATGGGTTGCCCCCGGCAAAAATTTTGCGATAAAAGTAATCGTTATGGGGAAAAAAATCGCTATGCGATGCCATCGTTATGCGGGGGTACTGTACTTTTTTTTACAATTTTTTTTAATAACAAAAAAAAGTAGATAAAAGTGTGTTTACAGTTTTCAAATGTAAACAAAAAAGATGTCTAAAATTTTTTTACATATTCCAGATTTTAAAAAAAAGTATATTACGTTTGGCCCTTTTTAAGGGTTTAAAGGTTGTAAGCATGAGGGATCTGAAATGATCAAAACGTCGAAGGAGACATAACGTAGTAATTGGGAAGTGCATGAGGAGGGCATACAACTCGGCTGAAAAAAATTATACCCGGCCCAAACAAATGACCTCGGACAACACGGCGGAAAACACCGCCCAAACCCAACACCTAGAAGATTTAAAACATCTGTTAAACGCAATGGCATGAGCATGCAACGGAAGGATGAAAAAAAAGAGAGCGAAAAGCAGTCGTAGTTTGGGAGCTTTGGCGATGCCGAAAAGAACAGCTAAAACCCGTCAGAACCGGCCTCGCAGTTTATGTTATTGATCCCGGCCCCCTACTAATTTGTTTTTGTGCTAAGGCCCTCAATAATTAGTAATTATTGATCCCTGGTCCTAAAGAAATCAGTTTAATGCCGGGTCCCTCACTAGATCTCGTTTTGTGAGGGTCCCTCAAAAAGATCTATGTTACTGATCCCGGTCCTTGCATAGATGTTGTTATTGTGCTAGGGTCCCTCAGTAGACCTTGCTTTGAAAAACCCCCTCACTAAATAATTTTTAAAAACTCACTAAGATAAGCCGAGCATCGTAATTTTGTGCAAACCCTTAAAGGGCCCAAAAGTATATATCGTTCACGCGCGTAGGCCCCCCAAAATGTAATACATGATAGTTTTCTTTGTCATTCTTTAAAAACTTTGCCCCAAAAGCCTGAGTCCCTAGACATGAGAAAAGGGGTGCGCGCACTCACTGTGCACCAATTAAATAATTGGGGATGCCGGGGTTTCCCCAATTTTGCTCTTTTTTCCTTTTAAAAGAAAAGAAAAGTTTTTTTTTTTCCTCAAAAAATTTGGGGCACTACGCGAGGTGAACGTATATTACTTTTGGCCTTTTAAGGGTTAATTGATAGAACAGATGGATACTAGTAAACAGTTGAGAATTTGGGGTTTTAAGAGCAATGGAATTCCCTTAATATAGGACTAAAGGGGAAAAAAATCACGATTTTAAAAACTGCACTCAGAACGAAATTTTGCCCCAGTGCAATTTGAAGAAAGCACTAAAACCAAACGAGGGTCTGCGTGCAATTATGTAAGTTTTCCACCAAATTTCTCCCTTTGGTTAATACCTAATTTTTTTTTAATTTTAATGGTGGACAGAGCATTTTTATTTTCATTTGTTGGACAGTGAAAGGGTTAAAAATTGGTTATTACATATTTAAACTGCTCAATGTCACTGAACCAGTGTAAAATAGTATGTAATTGCCCATTTTCATGGGCTTATTTTTCCTTTTTGTATTTGTAGTTAATACAAAAGAAGTCTTGCTAAAAAGTCCAAAATCACTGAAATTAGGGGCCCCTATTTTTGGGCCCAATGTGTATCTACTCTTTTGTAACCCCAAGGAAAAATATAAATGGGGGCAAAGGGCCCTTTCTTTTTGGTATCACAAAACCGAGTTCTTGTTATTAAAATAATGTTAAACCCCCAAGGGTATACCTTTTTAATGTTAATAAAGTTTATTTTAATTTAGACACATACTCCTTTCGTTGTAAATTTTTTTAAAAAACAGACGAGATGGTTACCTGGCTATTTGATAAAAGATTGGATTCAGTTGGAGGGAGGAGTTGGGGAGGTGAATGTTTCAGATTTTTGGGGAGTGGAGTGTCAGGGATGGGTCTATAAAAGACGAGGTGAATCATAGAATTGTGGGGGGAAAAAAAGGGGTTTGGAGGGTGCATTTTGGAGTTGTGGGACAAAGAACTTTGCCCCTTGGGGGCAAGAGGGGAATGTATGAGAGTATAGTTTTACCAACCTTTATTGGGTGTGAAGTGGGTGATGATTGTTGCAGCGGGGGAGAGGCTGGAGGCAGTGGAGAGTATGTCTGAGGGAATGTGTGGTGGAATTACATGTAATGCAGAGAATTCTAGTTGGGAAATAAGGGGGTGCGGGATAAGAAACATAAGAAGAAAAATAAAAAAAGGAGGAACACTGGGGGCCTGTGGCCCTCTGGCAGGTCCTTTACAAATTCATCCCACTAACAAAACTTTGCCCAACCCAATTTTCAATGCCACCCAAGAAATAAGCCTTTATGTGAAAGTCCCACTCAAACCAACCCCCCCCACTCTGTCTTATCCAACCAGATTTGAAAAAACCCCAAAATCCCAGCCCCAAAAACCCAAAAAGGGAGACTGTTATCATAATACCCTATTTCCAACCAATACTTTCCTAGTCCTTTTAAATCTAAACTTACTAATTTAAACCATTACTGGCGTTCTCTCTTGGAGAGACCCTCCCAAGACTTTTTAATATCCCTTATTTATACCTTTTTTCCACTTTTACACTTCGACAGGTCTCCCTCATTCTTGTCTAACAAGTGAATGTAACTTTAAGATCTTCAATCTTTCTTCATAAGGAAGATTTCTGTGCTATGTATTAAATTTTTGTCATCCTACGCTGAAGTTTTTTAAAGAAATTTTGTCCATTTTTAATACGGAGACCCGAACTGAGGGGCATAAACTAGGTGAGGCCCTTTAAAGTGTTAAAGCTCGTATGACCCCTGGGTTTTGTTGCTTCACTTCTTTTATAAATCCCCGTAATTATTTGCCTTATTACTAGCTTGGGATTGCTGTCTTGGTTTAAGGTTGTGTCACCATAACCCCCCAAATCCTTTTTGCAAACTGTATGGCTAAGTTCTAATCATTTAAATTTTTAAAATTAGTGTTATGGGCACTCCCCAAACTCAGAAACCTTGCATTTTTCATTGAACTGCATCTGCCCCTTTTTGACCGAATGATTTGTTTTTTAAAACCCCCTGAGTTCCCCAACATCTACGTTTGAATATTATCCCACTATTTTTGTCATCGGCGAATTTTTCTATACACTAGTAATTCCCTCTCAAGACATTGATATATATTTAAACAAAACGGGCCCAAGACTGATCCTGTGGAACGCCACTTGTTAAGATCCCCCCCCGGGTTTAACCCCCTTTTGGACACTTCTTTCTTCCCGTCGTGGGCCATGACTCGATCCCGAGAGACTTTTCCCCCCAAGCCTGAGCTGCCCTTTCTTTAACAGTTATGGTGCGGAAAATTATCAAAAGCCTTACTAAAAATCTAAGTAAAAAATTCAATTTTTTTTTGTGGTCAAAAGCCCCAAAGCTTTACTGAGAAAGTTAATAAAAATTTGTTAGACAAGACCGGCCTCTTGTGATCCCCTGCTGAGTATCATTAATCAGCTATGCTTATCGAGTGGCTTTTATAATCTCAGCTATAATTGACTCTGTAATTTGCCTACATTTGGGGGGCTTATTGGGGGGTAATTTGCGGTAACGACCTTGTCCCCTGTTTTAAAAATGGGTTACTTAGCCCCTCTTCCACATATCAGAACCCACACTGTTTGAAGAGTAAATTAAAAATATTGTTAATGGTTCACAGGTTCCCTTTTGCATTCCTTAAGAACCCTTGAAAAAAAACCCCATCAGGACCTGGATTACCAAATGTTGTCCCGAGGGTGAGGAAGGGTTGTTTAGGTGGTTTGGACATGTAGAGAGAATGGAGCGAAACAGAGTGACTTCAAATGTGTTCAGTCTGTAGTGGGAAAGGAAGGCGGGGTAGGGGTCGGCCTAGGAAAGGTTGGGGGGAGGGGGAAAGGAGGTTTTGTGGGGCGAGGGGCTTGGACTTCCAGAGGGATGTGTGAGGTGTCTGATGGAGTGAATGGAGACAAAGGTTTTTTAAAACTTGATGTGCGTTGGAGTGTGGCAAAGTAACATTTATGAAGGGGTTCAAGGGAAAACCCGGGAGGCCGGACCCCAGTCCGGAGTGGGAAATCAGTGCCTGCATTGAAGGAGGGGGGTTTTGTTGCGTTTTTAAAAACTGTAGTGTTAAAACACCCCTTTTGGCAAGACGTGTGGAGTGAAAGATGGTGAAAGTTTTTCTTTTTGGGCCACCCTCCTTGGTGGGAAACGGCCGTGTGAAATAAAAAAAAAAATAAAAAAGTTTTTTACGAGGACCCCCAAAAGAAACAAATCGCTCGATTTTTTTTTTTTTTTTTTTTTTGGGGGGGGGGGGGGGGTTTTTTTCGGGAATTTACACTGTACAGAAATTGTATTTACATGTACCGTGCCTAAAAATGCTCTAACATGCAAATCAAAGTTATTGTTTAAATTTTCCCAAAACATTTTTGGGTTCTCTGCATACCCATTTTAAAAATGCTTCAAAGAGCACATTCTTAATGCCTAATAGTTTTTAATCTCAACCAACCTAAAAATAAACAAAATACTTTGCTGTACTGTCACAATGCCTATGCTTTAAAGCTAGAACCCAATTAAGTAAATTAAAAAATTTCAACTAGTTTGCCTTAAGTGCTTGCACGTTTTTTTTTATTGACATGTACTTCTAAATTTTATCGAAACTGCAAAATATCCAAACGAACATTTAAAAAATAAAACAAATTTTTTTAACCCCCAATGGGTCAAAAGTAATAAAAATTTTAATTCATTCCCCTTTTGGAAATTTTGTATTTTTATAGTTTTTTTTTTTTTTTTTAGGGCGGTACACCAAAGTACAATTATAAATTAGTTTAAGATGTTTCAAATTATGTAGGGGAACCAAAAAGTGAATTTCCATTGGGGTTACCAGGTTTTAATCCGGGAAGGGAAGGACAAGTCCCATTCCTGGATTTTGGACCCTATTCAATTTCCGAGGACAATACTGGAGAAGGTTTTGGGGGTCAATGCCCCCGAGGCCCGTCTGTGACCCCGGCCTCATGGTGTAGCAGGGCCTGATGATCCAGGCTGTAGTTTTAATAGACTTTACAGTTTTGTCCAATCTAAATGTTGTCAGGTCGTTTTAAAAACTTATTTTTCTTAGCCTTGTAACCCTTTGGTACAGCTCAAAAAACACCCTGCAGCTTCATTTCCTTTTTTTTTGTAAATAAGCCAAAGTAATATTTTTGTTAGTGTCAAGTTACCATCACTCGGCCATCTAGGGAAATTTAACACCTGAATACTTTAAGTATTTAGAGAGGGTGGGGGAGCATTTTTTGCCTTGGGGTATCGCCCTGAAAAAGAGGGAATCAGGTTAACTTAGAAAAAGGGGGGATTATTTAATCAAAAAGAAGCGCTTTAAACCCAAAGGGGTATTTCAGCACTGAGGGCAGGGAAGGGGAAACGGGGTATAGGTGGCAAAAGGGGGGATAATTAGTAGGTACGGGGAAACAGGAGGGGCGTGGTAGTGCATTTTTATCAAAAAAGCGCTAGTTTGTGGATAGTGCAGGGGTTAGAGGGTTTGCAAAGATTGAGGTTGAAAGGGTGAGGGGGAAAAAAGGGGAGAGGGAAGTCTAATGCCTTGGATCAAGAACTCCTCGAGGGTAAAAATAAAAAAATTTTTCAACCTCTAATTTATGTTTTCATTGTTACACTGCACGATTACTGCTAGTATGGTGGTTAACTTTTTTCTCCCTTTTGCATTAAAATTTCTTTATATCTTGTACACTATACATCCCTTTGTTGACAATAGTATTTCTGCATTTCATTTCTACACAGGGATTGTAACCCCCTTTGGGGAATGGGTGATCTGATATAAGGAAAGCACTCATCCTATGGATGAAGGGATCTGGCATCAAAGCACCTTCCCTTGAAAGGTGTCAATATACTGTCTTGCACAGTAACTATTGTTCCACATTTTTAACAGCCAGGTAATGCTCTACAAACTGGCACTGGAATGATGCTCAATATTTTCTAGCAATACAAGTTTTGGTTTTAATTATTATAATCAAAAAGAAGCGCTAAACCACAAGGGCTATACAGCATTTTGGTTTTAAGAAAACTAAAATCAGCTTTCCAGAATTATATGAATAAAGTCTTGAATTATAGGTCAAATTCTTTTACAAACATGTGAACCTTCCCCATGCAGGCAAAAAAACTTTTAGTTTTCTAGTAGTCACCTAATCAATTCTTATCTGAAAGTAACCAGTTTTAGAAAAAAAAAATGGATAAATTCATCTCCACCTAGTGCATGGAAATGCCACTTATTAGAAAGATTTCCAAAGTATTTTATTTTATGGGAGCACTAAGCCCACAGGGGTCATACAGTGCCTTAGTTTTATTCATAAAACAGGACAGCAGCTCCAGTTCCTTGGACCAAGAGCCCTTTACCAGCATCATGGTACATCCCCTTAGGGCTGTCTTGGGAAAAGCATGATACAATACTGTAGCTAAACAGGGAAGCACTATGCCCATAGTTATCTGCACTCAAGAAATAAGCAGCAATCATATTTTGTCTGAGAAACTGGAATGTAACTTCGGTTCCTTGAAGACCCCTTCACTTATTACACAAATCCCCCTTTAATAAAAACTGTAAAATATGATTACCCAGCTGATTCATACAAGGAAGTTCAACATCCCCCATGATTATACTGCAATGGGTCACTAGTATTTCCTTTGATTGCAATTCTTATCTTCATTTACAAATACGTAGTCCAGTTTTACAGAAATCTACGAGGTTATCTTATCAGGACACGCTTATTTAAAATGTACAAAGGAAAGAAAGGTACTGAAAATATACCCAATCAAACAATACACGGAGCATTAAGATTTAGGAGTATACTGTATATTTTAAAGTATATACATATGCTGTATACTGAACTGAAACTGGCACGTAGTATTACTGAAGCACATACTGCACTACAACTCTGGGCATGCATGATTTAAGTACTTTAACCCCTTTTATAAGTGGCCATTTCTTAACTGAAAAAGTATTTTTTATATTCATAAGGCTTTGGCATGTATCATTCTAGCCTACATTTTTCTGTTATTTTACAATGGAATATCTGTGTAAGCAGAACACTTTTTCAACCCAAATATTTCAGCCTTCATCAACTTTTTAACAGCAGATCTAGAAAATAAAGGTTTGGTACAACATTAGACCTCGGCCAAAACTAGATAATGCTGTAGTTATATTCCAGCTTCAAATACATGTACATTATGGTCAGCAACTGTTTAAGCTAACTAACCTCAGGGATTTAATTTTTCTCAAACTTTCCAACCATCATTCTCAACCAATAAGGGCTATACAAATGCTGGGAAATGGGAGGCAATTGGGTTCAATCTGAGGAATGGGGTTAATCCAGTTCCCCGGAACAAAATTGAAAATTTGGTTATTCATGGAAGCACTAAACCTGTAAGGGTCATATATAGCAACTGGGAAATGGGAGGTAATCAGGTTCAATCCAAGGTAGGGTAAGCTCAAGTCCAATTACAGCATTAGAGTTGAGGCAACAATACCATCACTATAAAGCGTAAATTTTAGTTTTTAATTTCTTAAAAATTTAAGTACAAGTCTCTGGTGGCTTATTGTGGAAATACCAGTGCTTTTTTTTTTTTTGTTTGATTATCATATAAAAATACGTAAATAGTTTAATTTTTTTTCATCTAAGAACTCCACCCAAATATACATGAAATAAAAAAAAATGCAGTGAAAATTTTTTATAGAGTATATACAGGATTATATGTGTGCCAATGAACAAAACCATTCAGCAAACCTACTGGCTTGTTGAAAATGGTATAAAATACTGAAAACACGAGCAACAGTTGGATATCTGTAGAAATGTTTTATCTACAAAGCAGCAGGCTCCTTCAGTAAAATAAGAGGCAGTAGGTGTAGTGGTGAAGTGAAGGTGATGTAATGGAACTATTTCATCACCTTCCTTTCACCATTACACTTATTGCCTCTATTTGGAGAAGCCTACTGAGTAGGCACATCGTTTCAACAATAATGATACCCAACTTTTGCTCATGTCTAAATCACAAATTACGGTCCCACGCTAGGCAGGTTCTATTTTTTTTTTTTTTTTTTTTTTTCCCAACAAGTCGGTCGTCTCCCACCGAGGCAGGGTGACCCAAAAAAAGAAAGAAAATCCCCAAAAAGAAAATACTTTCATCATCATTCAACACTTTCACCACACTCACACATTATCACTGCTTTTGCAGAGGTGCTCAGAATATAACAGTTTAGAAGCATATACGTATAGAGATACACAACATATCCCTCCAAACTGCCAATATCCCAAACCCCACCTTTAAAGTGCAGGCATTGTACTTCCCATTTCCAGGACTCAAGTCCGACTATATGAAAATAACCGGTTTCCCTGAATCCCTTCACTAAATATTACCCTGCTCACACTCCAACAGATCGTCAGGTCCCAAGTATCATTCGTCTCCATTCACTCCTATCTAACACGCTCATGCACCATAAAAGTTCCTGCAAACATTGAGGAAAGTATAGTATGGTTGAGCAGTACACATATCAAGAGGCTATAGACAAGCACTGGTTTGACAATTGATTGAATAACTTTTTTTCCTTTGAATAAATAATAGCAGTAACAGTTACTAGTATCCTACTCCTCCTAGTGCATTAAAGCTACCAAACATCTTCAATGATAGTTTATCAGTTTATAGATAAGCCATACCCTTCTAAGCCTTTTGAAATACACGCTGCACAACCATATAATTCACTCAAAATTATTTATGAGAACTAAAGACTGCAACAGAAATATTCTTAATGCAATCAATTTAACTACTCATCCCTATTTGAAATAAAACTGAATTTAGAGGGAAACCAGAGCAACACCAGAAAGCTTAGTCTAGCTTTGCTCATTAAGCTTTAGTTATTGTTGGTATTGCCAACAAGTTAAAGAACCTCTAGAACTGGACAAAAAAGTTAATAGCAAAAGTAAAGGATATTAAATTATATAGCCTTGCTATATAGTGCAACTTTACAAATAAATTATTCCTAGATTCATAACCAACCAACAAGGATAACAGCAGGTTTTCATTATCTGTCCTTGAGAAACTAACACAAGGGCTACAAGACTTAAACTGTACTTTCCTCTTAACCGATGTGGTCTTTCAATCATGCAAATAAAATGCACAACCAAGACTAAATGAATGCCTTAAGCAAAGACATGACTATCAACAAAAAACAATAAGCATCAAGATAGTTTCAATAGGTATATACTTATCCAGCCATGTACTATATATATACTATATATATACTATATATACATGCAATACACTATATATACAATAAGTACACTATATATATGCAATATATATACACTATATATATATATACAATATGTACACTATATACAATATATATACACTATATATAAATTATATACACATATATATATTATACAATATATATATTATACACTATATATAAATATATATACACTATATATAAATATATATACACTATATATAATATATATACTATATACATTATATTACACTATATATAAAATATATATTACTATATAACATATATATTATACTATATATATATACAATATATATACTATATATATATACAATATATATACTACTATATATATATACAATATATATACACTAATATAAATATACACACTATATATCATATAAACACTATATATACAATATATATACACTATATATACAATATATATACACTATAATAATACAATATATATACACTATATATATATTACAATATATATACACTATATATACAATAACTAATATACATATATATTATACAATATATATACACTATATATACAATATATATAACTATATTACATATATTACATATATATACAATATATATACACTATATATACTATATCAATATATACACTATATATAATATAACTTTTATACATATATTACATATATATCAATATATATAACAATATATATAATACACTATATATTACAATATATATACACTATATATACAATATATATACACTATATATACAATATATTATACATATATATAACTATCATATAAATATATATATACATATATATACATATATATATACACTATATATACAATATAATATACACTATATATACAATATATATAACTATATTATACAATATATATACACTATACTATATATATACAATATTATATATATCATTATATACATATATATACACTATTAATATATATATATATAATATATATACAATATATACACTATATATATTCACTACTATATATAATATATACAATATATACACTTATATATATACATATACTATATATATATATACAATATATACACTATATATATATATATATCATACATATTAAATTATATTATAATATTATATATATATATACTAATTAATAATAAATATACATCTATATATTATAATATACATAATTATACTAATATCATTTATATATATTAATATATATTACTAATATTAAATAATATATATAATATCATTATATATACTAATATAATATAGCACTATATTAGTATTAATATACAAATATTACATATATATAATAATTGCAATATAAATATATTACACTAAATATACACTATTATACAGATATAACACTATATATTATATATATATATAATATATATACTAATACATATGTATATTATGTATTTTGATATAACAATAATATACTAATGTAAATATTAATTTATTATACTATAATTGTATAAAATTATATATTAATTAAAACACAATATTAAGCACTAGTATACTACATGAAGAGTGATATGACTTCAGGAAGTATATTTGAGGCCACACCAAAATATCTGAATATGTAAATGTGCAATCTTTACACTATGATTAAATTGAATTACAAAAAAATACCTAATTTCATAAAAATCTGCAATATAAGCACGTATAATTCATCATTATTACATCAATATACCAGAAACATTTACATTTAGGAGCTATATACATTCTGAAAGATAAATGCTTCCCCGCCCTGTTAGTTTACAACACCTCAACTTGAACATAAACCATGAAATTTCATAATATACTACACTAATTTAACTAAAATCTTCCCTGGGGCAATCCATATGGTCCCTTCTATCATATTAGTTGCCTTTCAATGTGTAACAACAAATTTTAATAAGTGCTATATTTATAATCGGTTAATTAGAAGGAAGGCTTATAGTAGTACTTCCCAGGCAGTGACACCTGTCCTAGTTATCCACACACACAAGGCAGACTGAAGCATAACACCAGGAAAGATTATCATAATACTACTACACTAATAATTAAATCTCGCATAAACAAAGAATTGATTTCTATAAAAATATTAAAAATATGCAAGAAAATACAAGTGCATGTGTTGCATTAAACCAAGTTAAATGTGGTATTAATTCCCAGTAAAGGGTATTTAAAGTGTTAGGTAGTAAGGTATGGTAGATGAATGTCAACAGAGGCATCAGCTGATGTAAACAAACCACACTCACCTTCCTCATCTTGAGCCGGTGAGTGTCAGAGTCCAGGCCCACCCACCAAACACCTCAACTCGCAATAAATTATATATAAACACTTGCTAAATACGTAGTATTGCTTTATAGTTTACTACTAAACACTAATTTAAGTTAAACTAGTCACAGCCTGAGCGCTGGAGCTCGGGGCCTCTACAAGCGCTGAGTTACGTGGCCGTCAAAGATGGCTGACGGTCGGCCATTTTACGGCCGCTCGTCTCGACGGCAGAGTCGTAATTTCAGATATTTCCTGTTTTCACATTATAAAACACGCTGAATTTTTCTGTTTTCACGCACAAATACCTACGAAGCGTTCTAGATAAGGGTGGTCTGGTATGTATGTCCACCACCTGTCAGATGACGGGGAAATTTGTAGATTAGTACGGAACCAGACAGAGTCGACCAGAGCAAAGTCTGTCAGCCATGTTCCTACTATCACCCACAATGCTCAGCGCGATGACGTCGTCAGCACCAGCCAGGTTCAAAAACTATAAAGCTACCTTCACTACCATAGCACCTATTACCATTGTTATCCTCCACCACTGTAGCCAAACATACACCATCATCAAACAAAAAGTTTTAAAAAAATCAGGAAAATTAGACAATTATAATAATTAATCATTTATTCATATAAACATAGTATAATAAAGGAAGCCTATGAATTAAAATGACCCTGAAATACAAGGTGAAATTAATTCTCAAATTAATTACATTAGGTAGATAAGCCTATTTATCAACATTGCAATAACACGAGATATATAATATCAGATGATGCAAGCAAGTATGGTGCCTAGAGCTTCTTTGCTTTCCTGGGGCGTGGAGAATCAGTCTCCATTATTGGAGTGCTGTCTGTGAGGGACACCACGTTCATACCACCCATCGTCAAACCCTTTACTGCAGACTGAAAAAAAAAATAAAAACTACGAGTTAACATTCACCCTAACAAAACAGTAAATATACAATGTAACTGGGAAGGGGGAAATGTCACAACTGACTTGAGAAAACAAAAATCATGAAAATACACAATCTAATCCGCCTTTGTATAAAGACACTGGTACAGTTCATGGCATTAGTGGCAACGTTTCGCCAAGAGTGGGAAGAGTCAGGCAGCAAGCTACGAGAGGGTAGTAATAGTCGTGGTGGTGATGGTAGTAGAATTGTGGCGAGATGGGTTGGGTTTGAAAAGGACCCATCAATTGTACTACTACTATCACCACTACCCTCTCGCATCTTACCATATGACTTCTGCCACTATATATATATACTCGTCCTTAGTTCTGAATTAGGGCTGAAAAAGCCACTCGTGGCGAAAAGTTTCCTCTAATGAATGTCCTCAACTGTACATTAGTCTTTCTACATTTTGTCAGTATCACCATACCAGTTTTCAGCCTAACTTGCATCAAGCTCTTCATGGGAGGTCTACATAATTTTTTTTTTTTTTAATTTTTGTACACAGGGAAACAATGCTTCAAGGTATGTACCTATGCCTTTACTAATGGGGTTGGAGCAGAATTTTCTAGGGAGGGGGATCGAGTGTTTAGGCCTAGTTAGTGTTTCATATTAGAAAGGCTATGTAGGCTCAGTGCCTTCTAAAGGGTTAGGTGAATTAGATCTACTGCCTTTTTGCTCAATACCCTCTCAAGATGGTAGGGCATACCCAGTACTTTTCAGTGGAAATGGGAGGAGGAATAGGTTCACAATGCCTGCAAAGGGAAAATATGGTGCCACTGTGCCAAAAAAATATTAGGTCTATAGCTTTCAAAAGATGGATTTAAATCATACAACTTATGGAAAAATGGAGAAAAGGCCAGTACTTTTCAAGGAAGGAAAACTAGTGCCTTGCAAAGGAGAGGCGTGTGAAGTTAGGCTTAGTGCAGTGACTTGTTAGGTCTAAGCCTAGCTTTTTTTATATATATATTTACCATTAGGCACATCCCTTTTACTTTACACTAACATTTCCAGCAGCTAACCCTTAATTTTCTCGCACAGGACTTTTAGTGTTATCTAATACAAGATGACATTCTAGAAGGATAAACAAGAGTACCAGTGCCTTCTAAAGGGTAGAAGGGAGTAAGACCCAGTACCTTCCAGAGAAGACAATCAGCCCCAGTACCATAACAGGAAGAGATTGGGAAGGGGGGGGGAGGTTCAATGCCATCTATATAGTGGTTTGGTCAGTGCCAGTGATAATCTATGAGAAAAGAGGTTAAGGTTCAGTGCTGTCAGAATTTACTGAAGGATAAGGCAAGCAGGCACAATACCCATGCAAGGTAACAACTGGCAGTACATACTCTTGCAAGGAAAAAGCAGTATCCATACAACAAAAACTTAGGCGGTGCCTATTCAAGAAACAAGTAGGCATAGTGCCCATACAAGAGACAAGACAGACCATTTCTGTAATAGGGACAAAGCATGGGCAATGCCCATATCAGGAGAAAAAGCTTAGGCACAATGCCCATACCAGGGGAAAATGCAGAGGCTGCAATTCCCATATCAGGGAAAAAGGCAGAGGTTCCAATGTCCATGATAGGGGAAAAGGCAAAGCTCCAATGCCCATATCAAGAAAAAATAGGCACAATGGTCATACCAGGGACAAGGCATAAGCAAAATGCCCATTAAATGCAGAGGCCACAGTACCCATATCAGGAAAAAACAGGTAAAATACCCGTTAAAAAAAAAATTGCCTAAAGTGCAAAAAGGTGCTGGCAGTGCCCGCACTCGAGCGACGACCGGCAGTGCCCGCACTCGAGCGACGACCGGCAGTGCCCGCACTCGAGCGACGACCGGCAGTGCCCGCACTCGAGCGACGACCGGCAGTGCCCGCACTCGAGCGACGACCGGCAGTGCCCGCACTCGAGCGACGACCGGCAGTGCCCGCACTCGAGCGACGACAGACAGTGCCCGCACTCGAGCGACGACAGACAGTGCCCGCACTCGAGCGACGACAGACAGTGCCCGCACTCGAGCGACGACAGACAGTGCCCGCACTCGAGCGACGACAGTGCCCCCGCACTCGAGCGACGACAGTGCCCGCACTCGAGCGACGACAGAGTGCCCGCACTTGAGCGACGACAGACAGTGCCCGCACTCGAGCGACGACAGTGCCCCCGCACTCGAGCGACGACAGTGCCCCCGCACTCGAGCGACGACAGACAGTGCCCGCACTCGAGCGACGACAGACAGTGCCCGCACTCGAGCGACGACAGACAGTGCCCGCACTCGAGCGACGACAGACAGTGCCCGCACTCGAGCGACGACAGACAGTGCCCGCACTCGAGCGACGACAGACAGTGCCCGCACTCGAGCGACGACAGACAGTGCCCGCACTCGAGCGACGACAGACAGTGCCCGCACTCGAGCGACGACAGACAGTGCCCGCACTCGAGCGACGACAGACAGTGCCCGCACTCGAGCGACGACAGACAGTGCCCGCACTCGAGCGACGACAGACAGTGCCCGCACTCGAGCGACGACAGACAGTGCCCGCACTCGAGCGACGACAGACAGTGCCCGCACTCGAGCGACGACAGACAGTGCCCGCACTCGAGCGACGACAGACAGTGCCCGCACTCGAGCGACGACACAGTGCCCGCACTCGAGCGACGACAGACAGTGCCCGCACTCGAGCGACGACAGACAGTGCCCGCACTCGAGCGACGACAGACAGTGCCCGCACTCGAGCGACGACAGACAGTGCCCGCACTCGAGCGACGACAGACAGTGCCCGCACTCGAGCGACGACAGACAGTGCCCGCACTCGAGCGACGACAGACAGTGCCCGCACTCGAGCGACGACAGACAGTGCCCGCACTCGAGCGACGACAGACAGTGCCCGCACTCGAGCGACGACAGACAGTGCCCGCACTCGAGCGACGACAGACAGTGCCCGCACTCGAGCGACGACAGACAGTGCCCGCACTCGAGCGACGACAGACAGTGCCCGCACTCGAGCGACGACAGACAGTGCCCGCACTCGAGCGACGACAGACAGTGCCCGCACTCGAGCGACGACAGACAGTGCCCGCACTCGAGCGACGACAGACAGTGCCCGCACTCGAGCGACGACAGACAGTGCCCGCACTCGAGCGACGACAGACAGTGCCCGCACTCGAGCGACGACAGACAGTGCCCGCACTCGAGCGACGACAGACAGTGCCCGCACTCGAGCGACGACAGACAGTGCCCGCACTCGAGCGACGACAGACAGTGCCCGCACTCGAGCGACGACAGTGCCCGCACTCGAGCGACGACAGTGCCCGCACTCGAGCGACAACAGTGCCCGCACTCGAGCGACAACAGACAGTGCCCGCACACGAGTGACGACAGACAGTGCCCGCACACGAGTGACGACAGACAGTGCTCGCACACAAGCAACGACAGGCAGTGCCTGCACATGAGCAACGACAGTGCCCGCACAATATACAATGCATGTACATGAGGTGGCCACTAATGGGATAGGCCCTAATATTGTAGTAATGGGTAGGGATTATTAACATTCTCTAGTTCTAACAAATGAGTCATTAGTGAAGTTTAAACCATGTTCACACACCTGCATTCATCATGTACAAGGGACCAGGAGTATAGATGCAAGCTATAACTTGCGAAATCAGTCGACAAGAAAATACGAGGCAATGAAGAAAATCTACAAACCCGTCAGTAAGTGTAGCAAGCAAAAATGTTAACGTGTAAAATGACACCATTCCGATGAAAACAATGGTTGGCTACTGATATATTGTTGCAAACATGCTGCAAATGTTTGTAGGTAATTTAAGTGACATTTGGCAAATTCATTGGGTTTTTGTTGCTAAGCTTTGTAGGTTATTTTCACAAAAGTGACATAAGGCAAGTTCATCAATTTTCTTCTCAGTGCTTCACAAAACACTTAAGAACACCTACACTACGACTGATACTGTAGAAACTACTAGCACAAGCCTATAAGAATTAAATTAAAAAAGAAAAAAAAAAACTACAAGGCTCTAAGGTAGGCATGTTAACCTTGTGAGGGGAATGGCATGTTATCATTCTGAAGGGAATGAAGGTATGAACAATGCCTTTGTAGCAGTTACAGACAAGAATGTCTAAGTGGGTATACACAAAGCTTCTCAAGAATGGTGGTACTTTTCAAGAGTAATTTGAGAGCTTTCTGCAAAAACAATTGTTTTCTAGAAAGAAAATCTGAATATGCTATGTGCAAGTTAATAATTGTGTAAATCAAGTTTACTCAAACTTGTTTTTAATCACGTCAAGTGTCAGCATCATGTATCCCACCAGAGCATATTTTCACCGAAAGTCTACAACAGCTGAGTTAAAGTCTGATAGTGTGTTACTATTGTAAAAGTGGTGGGAGTAAATGCATGGTAAAGGCAGTTAGGGGCTGATACACTTAATGGGGAAAAGCAGGAGGAATGGGAATTACACAAAGGGAACTGAGGGAGGATAAAAGCAATATTAAAAAAAAAAAAAAAATTATTTAAGCTGTCTATTATGGGATTAGTTGCACAAAAGAAAGGTCAACACTATAAAATAAGGGTAGGATCTAAAGAAAAGACAAAACTGCTATATAATGGGTTAAGGTAGGTCCACTTTAAATAGGGAGGGGGATGGGTTGGACATAGGCACTATAAATGAAGGTAGGTAGGATAGGTGCAATATAAAAAAAAAGTCCACTAAAATGTAGGATGGTGCTATTAAAGATTAGGTGCCCTCCAGGTAGATAAGGTGAGGGGGAGCAACTGTACGATAAAAAAAAATTAAAGGCGATAGGAGTGCTTAAAGGAAAAAGGTAAGCAGGTGCACTGCAACGGGGCAAAGGTTCTCTTCAGGAGAACCTTTGCCCCCCACAAAACCAAGTGTAGAGTAAAAGATCCAGGCAGGTGCACAAGGAAAGGAGGCACCTGAACTACAAGAGAATGCCTTAACAGGAGGGGTGGGGGATCAGTGCCCTATAGATTACCTTGGAGATTTGTCCTTTAGAGGCAACACTGCAGAAGGAAATGAAATGGCACAGGTGCACTGCAAAGGGGGGCAAGTGCACTGCAAAGGAAAGGTAGCAAGTGCACTGCAAAGGAAAGGGAGCAAGTGCACTGCAAAGGAAAGGGAGCAAGTGCACTGCAAAGGAAAGGGAGCAAGTGCACTGCAAAGGAAAGGGAGCAAGTGCACTGCAAAGGGAGCAAGTGCACTGCAAAGGAAAGGGAGCAAGTGCACTGCAAAGGAAAGGGAGCAAGTGCACTGCAAAGGAAAGGGAGCAAGTGCACTGCAAAGGAAAGGGAGCAAGTGCACTGCAAAGGGAGCAAGTGCACTGCAAAGGAAAGGGAGCAAGTGCACTGCAAAGGAAAGGGAGCAAGTGCACTGCAAAGGAAAGGGAGCAAGTGCACTGCAAAGGAAAGGGAGCAAGTGCACTGCAAACGAAAGGGAACAAGTGCACTGCAAAGGGAGCAAGTGCATGCAAAGGAAAGGGAGAAAGTGCACTGCAAAGGAAAGGGAGAAAGTGCACTGCAAAGGAAAGGGGACACATGCACTGCAAAGGAAAGGGGGCAAGTGCACTGCAAAGGGTTGCGGCAAGTGCACTGCAAAGCGGGAAGTGCACTGCAAAGGCAAGGGGGGGAAGTGTACTGCAAAGGAAAAGGGGGCACAAAAGCACTGCAAAGGAAAAAGGGGCACAAGTGCACTGCAAAGGTGAAAGGGGGCACAAGTGCACTGCAAAGGGAGAGGGGGGAAATTCACAGCAAAGGGGGGGCAAGTGCACCACAAAGGAAGAGGGGGGCAAGTGTACCACAAAGGAAAAGGGTAAGTGCACTGCCAAGGAAAAGGGGGCACAAGTGCATCACAAAGGAAGAGGGGCAAGTGCACCGCAAAGGAAAGGGGGCAAGTGCACCGCAAAGGAAAAGGGGGCAAGTGCACCGCAAAGGAAAAGGGGGGCAAGTGCACCACGAAGGAAAAGGGGGGCAAGTGCACCACAAAGGAAAAGGGGGGCAAGTGCACCACAAAGGAAAAGGGGGCAAGTGCACTGCAAAGGAAAGGGGGGCAAGTGCACCACAAAGGAAAAGGGGGCAAGTGCACTGCAAAGGAAAAGGGGAGCAAGTGCACCACAAAGGAAAAGGGGCAAGTGCACCGCAAAGGAAAAGGGGGGCAAGTGCACTGCAAAGGAAAAGGGGAGCAAGTGCACCACAAAGGAAAAGGGGCAAGTGCACCGAAAAGGAAAAGGGGGGCAAGTGCATCGCAAAGGAAAAGGGGAGCAAGTGTACCGCAAAGGGAAAAGGGAGCAAGTGCACCACAAAAGAAAAGGGGCAAGTGTACCGCAAAGGAAAAGGGGGGCAAGTGCACCACAAAGGAAAAGGGGGGCAAGTGCACCACAAAGGAAAAGGGGGCAAGTGCACTGCAAAGGGAAAAGGGAGCAAGTGCACCACAAAAGGGGGGCAAGTGCACCACAAAGGAAAAAGGGGCAAGTGCACTGCAAAGGAAAAGGGGGGCAAGTGCACCACAAGGGAAAAGGGGGCAAGTGCACTGCAAGGAAAAAAAGGGACAAGTGCACCACAAAGGGAAAAGGGGCAAGTGCACCACAAAGGGAAAAGGGGCAAGTGCACTGCAAGGAAAAAGGGGGGCAAGTGCACCGCAAGGGAAAAGGGGGCAAGTGCACCACAAGGAAAAAGGGGGCAAGTGCACCGCAAAGGAAAAGGGGGCAAGTGCACCACAAAGGAAAAGGGGCAAGTGCGCCGCAAAGGAAAAGGGGGGCAAGTGCACCGCAAAGGAAAAGGGGGCAAGTGCACCGCAAAGGAAAAGGGGGCAAGTGCACCGCAAAGGAAAAGGAAGCAAGTGCACCGCAAAGGAAAAGGAAGCAAGTGCACCGCAAAGGAAAAGGAAGCAAGTGCACCACAAAGGAAATGGGGGCAAGTGCACTTCAAAAGGGGGGAAGTACACTGCAAAAGAAAAGGGGGGAAAGTGCACTGCAAAGGAAAAGGGGGGAAAGTGCACCGCAAAGGAAAAGGGGGAAAGTGCACTGCAAAGGTAAATGAAAAGGGGCAAATGCACTGCAAATGTAATTGAAATGGGGGTAGGTGTACTGCAAAAAAAAAAAAAAGGAGGGGGGGGGGGAGGTCAGTGTAAAGGAGGGAGTAGGTGAAGTTGCAAAGTAAATGCACTATTAAGGAACAACTCTAGTGTACTAGAAACAAGTGATGGCAGGGGGGGGAGGTTAATTTACTAAGAAGGGAAGGAGAAAGCTACAATCTTAACAGGGAAGTGGCCCTACTCGTACTCAAACTTACCTCTCCACCCTTCTATAATGGTCTATCCCACTTTTTAAGCTAACCTAAACCTTTAATAATTAGTCCATCCCCCCCAACCTTCCATAACAGGCCTATTCCTCTTTCTATAAGCGCCCAACCTTTCTGCAACGGTCCCCCCCCCCAACCATCCGGCAATACTCATCACCTTACCTTTCAATTATGGGTCTACTATCTGTCCCCTACCCCCAACTCTCCAATGTAGAACTACCCCAATCTTTCCACAGAAAATAAAAAAAATACCCCGGACCTTTGTTACCCAAAATCCCCCCGGGCCCTTTTTGTAACCAAATTCCCCCGGCCCTTTCTGTAAAACCCAAAAAACACCCCGGCCCTTTCTGTAAAAAAAACTCCCCCGGCCCTTTCTGTAACCCCAAAATCCCCGGCCCCTTTTTGTAACCAAACTCCCCCCGGGCCCCTTTCTGTAAACCAAACTCCCCCGGCCCTTTCTGTAACCAAAACTCCCCGGCCCTTTCTGTAACCAAACTCCCCCGGCCCTTTCTGTAACCAAACTCCCCCGGCCCTTTCTGTAACCAAACTCCCCCGGCCCTTTCTGTAACCAAACTCCCCCGGCCCTTTCTGTAACCAAACTCCCCCGGCCCTTTCTGTAACCAAACTCCCCCGGCCCTTTCTGTAACCAAACTCCCCCGGCCCTTTCTGTAACCAAACTCCCCCGGCCCTTTCTGTAACCAAACTCCCCCGGCCCTTTCTGTAACCAAACTCCCCCGGCCCTTTCTGTAACCAAACTCCCCGGCCCTTTCTGTAACCAAACTCCCCCGGCCCTTTCTGTAACCAAACTCCCCCGGCCCTTTCTGTAACCAAACTCCCCCGGCCCTTTCTGTAACCAAACTCCCCGGCCCTTTCTGTAACCAAACTCCCCCGGCCCTTTCTGTAACCAAACTCCCCCGACCCTTTCTGTAATGATACTACCTCGCCTTTTCTGTACGCTTTTAATGCAACTACCCCAACAGCTTTCTAGTTTCTTTAGTGGAGCTACCCCCCCACCATGGTATCAAGGTAGAGCTACCCCCTGCCTTGGTATCAAGGTGGAGCTACCCCCTGCCTTGGTATCAAGGTGGAGCTACCCCCTGCCTTGGTATCAAGGTGGAGCTACCCCCTGCCTTGGTATCAAGGTGGAGCTACCCCCTGCCTTGGTATCAAGGTGGAGCTACCCCCTGCCTTGGTATCAAGGTGGAGCTACCCCCTGTCTTGGTATCAAGGTGGAGCTACCCCCTGCCTTGGTATCAAGGTGGAGCTAAGCCCCACCTTGGCACCAATGTGGAGCTACCCATGCCTTGGCATCGAGGTGGAGCTACCCCACCTTGGTATCAAAGTGTCAGTGATGGAGGCTGTAGTTTTAAGCTGCAGTAGTTTGAAATGTTAACAATGGGGTGTGGAACAAGAGAATAAAAGGTAGGATTTTAAAGGGAGGTATTGTATAATATATAGGGGCAATAAGGGGTACAACATAAGGAGCATGAAATCCTGATTCTCTTAACTGCCAAGTACAAGAGATGCTACAATTCATTATACACTTAAGTTTCTTGGGAGCAAAATCCAAGGAGGATGACACTGGAAAGAGGGTGGAAGGAATAGGTTGTTCGTGCAAGAAGAGACTGTGGGTGAAAGTGGGTAGCTAGTGTAGAATTTACAGAGCACTAACTTAAAGCATACTATGCATTAAAAATCATACATCCACTCAACCTATTAATTAAACTACACTTCCAAAACAATGCAGAAAGTCTAAATGTTAATCCATTACAAATGCCATCAGATCACATAGAAGATTCCCCTAAAATTTAAGGTCTACACATTATAAAATCCATGCCAAATCCTCAAGGCCTGAGAGCTGAATTATCAAAATACGGGTCAGTTAGCAGCATGCTGTAAGCTGTATACGTACAGGCAAGCAGGATCATTAACAATGAAGTGAAAGTTCAAAAGAAAACTCAGGACTGGGGGGTTCTGGATATCTAATGTGATCTGTACAGTCTGAAAATTACTAAAGGCATTGAATATTCCACATAAAATGAAAAAGACTGATATTATGACTACTGTTTAATATTACAATAACCATCACAATGTAATAGAAGCTATTAAAATCTCTGCTACATCTCTCAATTCATGTGCATAACCATTTTGTTTAAAGTGATAAGTCACATGATGAGCCAGTGTAAAACAATTACCAGGGAAGGTAGTGGGAGGAGTATTAAAGTTTAATCTGAAGAAAGGTAGTAAATCTACTCGAAGCTTCTCAAGAAGTGTTCCCTAATAAAAGCAGGTCACTTTGTAAGGGTTGTTCTAGTAAGAAGAATGGGGCACATTTGGAAGACCAGAATCTAGCCTATCTTTTGCCTGAAGATTGGAAAAAAAAAAATTCTATACAAGGGAGGGGAAGGTAACCCCCCCCCCAACCCCAAGGAGTTTTTGCAGAGGGTGGGGAAAAGGAATTTCTAACAGTGATTAAAGCTTCTGAGATGAAGAGGTATTTGTATTTGGCTTTATTCCATTCACTACTTGAAAACAATCCACCTTAAATGACTTTTATTCCTTGAATTTTAACTAACCTTTAGTTTACTTTTTACAAACTTGCATCTCACTTGGTTTCTCTAAAATACGATTTTAATTTTTGAAGTTACTGTAGTTTCTTTCACTAATATTGCCAATCCCCTCCTCTCTTACTGCCTTCTCCTCACTAATTATACAAAGAAAACAGTAATAGGGAGATTTAGGATGGTATGTATTAAACTCAGAAATGGAAGATAGGTTGAAGATAGGAATGCAACTGGTTGATCAACAGGGTATAAATCTGAGGGAAATTGAGTTGTAGGAGGCATTCTAAGAAGGGATGAAAGTGGATCACAAAATTTAAACAGCAACTTCAGCATGAAGCATAGAAGTGGACATTACAGGTCCGCCATCACAAACCCGGCAATCAGTTATTCGGTTCCTTCATTATTCGGCACTAATTTTGGCTAGCATAATTACAAATTTCCAGGGTCGCCACACCAACCTGCTGGTACCGTTTGGTGGCGCTACTTGCTGCTAAGTCATTCTAATTTCTTTTTCTCCTTTTGTTATAATCTTACTTTTAAAGCCCTAGCCAGATTCCAATGAATAAAAGAAATGCTTCTCGTTGTGTAAAGCACCTACACAGTACACTGCCCATTAAAGATAAGGTGGCTTGAAGCCACTGTTGGTTGTCATGAGCTCAGTCTCGTGATGCAGGAGAATATGCTTTATTATTACACTAATATCAACACTACAGCTTATTGCCTATCACAATTGATCTAATGACATAATAAACAATATAAATAACATAAAACATGTTAAATACTCCAGAATGAATAATAATTGGCATAATACCGAGCAGTTCGACGGAGGTATGAAGAGGATATGGTATGTACAAATACCATTCTCCTATCCCTGTCTTGGGGGCTTATATTAGGGAAAACGGAGTATAGCACAGGGCTAATTGTGATATACACTCGTACTGCACCATAAACCTGAAAAGTTATTTTCTCTATATAGATTATCACACATAGCAGCACGTGTAGAGAACCTAGGATAACCCAAAGAGTCAGACAACGTGGCATACTTCTAGTACCTGGCTTGGGTTAGCCATATATGATTTTTGGTAAATATTAAATTCCCAGCCAGGGTAGAAACATTGGGTGTGTTTCTTTACACTTGTTGTCTATGTTCACCAAACAGTAAATGGGTACCTGGGTGTTAGCCGACTGGTGTGGGTGTTATCCTGGGACACTGACCTAATTTGCTTGAAATACTCTGCTTAACAAGCGGCTTTCTATATAATAGCATGTCACTGATGTCAGCTAGGCCTGTATACATTATTATTGTTGTTATTTTCTCAATTGTTTGTTGGGTTATCTTATTGAAACTTGGGCAATGCGTGATGGAAAGATACTTCTTAACGCACATTAAAAATGAAAGAAATCAGACCATAAGTAGCGGAGTTCACTTCTCAGCCATTAGTGGCCGCTTAGCGGTATATTTTTGTATGGTTATATTTATTTTCTTGTTTTTTTCAGTCTCAATTGACAGAATGAAAGATACATTACAGAAATAGATATGATTTTGATTGCTTTCATGATGAAAAGTACCTTGAAATTGCACTCACAGTAGCAAAAATGTTCTACTCTTCAGCGAATCTCAAGAGTAAACAAATGACATCACCGTAAAATACCTGTCCGCCTGCCAGTCCAAATTCCAATACGGAATCAAGAATGGGTTGACATTATTTAATACAATTATTACAATAATGCAGCAGTATGCATAACAGTAAACCTTCTATTATTTTTTTTTTTGTGAATAATAATTCCAAATGGAAAGCAAGGGAAATATTAAGAGGGGCCTGGAGCCGTGGCTAATGAACAGAGAAAATGTTATTTTAGTGCCAGGAATGTCTGCATTGTTTATTCTGGACCCTATTTTGAAATTGGCATCTGTTGAAATTTGTGTGAAATTGGCCAAATTGCCAATTTCTGACCACTATATTGGGTAGCTGAAATAAGTGAATGGGCAGTTTCTTGTACTCAGTCGACAGACTAGAAGTAAATAAGTTTATTCAGGTATATACAAATACAGTTACATAGATTATCATACATAGCAGCGTATGTGTAGAGAACCTAGGATAACCCAAAAAAGTCAAAGTGACTTATTTCCAGTACCTGGCTTGGGCTTGCCATATGATTTTTTGGTAATTTTTTTTTTTTCTCTCTCAGTTGCTTGTTGGGATATCTCATTGAAACTTGGGCAATGTATGATGGAAAGATGCTTCTTAATGTACACCAAAAATACTGACAATAAATAAGGGAGTTCACTTCTCAGCCATTAGCCGCCTCTTTGCGGTATATTTTCGTATGGCTTTTATGGTTGTATTCTCGTTTTTTTGGTCTTTTGATAGAATGGAAGATATACTACAGACAGAAGACAGACATGATTTTGATTGCTTTCATGACAAAAAGTACCTTGAAATTGAGGTCAAAGTAGCGGAAATGTTCAAGTTTTGCCGATGCTCAATGAACTTTGTGCAAGTCAAGTTGGTTAATTTTATTGAGTGTATTCTAACCTAACTACTCTGTAATCCGGCACACTACGGGTCCCAATGATGCCGGATTTGTGATGGAGGACCTACACCTGGTTTTAAGGATTATCAGGAAGTTAGGTAAAAGTTGTCAAACATGGATGGAAGTGAAGAAACTTGTACTTCAATAATCTAATAAATTGTAGGCACATTCTTTGAGCAATGGCTAATGCCACTGAAAAAATTATTAGGAATAAAAGTTTAATACTTAAAAATATTAAATTCTTAGCATGCAGATGGGCATTTAGGGGCTGTGGTAAGACAGGAAGAGACTCAGTCATGGGTTGTAGGCAACGGGTATTCAGCCAAAAACAGAACACCCTATTAAACACTTAAAAAAAATTTCGAGATGAAATTCCCAAGCCAAAAAAGTAGTGGTACAAATTACATTCCTTTTACTTAAATAACTGAACACTTACCATCCGACCAGCTCCTAGTCCGTACACCTTAACCCTCACGTTCTTGATCCCTCTATCTAGTGCTCGCTGTGGAAGAAAAAGTGTCACTGTTTAATTTACTGTAAAACTGCTAAGATGCTACACTAGTTATTTTTTTTGCTTTTAGATAAAAGTTGGATCATTACTACCTATGTACTTACAAAGTAGAGTGGAACCTCAAATATCAAACTTTCTTCATTCCAGATGGCTGTTCGAGTGCCATTACCGAATGAATTTATTCCCATCAGGAATAATGTAAATTAGATTAGTTCATTTCAGACCCTCAAAAATACACTTATAAAAGCACTTACAAAAATACACTTGCATAACTGGTCGAGTTGGGAGCAGTTCGATATTTGAGGTTCCACTGTATTAGTAAATTAAAAAACCTCGAAGCTATCAAACACCAATTAATGTCAATTGCAAACTAATTTCTTTAGGGTAGATCTAACTCATTGGAAAAGTTTCCACATCTCAACTTTTGAAACATTCATCAACATGTATGAAACCATCCAGAGGTATTACTATCATGTCAAATTGAGTGAAATAAAAAAAAAAAAAAGTAGGTGAAGAAGTTTTGCACTAGCAGACTTGCTGTTCATTCGTTGTGAATGTGCATGATGACAGGAAAATCTTTTAAACCTTAATTCACATTCAGCATGTACATCTATACTTATGTGCTTAATATTTTTAATCCTGTTAATATTTCCTTTCTAATCCTGGAGGCCTGGTAAAGTCAATAACCTGAACACTGATTTTGCTACTTTACATGTTATGCTTCAAAACTTAACTTCATTCATAATTTTAGGATGCCAAATGTTATTTCTGTACTTAGATTCTATGAACAACTTGCTGTACAACTGTATAACCTCACCAGAAGCACAGACATCACACTTCAAATGACCCTCCAAACTATAATAAACAAACATATTTGCCCTCCCTCATAACTACTGACTGATTAATAACTTTATTAACATACAAAGTTCTTCCATACTGAAATGCTTAGGGGTAAAGGTTAGAAACTAACAAAATTATGTCAGCAAAATTTATATACATTTACATAAAAAAAAAATCTTACCATGGCCAAACTGATTGCTGTAGTCTGAGCAGCAATGTTTGTGCTCTTTCGCGAATTCTTGAAACCTTCTATACCACAAGAGCGAGTAATTTTAACCACACCTGGAAAGAAGAAACAAAACTCTCAATTCTCTGCAATCACTTCTTTTTGCAATAGATACATATGCTAAGTGGCAGTTTCATTTTTTTTTTACTTTCATTTAAAACCTGAAATTTTCTTAAAATAGGAATTTCTTCCTACCTTGAGCATCAGTAAGGCACAGAAGGGTGTTATTTTTTGAAAACTTCGCATGTATTATAGGAAGGTCCGCAAAGCGCACCCCATCAAATAATAAGTCTGAAGTATTTTCATCCGGAAACATGCCATCATACCTAGTTGAAGGAAAAGTCTAAGCTAGACATTACACTAGCAATTATCTAAAGGGAATCAAGTCAGATGTAACTTTTTACGTTAAAGATTTATTTTCTGCCAATACACACGGTATGGTTAAGTATTTAAATTGCCAAACAAACACAGTATACCTATTTCATACCCGTTCACATATCATGCACTATCCTAAAGTCTAATCTTTGAAGTCAAACTAACCAAACCCAATACTCTTGGCAGAGACTTACAACAAATATAACCTGTATAATTTAAAGTATTTTCTTCCAATTAGCCAAATTAAAATATAACAGGAATTGTTCCTAGATATATTAGATCCTACACTGGGATTCAGAACAGTCCTTTATAATATATTGCAAACTGATACACCTTGTCAGGGTTAAACTGCAATCAGCAGCACCAATGAGGCATTTTTGCTCAACAGATTAATAAACCTATTTCACTAAATTACTCGATACCATGGACTTTCAATAAAATAGTATTGTACAAAAATTTACACAAGAATATTGCGGCAAGTCAGCAGTAGCTAGGTATTTTCAACACATTTTGTCTCTATTATGGTTATGAATCAACTTTAAACAATCCCTAATTCTCCACCTATTGAAGTGCAAATTCAGTGCCTTCATCCCATCTTTGCTGCAGCTTTCTGATACACAGAATCGACTTGATCATTGTCTATTCAGCGCACTTATGTTTGTTCTATAATAGACCAAAATTTAGTATAATTTAAACGAGGTCTTACCGAGGATACGTTAAGGTACGAAACCTTAAAACTATTACTTAAGCATCTTGATATGATAAGAATTGTGTTAATTTATAGCTAATACTTGTGCACTGTATTCAGACATTTAGGAGAGGACGTGTCAGCAGATGGGTCTATGAAGGATGAGGTGAATCACAGAATTGATCAGGGGAAAAAGGGCGAGTGCTGCACTTAGGAGTCTGTGGAGACAAAACTTTGTCCGTGGAAGCAAAAAGGGGAATGTATGAGAGTATAGTTGTACCAACACTCTTGTATGTGTGAAGCATGGGTGATGAATGTTGCAACAAGGAGAAGGCCAAGGCAGTGGAGTTGTCATGTCTGAGGGCAATGTGTGGTGTGAATACACACATAATGCAGAGAATTTATAGTTCAGAAATTAGGAGAAGGTGTGGGATTACCAAAACTATTATCCAGAGGACTAAGGACGGGTTGTGGAGGCGATTCAGACATGTAGAGAGAATGGAACAAAACAATGATTTCGAGTGTATAAATCTGCAGTGGAGGGAAGGCGGGGTAGGATTGGCCTAGGAAGGGTTGGAGGGAAGGGTTTACGTAAAAGAGGTTTTGTGTGCGAGGGGCTTGGACTTCCAGCAAGCGTGCACGAGCGTATTTGATAGGTGTGAATGGAGACAAATGGTTTTTAATACTTGACATGTGGTCGAGAGTGAGCAAAGTAACATTTATGAAGGGATTCAGGGAAACCGGCAAGCCGGATTCGAGTCCTAGAGATGGGAAGTACAGTGTCTACACTCTGAAGGAGGGGTGTTAATGTTGCAATTTTATAACTGTAGTGTAAAGCACCACTCTGGCAAGACAGTGATGGAGTGAATGATGATGAAAGCTTTTCTTTATCAGGCCACCCTGCCTTGGTGGGAATCAGCCAATGTGTTAATAATAAAATTATGCACTGTTGCCTTTGCTTTAGATTTCTGCTAATCAAAATATGTACCTTCATTTTTTTTTTCCATCATTTTGATCAAGATCTACGGTACTGTACATTTAGTTTACAAGTACCCTAGGTTTTCCCCACTATTAAAACCTTACATTCGTACACATTAAACCCCATATATTAACTTTTGAACACCAGGAATTTGGCCAAAATGCCAATAATAATACACGTATTCACAAGAAGGTGTTAAACTAGTAGGTCACACAATCTTAGAGTTATCGTATGCATGGGCATCCTTTCAATTTATTTTTTAAAAGAATGTAGGTTAGTTCTAATTTCTTGCATATACAATCCATATGGTATACATATGATTTATAGGGTGGGTAATTTATGGAGAAAAATGATACAAGACAAGCAAGGTTCCCACTTAAGAGGGTGAAGGGGAGAAGAGGCAAGGAGAGAAAATGTCAGCTATTTGAAATATCCGACCAATTTCATTTGGCTTTCCACTGCAGCCACTTTCCATGGCTGAAGTTGAAGTCATCAATGTTTCAAATAGCCAACAAGTTGTATCCAGAATCAGGGACATGCTAAAATATAACCAAAAGTCATCAAGCATATTTCAGGCACTGTATACTTCCAGGATTCAAGTCCTGGTAACAAGTTTTCCCCAAATACCTTCATAAATATTACCATGCATGTACTCAAATAAAAAATCACTTTCCTCCACCCACCCCTGTTAGGTGTCAAAGCCCCTAGCACTAAACCTTTTTCAGGTCTTCCCTCCAACCTCTCCTAGGATGACCCCTTCCCTCACCCTAGATTTATACACATTCCTAGTAATTTTGCTCCATCCTCTCTAAATTCCCAAACCACCACAACCCTTTGAATTTTTGGTAACCCTCACAATCTCATGGCTCCAAATTTTCTGCACAATATTCACACCACATCCCCCTAACTCAATGCATTCATAGTGCAGTCAACCTATCTTTGTGAAGGCATGTTCTGATATGAGGGATCAGAATCAAGGAAAAAGACAATATAATTGAATATTAATAAGGCACAGCAATAGGTCTATGGGTATATGCTAGGTAGGTCCAATCTGTAAACTAAGTATTTTTAACATGTTATTTATATCCTTTTAATTTATTCCAGCTTTCTATTTGTACCTTTCCATCATCTCCCCTGAATTCTACACCTTTCCAGAGAGCACAAATTCAGTGTTCCTGCAAGTTAACTGTAAATGCTTCCAAAGGACAGTTTCTGGCTTGATCAGCTACACTGTTGATGCTGCAGCTCAAAAATTTAACAGCATGGCTGATCAGGAACTGATTTGAGCAATTTGTCAAGTTCCCTCTTGAAAGCAACTAAGGTTTTTTTTAGGGGGGGGGGGCAGAGAATCCCAGTTATGCAAAGGTGGGTATCAAGGTGTGATCCCTTTACACTTTTTGAGACCCCGGTGTATTTGTTGTTCCCCTGCTTTTCAATGGAGGTATCCTGCACCATCTACTAAGTCTTATCATACATAATTTTGGTGTAGGTTTGGAACCAAACCTTACAGCATCTTTCAGATGTAGATTATGATGCATCTTATGCCTACTTTCTAGAAGTACAGTTCAAGGGACTTCCAGCATTCCCAGTATTTAAGACCTTGGAAAGGTTTCTGATGCAGGGATTAGCTTCTTTTCTGTAGCTGTATTTTCCGCATAATTTTAAGCCCATTCTATAATGGGAACACCTGTACTGGGCAGCATAATCTAAACGAGGCATTATCAAGAATATATAATTTGAAGACTGCTATTATTTATACTTTTTATCATAGAGAAGGGGATCAAGGAACTAATAAAATTACAGCAATCATGAAACTGAATTTTGAGGTGTGTATACTACACTACATTGTCTAATTACAAAACAGCTGTCAATCATAAGGGTGGAAAGTAGTCAAAAAAGTTTACAGTGCAGCAGCTCAGCAGTCATATGTATCAGCTAAATATGGATCCCAGAGCAGAAGAATTATGACTGACACAGACTAGCTCATAGGTTTAAGAGGTACAAGTTATAAGACACTTGTAAAGCAGCTTCTTTTGGCACCTTTAATAGGAATAACAGGAGGCCATATGTAACCCATGTAAAAAAATGGTTAAAAGGGTACTGGGGAATTTTTCTTTACAAATATGGGTAGAAAAATATAAAAATAACAAGTTCTACAACCACTAAGACATTCTAAAAATTACTATACACACATTAAAGGCAGGACACTAGTAGCAATAAGCAGAGGTAGGGCCAGGAGCTATGCCTTGACCCCTGCAACCAGTTACATAACTACCACAGCTCTGCTGCTACAGTTAATTACAAGCCCTTAATGACCATAACAGCCACGACTGGAGTGGAGAAAGGGAGGGAGGTTAAGGAAATTTGCTCAATACAAGAGTATGTAGTGACTGCTACAAACTTACCTAGGCATTTCTGCCATGTTTTCAGGCTAAATAAAGCTGTCACGAAAAGTGATACAAAAGTGAAGTTTAGGAACCTTTCTTACCAAGTTTTTCCAGAGTTACAGAGTTCAGGTCAGTGACTTGCAAGTTGCAACAAGCAAACTACATTTATTGCTAATTTTAAACACCAGCCATTATTAGTATTATTCAACCATAGTACACATTCTGGCACAATGTCCTGTGTATCATTCAATAAAAATTTCCCTTCACGTGTTGGCCACAATAAGAGTGTAATAAAGTTGGTAGAATTACCGTAATGGCTTGATAAAGCTCCTGGAGAGCGAAACGTTGCCACAATAAATGTCACATTAGTTGCACTTGTGTCCTTTTACTTTACACAATAAGAGTTTTCACCAAGACATAATATGCAACAAAAATTTAGTTTACCAGATATGTACACTAGTAAGATCAGGCTATTTTACAATAGTTTACTTTAAGTTACATTTTGGGTCTTTTATTAATTAAATCACCACGTTCAAAATCTTTAATTTAGGTTTCACAAGTATTGCAGAGAAAAACTTAACAGACTCCAAAGTCACTTTTTTATCTAACAATATTACCGCCAAAACTGCAAAATTACTCAATGATACAGCACATTCAAAAGTCATATTTTTGCTTGAAACTGAAGTTTACTGGGCAAAAAGTATATCATACTTTGTACTGTACTTCTCACACCCAGTTAACTGTTATACTTACTCTTCTGCTGCTGTAGGGAAAGACTTCTCATTTCAAACAAAAATCTGCCTCTGACATTAGAACTTCAAACTGTCTGGTATAAACATGAACATTTGCAGTTAATGTGCATCACTGGTAATCAATCTTCCTTCCCTAAGATATATATCTTAAGGATGACCAAGGGCAACAAAGAGGTTAAGTACATTATCATCTTACCTTCAATAATACTGGCCAAAACTCGCATTACAAGGTAAAATACTTTGGTCCTTATTTAAGGGAGTAAGACAGAGAGTATGACAGTACAGAAGTGCAGTTAATACATACTTTAAAATACTTTTGGTCCTTATTTAGAGCAAGACAAAATAGAAGAACAGGTAATGTGTTTTATCTTACCTTCAATAATACTGGTCAACAATCGCAAGGAAAAATACTTTTGCTCCTTATTTAGAGAATAAGACAGGAGAGAATATCAGGTTATATGTAGTTTACAAGTGTGTCTCACTCCTCCACAGATACCTACGTGCCTCTGGGTCTCCATTACACGTACAAGCTACCAAAAGCCGGCAAGAAAATGGCGCACATCAAACTTAGTCATTATAATGGAGTCTGTGTGGTTTATACTCACCCTCTCATGCCTGAGTCTATGTTAACTGCTGCCTCGCCTTCTGTACCCTCGTCTCTCCTGGGCATGGAGGCCAACATCTCCTTACGGTCGTCAGTCTTGTAGGTGGTCGCCCCGGCCTGAACACCTCGCACTTGTTCCACACATCTTGAACTCTTCATTTTCCAGCATATATCGTGCCCAGGACAAACAACCGCAGTTTTAGCCGCGGTTAATGTTCTAGCCTCCACCTGGGCGGCTAGAACGGTCCTTGCTACTATACTTCGCAGCATTTTGGACTAAATCACACTCACTCTAGTAAAATACGCCACATTCGGTGCAGTTTCTTCTTTGAAATGGTGGTGGAGTCGCCTCGGAATTCTATGTGTTGCGAGCGAACGTCCTGGTTGAGATAATAATACGCCTCGTTTTTGTGGGATATCTAAGCTAACCGTCTATTGGATAGTGGCTCTTCCGTTGGCCAATGGCTGGGCTGAGACTTCTTTTCCCTGTCAAAGAGCCAATCAGGTTTTACCTCTGAAAACCCCACTACCTTCATGATCACGTGGTATTGAATACCACTTGGTACACTAAACTTTGGAAACCTTAGCCTGGAGCCGCCATATTCATTGTACTGTATTCGCTTTCTAACGAACAACGCAAAAGTATCGATTAATCATGTAATACAAAATTATAATTCCTAAGAGTTTCTGTACACTTAAACTAATTATTGCCACACGTTACAAAATAAGAAAAATTCATTTTTATTCTCAATCTCCGCAAAATATTCATTAGAAATTGCGTCCATATTTTGACTCATATCTTGAAAATCTCAACAAATTTCTTAATTTTAATCATTATATTCATACAAGAAATATGCCCGGAGAAAAATATAGACAATGGAAGAGATTTTTTGATGGTTTTCAAGACTCCGCTAGAAAACTAAATAAATAAATTTAGCAGATCTCATTTTGCTTGTGAGAGGCTCTTGATCCAAGGAACTGGACTCATCCTCCCCTGCCTTGGATCAAACCTCATTACCACTGCTGGTGAGAGGCTCTTGATCTAAGGAACTAGACTTGCC
>NC_069483.1:12061182-12063682 GCF_026875155.1 Cherax quadricarinatus
TCACCCTGCCTCGGTGGGAGACGGCCAACTTGTTAAAAAAATAATATCCCTGTTAAATGTATCTTATTGGAAAATAAATATATTATCAGTATTATTGTGTTTATTATGCCTACTTATGTGCTGTTAAATTTATATTATGTTAATATATCCCTATCAAATTTATCTTACTGGAAAATAAATTTATAATAATAATTATTATTATTATTACTATTATTATGGTTAAGATCAAAGTGAATAGGGGTTAAATATAGCCTGGAATATTGTAAATAAATTGGTTTGATGCGAGAGGGACCTGGAGAGAGTTCCGGGGGTCAACGCCCCCTTGGCCTGGTCTGTGACCAGGCCTCATGGTGGCTCAGGGCCTGATCAATCAGGCTGTTACTGCTGGCTGCACACAATCCAACGTACGAACCACAGCCCGGTTGGTCAGGTATCGACTTGAGGTGCTTGTCCAGTGCCTGCTTGAAGACAGCCAGGGGTCTATTTGACAGTAGCTCTTATTCCTTAGATCAAGAGCCTTTCCCCCCTCCACATCTAGAAGAGAATAAGACTTTTATTCTCTTCTCTGAGGCTATGGGTTCCTTACTAGCCAACAGTCCCCATAATAATAATCTATATTTCCACAAGCACATGATGCAACTTATACAGACCATAGCTCACACCAGTGACATGCAGATGAATGGTTCAAAGAACCGACACGTTGTTAAATTAGACACATGTGCAACTCTTGGGTATCTTTATTGAGGAAACGTTTCGCCACACAGTGGCTTCATCAGTCCATACAAAGGATAAACTTGAAGAACAGGAGGAGAATGAGGTAATCAGTCCCTCAACCTTGAGTCGATGTGGTCAGTCCATCAATCTTGAATGGATTGGACTGACCACATCGACTCAAGGTTGAGGGACTGATTACCTCATTCTCCTCCTGTTCAAGTTTCTCCTTTGTATGGACTGATGAAGCCACTGTGTGGCGAAACGTTTCCTCAATAAAGATACCCAAGAGTTGCACATGTGTCTAATTTAACACCAGTGACATACTGCTATATAGAAAGCTGCTTGTTATGCAGAGCATTTCGGAAAAAATTAGGTTAATTTTGTCCCAGGATGCTACCCACACCAGTCTGCTAACACCCAGGTACCTATTTACTGCTTGGTTAGCATGTACAGTTGGTACCTTAAGGAAACACGTACTAATGTTTCCTCCCGTACCGGGGATCGAGCCACGGACCTCAGTATGTGAGCTGAGTGCGCTATCAACCCTGGTATAAACCTTGGTAATAAATACCGACAACTTGGTTTAGAAAGACACGTAAGCAAACACTATAACATATTTATTAGAAAACGTTTCGGTCCTGGGACCTTGATCACTGGTTAGAAGTGATCAAGGTCCCAGGACCGAAACGTTTTCTAATAAATATGTTATAGTGTTTGCTTACGTGTCTTTCTAAACCAGCTATCAACCCTGTTATAGGGACACCAATAGTCCCATGGTTACGAATGGTATATAATACCGACAAGATGAGAGTAAGACACATGTGCAACATCTGGGTATCTTTATTGTAGACGTTTCGCCATCCAGTGGCTTTATCAATACAAATTCCAGGACATAACTTGAAGACAGTAGAACTATGTACAGAATGGAATCTTAATTCTGAGGACATGTACATAACCTTCACGACTACGACAACTACTACTACAACTAACCCATCTCTTTGGGAAGGACCTACTTCCACTGGGGAATCCCGCCTACCAGTGAATTTACCCTCGTCTGCTTCACCTGACGTTACCATATAAGCGCCAGGATTCTTTCTTCTGCTTCAGAATCTCCACGACTATGGTGCTGTTCGCACCTACTCCTAGGTTGAGGGACTGATTACCTCATCTTCTGTACATAGTTCTACTGTCTTCAAGTTATGTCCTGGAATTTGTATTGATAAAGCCACTGGATGGCGAAACGTCTACAATAAAGATACCCAGATGTTGCACATGTGTCTTACTCTCATCAGTCCCATGGTTACTTGCAAGAGGATAATGGATTCTTAAAGTCGGTTCCTGATCACCGGGGCTGTGGTTCATACACTGGATTGCATGCGGCCAGCAGGAACAGCCTGGTTGATCAGGCCTTGATCCACTGGGAAGCCTGATAATTATATTTTTGTGTACCTGTGACTAAATAAACATATTTAAGAACTTAAGAAAGAAGGAGCACTGCAGAAAGCCTACTGGCCTATGCTAGTCAGGTTCAACTCACACCCATTTACCAGGGAGACTTAAGAGACACAGAAAAGGCGAGACTCGAGGAAGTTGTATAGAACAACTCAATACACAGCTTCAAGAGAAGATATAAGGCCCGAAAGGCCAGAAATGTTATCGTAGCTCGATCGCTAGTGTACACTCAGCTCACACTCTGTGATCCATGGTTCGATCCCTGGTATGGGTGGAACATTAGTATGTGTTTCATTAAGACGCCTGCTGTCCATGTTCACCTATCAATAAAATA
>NC_069483.1:12071182-12123682 GCF_026875155.1 Cherax quadricarinatus
TAATAGGAGGGGTGTTAATGTTGCAGTTTAAAAACTGTAGTGTAAAGCACCCTTCTGGCAAGACAGTGATGGAGTGAATGATGGTGAAAGTTTTTCTTTTTCGGGCCACCCTGCCTTGGTGGGAATCAGCCAGTGTGTTAATAAAATAAAATAATAAATACTAATACTAATAATAATAATAATAATAATAATAATAATAATAATAATAATAATAATCTTTATTTCTACAAGTATATGATACAACTTATACAGACCATAGCTAACATCAGTAACATACTATATAGAATGCCCCTGGAGATACTATATAGAATGCCCCTGGAGATACTATATAGAATGCCCCTGGAGATACTATATAGAATGCCCCTGGAGATACTATATAGAATGCCCCTGGAGATACTATATAGAATGCCCCTGGAGATACTATATAGAATGCTCCTGGAGATACTATATAGAATGCCCCTGGAGATACTATATAGAATGCCCCTGAAGATACTATATAGAATGCCCCTGGAGATACTATATAGCAAGCCCCTGAAGATACTATATAGAATGCCCCTGGAGATGCTATATAGAATGCCCCTGGAGATACTATATAGAATGCCCCTGGAGATACTATATAGAATGCCCCTGGAGATACTATATAGAATGCCCCTGGAGATACTATATAGAATGCCCCTGGAGATACTATATAGAATGCCCCTGGAGATACTATATAGAATGCCCCTGGAGATACTATATAGAATGCTCCTGGAGATACTATATAGAATGCCCCTGGAGATACTATATAGAATGCCCCTGGAGATACTATATAGAATGCCCCTGGAGATACTTTTTAAAAAGCCCCTGGAGATACTATATAGTAAGCCCCTGGACATGCTATATAGAGAGCCCCTGAATCTTTAAGTAAATTTGTTTAGGTATAAGTACACGTAAGTGCAGTTATCGTACACAGTAATATATATGCAAATAAGATGAGATAACCCAAAAAAGTAAGTGACATATTTCTACTGGGTCTTGGTAATTTATACATATGTTAAACTATGTATGATAATTGTACTTACATGTGTGACTGTACCTAAATAAACTTACTTAAAGCCTGGCTGTAAGATACAGCAGAAATCAGTCATGACACTTGTACTCACCAGCAGTGTTGGTGGGGGTCGAGACTCAGCTCCTAGCCCCGCTTCTTACATCACTTTGACATTACTAATTTCTGGCCTCTTGCGCCTTATCATATCTACTCTTGAAGCTGTGTACCGAGTTCGCTTCCACCACTGCCCCATCCAAGTCATTCCACTTTTCAAGCAGCCTCAGACTGGAGGAGTACTACCCAACATTCTTATGGCTTAGCACAGTTCTCAACTTCCACTTTGTGTGTGTGTGTACTCACCTAGTTGAGGTTGCAGGGGTCGAGTCCTAGCTCCTGGCTCCGCCTCTTCACTGTCGTTACTAGGCCACTCTCCCTGAACCGTGAGCTTTATCATACCTCTGCTTGTGTGTGTGTGTGTGTGTGTGTGTGTGTGTGTGTGTGTGTGTGTGTGCACTCACTTTTTCATAATTTTGAAATAAGTTTTATGGTTTAATGAAGGCAGTCATTTTTTTTTCCGGAGGCCATTGTCATGAGACTCAAAAATAATATGAATATCATGTGAGACTATCTGACATTTTCAAAAAATATTGACTAAAATATATATGATAATCAGTGTTACCAGAACCTTAGTCAATCTGTCTATCTGTCTGTCTGTCTGTCTGTCTGTCTGTCTGTCTCTCTCTCTCTCTCTCTCTCTCTCTCTCTCTCTCTCTCTCTCTCTCCATAATAGAGTTAGGCTTTAAATAATAAGATATTACAAGACCCACAATGGAAATAAATCACTGTGACTTTTTTTGGGTTATTAGGCATAGATAATTTACACATATGTTACTAGGTATCACAATTGTACTTATGTGTACATGTACCTAAATAAACTTATTAAAGACTGAACCTAAATAAACTTATTAAAGACTGTACCTAAATAAACTTATTAAAGACTGAACCTAAATAAACTTATTAAAGACTGTACCTAAATAAACTTATTAAAGACTGAACCTAAATAAACTTATTAAAGACTGAATCTAAATAAACTTATTAAAGACTGAACCTAAATAAACTTATTAAAGACTGTACCTAAATAAACTTATTAAAGACTGAATCTAAATAAACTTATTAAAGACTGAATCTAAATAAACTTATTAAAGACTGAACCTAAATAAACTTATTAAAGACTGAATCTAAATAAACTTATTAAAGACTGAATCTAAATAAACTTATTAAAGACTGAACCTAAATAAACTTATTAAAGACTGAACCTAAATAAACTTATTAAAGACTGAACCTAAATAAACTTATTAAAGACTGAACCTAAATAAACTTATTAAATACTGAACCTAAATAAACTTATTAAGGACTGTACCTAAATAAACTTATTAAAGACTGAACCTAAATAAACTTATTAAAGACTGAACCTAAATAAACTTATTAAATACTGAACCTAAATAAACTTATTAAATACTGAACCTAAATAAACTTATTAAAGACTGTACCTAAATAAACTTATTTAAGACTGTACCTAAATAAACTTATTAAAGACTGAACCTAAATAAACTTATTAAAGACTGAACCTAAATAAACTTATTAAAGACTGAATCTAAATAAACTTATTAAAGACTGAACCCAAATAATTATTATTATTATTATTATTATCAAGGGGGAAGCGCTAAACCCGGAGGATTATACAGCGCCTGGGGGGGATGTGGAAGGCATTCAGGCTTAATTCGGGGAACTGGAGCACAGATCCAATTCCCTAAATCAAGAGCCCCTCACCAACATCAAGGAACCTTCCTTGAGGGGTGAACCTAAATAAACTTATTAAAGACTGAACCTAAATAAACTTATTAAAGACTGAACCTAAATAAACTTATTAAAGACTGAAACCTAAATAAACTTATTAAGGACTGAACCTAAATAAACTTATTAAAGACTGAACCTAAATAAACTTATTAAAGACTGAACCTAAATAAACTTATTAAAGACTGAACCTAAATAAACTTATTAAAGACTGAACCTAAATAAACTTATTAAAGACTGACCACTAACTTTCTTACACAGTCATCAAGCGGAGACGTACGGTACTGTCCATCGCCGAAAAGGCTGAATTAATCCGTCGCCTCCACAACGGAGACTCACAGAGACAATTGGCCCTTGAATATGGTATTGGCACCTCCACTGTCTCCGATGTCAAGAAACACGAGGCGGAGATCCTCAAGTATGTGGAGACCAACGGAGACTTCGTGGCCATGACCAGAAGAAAGCTTGAATCGGGTGCTAAGGCCGATGTGGAAGAAGCTGTCTTCGATTGGCTTGTTCAGGTGAGGGAGAATCATAAACAAGGCAGGGAAGGTCCGTAGATGAACCTGTGGTGAGAGTCAACAAACCCACGGGACGGGTGGGGTTTGAACTCGTGGCAAGTGAGTTACGGCGAGAATCTAAAAGTGGGCTAGAGTTAGAGCCACAGGGTTAGAACCACAAGGGATTCTGCCAGGGTTAGAACCACAAGGATTCTGCCACTGTTAGAACTACAGTGATTCTGCCAGGGTTATAACTATAGGTGATTCTGCCAGGGTTAGAACCACAAGTGATGACGACGGGATTTGAAACACAGGTAATTTTAGTGATTTTTTCAAATTAGAACCAGAGGGTTAGAACCACAGGTACTTATCAAATATTTATCGGCCATCTCAGTGTATATACACTGAGAGTTTACATTAATCAGATTTTCAGAGATTAAAGTATTCTTGAATGTTAGTCCCCTCAAGGAAGGTTCCTTGATGTTGGTGAGGGGCTCTTGATTTAGGGAATTGGATATGTGCTCCAGTTCCCCGAATTAAGCCTGAATGCCTTCCACATCCCCCCCAGGCGCTGTATAATCCTCCGGGTTTAGCGCTTCCCCCTTGATTATAATAATAATTGAATGTTAGTGTACAGTTTGTAGCCTTAATGTTTATATGTAATCAGTCGGCGTTAAATCTATCATTCTGACTATTATACATGAGTTAAAAAAACAGAAAGTCACAATACTGGAACAATACGTGACTGGAGCAATACACAAATAACCCGCACATAGGAAAAACAAACTTATGCCACCAGTCACACACTGAGTGACTGATGGTCTAAGTACATATCTGTTTTCTGTGTGCGGGTTATTTGTGTATGTATGAGTTACTTTGTGGAATAAAAGCTAACTACGTTTTCCTTTTTTTCAGGAGATGCGTGGTGGAAAGATGATGACAGGAACAGCAGTCATGGCTAAGGCACGGCAAGAACACTTCAGGTTGCGAGGTAACGAAGAATTCCGTGCCAGTACGGGCTGGTTGGAGAGGTTCAAGCGGCGTTACAATATCCGTTTCTTCAAGCCTGATGAGGTGGACTTATGGCGACCCATCATCTCCAGAGTATCGCAGGAGGATGTACTGAAGGCGGGGCGAGGCAAGCGCAGAAGAAGACCTCCCACTGCTAGACAAGGGGGAAACCTGAAGCTAGGGAAGAGGATAAGAAAGGGAAGCACTCTAGCCTTCATTGAGCATGTCTTAGAGGGATCTTCGCCTCCATCAGTGAAGTCAGAAGTAGAAAACCCCGATGATTATGAATACACAGAGGAGCAACTTGATGGAGACTTATCTCCGGGAAGCCACAGCACCATACAACCACTAGTCAGTCTAGAGGAAGGTAAAATAGCCTTAGATATTCCTCCAGTGCAGGAGATACCATCTGCAGGCGAGACAGTCAGTTTGTTGTCGAAGGCGCTGGTGTGGGCCGCAGCGCAGCCAGACACCACACCACAAGAACTATTTGTAATGAAGCAGTTACAGACGAGAGCAGCTGCCAGAAGTATGATGCACAATTCTCACTGACAGCAGCTGTATAATCCTCCGGGTTTAGCGCTTCCCCCTTGATTATAATAATAATAATAATCACTGACAGCAGCTGTCAGCAGTATCATTCACACTTCTCACTGACAGCAGCTGTCAGCAGTATCATCCACACTTCACTGACAGCAGCTGTCAGCAGTATCATCCACACTTCTCACTGACAGCAGCTGTCAGCAGTAGTTAGTTTAATATGTTTATTATGCACCCCATACCCATCCTGTGGGCGGTAGTCAAAAGATTACAGAGGTACATAATTGGTCCAGGGACTGTCAGCGTCAGCAGTATCATCCACACTTCTCACTGACAGCAGCTGTCAGCAGTATCATCCACACTTCTCACTGACAGCAGCTGTCAGCAGTATCATCCACACTTCTCACTGACAGCAGCTGTCAGCAGTATCATCCACACTTCTCACTGACAGCAGCTGTCAGCAGTATCATCCACACTTCTCACTGACAGCAGCTGTCAGCAGTATCATCCACACTTCTCACTGACAGCAGCTGTCAGCAGTATCATCCACACTTCTCACTGACAGCAGCTGTCAGCAGTATCATCCACACTTCTCACTGACAGCAGCTGTCAGCAGTATCATCCACACTTCTCACTGACAGCAGCTGTCAGCAGTATCATCCACACTTCTCACTGACAGCAGCTGTCAGCAGTATCATCCACACTTCTCACTGACAGCAGCTGTCAGCAGTATCATCCACACTTCTCACTGACAGCAGCTGTCAGCAGTATCATCCACACTTCTCACTGACAGCAGCTGTCAGCAGTATCATCCACACTTCTCACTGACAGCAGCTGTCAGCAGTATCATCCACACTTCTCACTGACAGCAGCTGTCAGCAGTATCATCCACACTTCTCACTGACAGCAGCTGTCAGCAGTATCATCCACACTTCTCACTGACAGCAGCTGTCAGCAGTATCATCCACACTTCTCACTGACAGCAGCTGTCAGCAGTATCATCCACACTTCTCACTGACAGCAGCTGTCAGCAGTATCATCCACACTTCTCACTGAGCAGCTGTCAGCAGTATCATCCACACTTCTCACTGACAGCAGCTGTCAACAGTATCATCCACACTTCTCACTGACAGCAGCTGTCAGCAGTATCATCCACACTTCTCACTGACAGCAGCTGTCAGCAGTATCATCCACACTTCTCACTGACAGCAGCTGTCAGCAGTATCATCCACACTTCTCACTGACAGCAGCTGTCAGCAGTATCATCCACACTTCTCACTGACAGCAGCTGTCAGCAGTATCATCCATAACTTCTCACTGACAGCAGCTGTCAGCAGTATCATCCACACTTCTCACTGAAAGCAGCTGTCAGCAGTATCATCCACACTTCTCACTGACAGCAGCTGTCAGCATATCATCCACACTTCTCACTGACAGCAGCTGTCAGCAGTATCATCCACACTTCTCACTGACAGCAGCTGTCAGCAGTATCATCCATACTTCTCACTGACAGCAGCTGTCAGCAGTATCATCCACACTTCTCACTGACAGCAGCTGTCAGCAGTATCATCCACACTTCTCACTGACAGCAGCTGTCAGCAGTATCATCCACACTTCTCACTGACAGCAGCTGTCAGCAGTATCATCCACACTTCTCACTGACAGCAGCTGTCAGCAGTATCATCCACACTTCTCACTGACAGCAGCTGTCAGCAGTATCATCCACACTTCTCACTGACAGCAGCTGTCAGCAGTATCATCCACACTTCTCACTGACAGCAGCTGTCAGCAGTATCATCCATACTTCTCACTGACAGCAGCTGTCAGCAGTATCATCCACACTTCTCACTGAAAGCAGCTGTCAGCAGTATCATCCACACTTCTCACTGACAGCAGCTGTCAGCAGTATCATCCACACTTCTCACTGACAGCAGCTGTCAGCAGTATCATCCACACTTCTCACTGACAGCAGCTGTCAGCAGTATCATCCACACTTCTCACTGACAGCAGCTGTCAGCAGTATCATCCACACTTCTCACTGACAGCAGCTGTCAGCAGTATCATCCACACTTCTCACTGACAGCAGCTGTCAGCAGTATCATCCACACTTCTCACTGACAGCAGCTGTCAGCAGTATCATCCATACTTCTCACTGACAGCAGCTGTCAGCAGTATCATCCACACTTCTCACTGACAGCAGCTGTTAGCAGTATCATCCACACTTCTCACTGACAGCAGCTGTCAGCAGTATCATCCACACTCTCACTGACAGCAGCTGTCAGCAGTATCATCCACACTTCTCACTGACAGCAGCTGTCAGCAGTATCATCCACACTTCTCACTGAAAGCAGCTGTCAGCAGTATCATCCACACTTCTCACTGACAGCAGCTGTCAGCAGTATCATCCACACTTCTCACTGACAGCAGCTGTCAGCAGTATCATCCACACTTCTCACTGACAGCAGCTGTCAGCAGTATCATCCACACTTCTCACTGAGCAGCTGTCAGCAGTATCATCCACACTTCTCACTGACAGCAGCTGTCAACAGTATCATCCACACTCTCACTGACAGCAGCTGTCAGCAGTTATCATCCACACTTCTCACTGACAGCAGCTGTCAGCAGTATCATCCACACTTCTCACTGACAGCAGCTGTCAGCAGTATCATCCACACTTCTCACTGACAGCAGCTGTCAGCAGTATCATCCACACTTCTCACTGACAGCAGCTGTCAGCAGTATCATCCACACTTCTCACTGACAGCAGCTGTCAGCAGTATCATCCACACTTCTCACTGACAGCAGCTGTCAGCAGTATCATCCACACTTCTCACTGACAGCAGCTGTCAGCATATCATCCACACTTCTCACTGACAGCAGCTGTCAGCAGTATCATCCACACTTCTCACTGACAGCAGCTGTCAGCAGTATCATCCACACTTCTCACTGACAGCAGCTGTCAGCAGTATCATCCATACTTCTCACTGACAGCAGCTGTCAGCAGTATCATCCACACTTCTCACTGACAGCAGCTGTCAGCAGTATCATCCACACTTCTCACTGACAGCAGCTGTCAGCAGTATCATCCACACTTCTCACTGACAGCAGCTGTCAGCAGTATCATCCACACTTCACTGACAGCAGCTGTCAGCAGTATCATCCACACTTCTCACTGACAGCAGCTGTCAGCAGTATCATCCACACTTCTCACTGACAGCAGCTGTCAGCAGTATCATCCACACTTCACTGACAGCAGCTGTCAGCAGTATCATCCACACTTCTCACTGACAGCAGCTGTCAGCAGTATCATCCACACTTCTCACTGACACACTAACGTTGACTAAACAAAGAATCACAGTGTTTTATCATACAGGAATTATTGAAAAGTTGTCATTTCCTAGAAATATATCAGAAAGTTGAGAACAACTCTTATTGTCTCAACGTTTCGAACTGCATGAACGAGACAGAGCTGTATCAAGTCATCAGAGCGAAACGTTCCAGTTAAAAGCTTGTTTTCTAGGTAGGTATAATGTTCGTCAGGGAACAGGACAAGTGTTTCCTGACGAGGGTCTTAGTCATATGACGACCCACAGCTGGAGTTTTTGGTCATCTGACGGAGACCTTCCGCTGGCTTACCTCTCCACCCTTGTTTTTAATGTTGTTTTAATAAATAATAATGATCCTAAACCGTCTTGACACAAATATCCACATTTATTTTTAAGATTTATATGCATAATGTATATTTGAAAATATATATAAATTAGAAATATACTTGAAGGCTTCGTATTAGACCCTCTCAAGCGAGCCCACCTGTGAGTTGATGTTGCTGAAGAGCTCTTGATTCAGGAGTGAAGGGCTCTTGATCCAGCTGATAAGGGCTCTTGATCCAGGGGATAAGGGCTTTTGATCCAGGGGGTGAAGGGTTCTTGATCCAGGGGTGAAGGGCTCTTGATTTAAGGGTGAAGGGTTCTTGATCCAGGTGATAAGAGCTCTTGATCCAGGGGATAAGGGCTTTTGATCCAGGGGGTGAAGGATTCTTGATCCAGGGGGTGAAGATCTCTTGATCTAAGGGTGAAGGGTTCTTGATCCAGGGGTGAAGGGCTCTTGATCTAAGGGTGAAGGGTTCTTGATCCAGGGGTGAAATGTTCTTGATCCAGGGGTGAAGGGTTCTTGATTCAATTATTCATCTTAGAAGGATCTAAGGTCACTTACTATATTCGCATTATTAACCCAGAGGGTTAACAAGCCAAGAAATCAGAGTGGCTTAGTTCCGTTGTTGTCCTCATCCCCAAAGATGCCACCCACACCAGTCACCTACTTGCTACTAGGTGAACAGGAGCAACAGGTGTAAGGGAACATACCCAGTGTCTCCACTCGCCCCAAAATCATACCTGGGTCCCTCGGTTGTTAGAAAGAGGAGCTAACTACCATGTTTTCATCTTCCTCGCATATACAAAAAGCACTGGACAGGCACCTAAAGTGCATGATCAACCAAGCTGTGGTTCGTATGTCTGTTTACATGCTGCCAGCAGAAACAGCCTAGTTGATCAGACCCTGATTCACCACAATCTTTGGTCTGAGACCGGGCCACCAGGTATATACCGAGAGGTATGTATCTCTGTGTATATACATTGATGGTATACACGCTACATGCAGCCTGTGGAAATAAGTCACTTTGTCCGACTTTTCGTTAGGTTGTCCTGGGCAATTTACACATACGTTATTACATATGATCATTGTACTTATGTGCGTCACCCCTTATGTATATGTGAAGGAAGATACAGAGAGAGAACGGAGGAATTCGGTCAAGGTTGCAGGGGGGACTGAGGGAAATGGAATCTTTGCAGCGTAGACGACCTCAAACTTTATACGTCTTGGGATTATTAACTAGATTGCTCATCTGTTGCTGTAATTTTGTATATAATTTCTCTAGTACGATTTCTTGGATGCTTAGGCACTGTTGCCACAGTGTTATCTTACAGTTTTTCTGTTGTATCTTGCAGTTAGGCTTTAAATAATAAGATATTACAAGGACACCACTGGAAATAAGTTACTTATCCTGACTTATTTTTGGGTTATTATAGGTAATTTACACATATGTTACTATGTATGATAATTGTAGTCACCCGGATTTGTGTAACTGTACTTATGTGTACCTGTACCTAAATAAACTTAATATCTCGGGACTTTTATTGCTGACATTTCTCCAAGGTCACACAGAATATATAATAATAATAATAATAATAATAATAATAATAATAATAATAATAATAATAATAATAATAATAATAATAATAATAATAATAATAATCTTTATTTCAACAAGTACATAAATAGTAATAAAGTTGGTAGAATTACCGACAATATGTAAAGTAAAAGGACACAAGTGCAACTAATGTGACATTTATTGTGGCAACGTTTCGCTCTCCAGGAGCTTTATCAAGCCATTACCTTGATAAAGCTCCTGGAGAGCGAAACGTTGCCACAATAAATGTCACATTAAGTACATGATACAACATATACAGACCACAGCTGACATCAATGACATACTATAAAGAAAGTCCCTTGTTATGAAGAGCATTTCGGATAATTTAGGTTAATCTTGTCCCCCCAGGATGCCACCCACAACAGTTGACTAACACCCAGGTACCTGCTTACTGCTAGGTGAACAGAGGCAGCAGGTGTAAGGAAATATGCTCAATGTTTCACCTGTGACGGAAAAACGTTGGCCATGTTTCCTTACACCTACTGTCCCTGTTCACCTTGTAGTGAGAGGTGTATTCTTGACTGGTGGTGAACAAGTTACATACAGCCTTACTGACACTCGTGTAGCCGGTAGGGTTTAAACTCAATTAACCAACCAGCTAAAGTAATATCGTTCCCTTGGCTTTCTCAACTTATTAATTTCACGCCAAAACTTTTTCTTATTCTCAACAAAATTTGTTGATAGCACCTCACCCACTCATTTGCTCTCTTTTTGACGTTCATTTACCACTCTCTTAGCCTCTCTCTTCCTCTCCATATACTCCTCCTTTCTTATATCATTCCTGCTTTGCGAAAACCTCTCATGTGCTGACTTTTTCTCTCTTACCACTTTCATTATCTCTTCATTCCACCAATCGCTCTTCTTCCCTGATATATCTGTGGCCCCTCTAAATATCATTACCTTTGTAAATTGTGAGTTCATTACCTCTGTAACTTGCTCAGCTATCAAAACTTTGGAGTCCAGTCCCTGGACCAATTATGTACCTCTGTAATCTTTTGACTACCGCCCACAGGATGGGTATGGGGTGCATAATAAACATATTAAACTAAAACTAACCTCTAAATATGCACATCCAAAGTCTACCCATCAACTTTTTATATACCAAATACATTACCTAACATACAGAGGGACTTTTGGCATGTACACCCAACTGTTAACTGTTATATTCCTCTGTACAACCATGTAATTTATCAAAATAAAATGTCTAATCTAATCTAATCTAATTGTCATTACGCCTTATATCATATCTCGTATACTTATCATCTTTTTTTTTTAAATATAAATTACCTATTACCAGACCTCTTTCTATGGAAAATTCTCGCCAATATCATTTACTCCCTGGCACCTGAAACTTGCCATTTCTCCCAGTTTAGAATTCAGGTCCCCTACCACAGTGACTCTCTCGCTTGGCTCAAAACTTCCTAAATACTCGTTTAACATCTCTCCTAAAAATTAATTCAGATTTAGAGTCGTTACCTTTGTAACTTGCCATGACTGTGACCGGATCTACCTGGAGTTCCTTACCTGTGTAACTAGTTCAGCTATCATAACTTTGGGGTCCAGTTCCTGTACCCATTATGTACCTCTGTAATCTTTTGACTACCGCCCACAGGATGAGTATGGGGTGCATAAAAAAGATAATAAACAAACTTTTAGAGTTGCTCTGCTCTAAGTGTCTCAATTATCAATAGTTGTGGGGACTGCCTTCCACCACCCGAATCTGCATGACAGTGTCTTCCATTGCAGACACTGCAAGGCTCCAGGCGGACATCAACCAAATCTTTCAGTGGGCTGCGGAAAACAATATGAAGTTCAACGATGAGAAATTTCAATTACTCAGATATGGTAAACATGAGGAAATTAAATCTTCATCAGAGTACAAAACAAATTCTGGCCACAAAATAGAGCGAAACACCAACGTCAAAGACCTGGGAGTGATTATGTCGGAGGACTCACCTTAAAGGACAAAACATTTTCAATCGCATCTGCGAAAAATGACAGATGGTAATAGAACCTCAAAACTGGAGGCCAACCCCATGATGCACTTTCACACTTGTTCATTGGCTGGAAATTGCTGCCTCTAACAGCCCCTTTTAAAAGGCAGGTAAAATTTGCCGACCTAAAAAAATGTACGGAACCTTCACGGCGCGCTAACGGAGAAAAAAACACCTAAAATTACTGGGAGCGTTTGGGTTTCTAAACCTGATCCCGGGAACGCAGGAGGGAGAGATACATATTATATACCCCGGGAAAATCCGAGGACTAGTCCCGAACTTGCACACGAAAATCCTCCTACAAAAGCAAAAGACTTGGCGACGATGCCCATCCCCCCAATGAAAAGCAGGGGTGTACTAGACGTTAAAGAGACCATACCCAAAAAGTGTCAGGGGCCCCAGACTGTTCAACTGCCTCCCAGCACACATAAGGGGATTACCCCAGACCCCCTGGCGTCTTCAAGCTGGGACTGGACAAGCCCTAAATCATTCCTGATCAGCCGGGGTGTGGGGTCGTACGTTTTGGTTTTCGTCAGCCAGCAGCAACAGCCTGGTTGATAGGGCTGTCCACCAGGAGGCCTGGGCACAGACCGGCCCGGGGGGGTTGACCCCCGAAAAAACCCCCCAAAACCCAATTTTTTTTTAAAAAAAAAAAAAAAAATTTCTTGAAAAAAAAAAAAAAAAAAAAAAAACCTAATAAATATCCTTCTGTTTGCTCCGCGTTGGTTTTAAATTAACTACAAATTTGTAACTCGTAGGTGTAAGAAAGTAAAGGGGTGGTGTTGGGGGACATGTCCAAACTACCTGATATTTGACTTGACCTTTAAAGCGAGCTGAAACGCTAGTACGCCTCCAAAATTGCAAAAAGGATTACAAAAAAATGATAAACCGAGCGCAGGGGTAAGGAAGGAAGTGGGATAGCGACGAAGGAAGCAGGTGGGAATACCAAGCAGCAGGTGGGATTCCCATAGGAAGTGAAATTCGAGCGGAGAGAACAAGAGAGGACCTTGGTCAACCAGCAGCCCTGAGGTACCCCTCTCTTTCTGTCTCTGGATGCCAACTACTGCCAACTCTTACACTTTCAATAAACACAAACACTCTTTTACTTCAATATTCTATAATTTCATGTGATATTTGTTATTTCCGCTGGTCAGAGCACTCACAGGCAATACACAAACAATGGTTTAAATTAATTTCACATGAGCAAAAGATATTTTTTCTTTTTTTTTTTTTAATATAAAAACAATGGATGTTTATAATTGCCCCATATTTCGAATTAATTTTTTTCAAAATATGTTTGAGCTGCTAAATTTATAATCTTGACGTTTTTAATTGGAATATAATTATGTAATATCAAAGAAAGTAATGAGTGCCGGCATACCATTGGAAATTCACTAACTGGCACTTAATGAATTTGGGTGACGGGTGTATATAAGAGTAGTGTTGTATTGTTATATATACTACAGTAAGATACCTCCTCCTTTACGGTACACCAGCTAGAACGGACACAGTAAGTCTCTTTATATAAAGTAAATGGTACTTGTAGGTGACATATTGAGCTAAATGGTTATAATCATAACCATGGTTTTTAAAGGGGTGGAGGGGTAAGCCAGTGGAAGGCCTCGGTCAGATGACCAAAAGCTCCAGCTGCGGGTCATCATATGACTAAGACACTTGTCCTGTTTCCTAACAAACCGTACTTAATCTTTTCTTAAAGGTGACATAAACCTACCTAATGGTACTTATAGGTGACATAAACCTACCTAATGGTACTTATAGGTGACATAAACCTACCTAATGGTACTTATAGGTGACATAAACCTACCTAATGGTACTTAGAGGTGACATAAACCTACATAGAGAAAATAAAACAGATAGATACACATAGTACCATATATTTCGACCTAAACTGAGCCCCTCTTCTGTTTACTGTTGAGTTGAAATATACATACTCTTCCTATTCTCTGTTTTGTTTTCATTTGGAAACGTTGGTCTAATAAATATTACTGTTTTGTGTTTAGTTATACAGTCAACTCCCTTATAAAGCTCTTGTATACAGAGTAGTTATTTAACGTGTGGATATGCCTTCACTGCACTGTATACAAGACCTTTAAAGATATCTAACTCTATATACAAGACCTTTAAAGATATCTAACTCTATATACAAGACCTTTAAAGAGATCTAACTCTCTCTATATAAGATAGAGGTTTAATAATTACATATAAATTCATATATTTGTTATTGTTGCAGAGATGCGAGTGTTGACAGTGTTGGCAGTGTTGGTCTGTGTAGCCAGCCTGGTCTGTGGTAGGCCTCAGGAGGCAGCGGGTGGGGTGGGTACCCAGAGGTTTCTACTGCCTAATCTGGTCGGGGCTGCCGAGGGTGCCATCACAGGCTTCCTCAACCCCTATGGCAAATACGGCTACGGCTACGGATACGGCAACTTCGCTCCCTTCAATCCCTATTTTGGCGGTGGATATTTCAACCCCTACAATCCGTACTTTGGTTAAGACAGCTGGAAAGCTGGATGATGGAAGATCTCAACAACACAGCCAGTAAGACATGGATGACAAGTAGCCATTATGGCTTCTATCATGACAACGACGACACATTTATTTATTTATGCACCTATGGCTGTTCTTCACCACTGCAGAAGTACAATGGGGGCTCCCAGGAGCCCAGGCTGTTCTTCACCACTGCAGAAGTACAATGGGGGCTCCCAGGAGCCCAGGCTGTTCTTCACCACTGCAGAAGTACAATGGGGGCTCCCAGGAGCCCCTCACACACCGTCTCCACTACCACTTAACAACTCCTGAAACTCCTTCTTACTCTTGCACTAACGGCACTCATTACACTCCTCAATTATCACTACTAAAAATAATACGTAGAAAAATGGAAACTTTGAAATAAATAATGATATCCAGAAAGTCTTTTTTTAACATTTAATTTTAACTGTTATTGATAAAGTCTTATCAATATTTCTCAAATATCACCAGGTGTATACAAACCAGGAAAATTAAAAATTATATATACACACAAACACATGATATATATATATATATATATATATATATATATATATAAACACTGATCTCTGGCTGAAGGAGACTCGAACCTACGAACCTTGGAACAAGGCACGCAGTGCTATACCAATCTCACCACACTACAGCACTGCGTACCTTGTTCCAAGGTTCGTAGGTTCGAGTCTCCTTCAGTCAGAGATCAGTGTTTGTGTATATTTCGCCTGCTCTTGCGAATTCCTTATATATATATATATATATAATATATATATATATATAATATATATATATATATATATATATATATATATAATATATATATATATATATATATAATAATATATATATTATATAATACATATATATATATCATGTGTTGTGAAAAAAACGGTGAGCATCCAAGTGCTTTCGTGATTTCTCACATTATCAAGGAAATGTGAGAAATCACGAAAATATAATACATGAAATATAATACATGAAATATTATACACGGAATATAATATATGAAGTACAATGCACGAAAAAGTATAGCATATATGAACAATAAAGATATCTACATAGCATAAGTCTAGAACAATCATGTTTACTACAGCCAGACCCAGGATATACACACCGTGAGGTGTTATATCTCTCAGTGAATATACACTAAGTTTAATGACAGATTAACGAACTGAAGTATCCTTGACTAGTGTTGAACAGGTTGTATACAGTCTCAGTGGACCTCGTGTAGTAGGTAGGCTTACCTGGAGAGAGTTCCAGGGGTCAACGCCCCCGCGGCCCGGTCTGTGACCAGGCCTCCTGGTGGATCAGAGCCTGATCAACCAGGCTGTTGCTGCTGGCTGCACGCAAACCAACGTACGAGCCACAGCCCGGCTGATCAGGAACTGACTTTAGGTGCTTGTCCAGTGCCAGCTTGAAGACTGACAGGGGTCTGTTGGTAATCCCCCTTATGTGTGCTGGGAGGCAGTTGAACAGTCTCGGGCCCCTGACACTTATTGTATGGTCTCTTAACGTGCTAGTGACACCCCTGCTTTTCATTGGGGGGATGGTGCATCGTCTGCCAAGTCTTTTGCTTTCGTAGTGAGTGATTTTCGTGTGCAAGTTCGGTACTAGTCCCTCTAGGATTTTCCAGGTGTATATAATCATGTATCTCTCCCTCCTGCGTTCCAGGGAATACAGGTTTAGGAACCTCAAGCGCTCCCAGTAATTGAGGTGTTTTATACACAAATAACCCGCACATAAAAGAGAGAAGCTTACGACGACGTTTCGGTCCGACTTGGACCATTGACCATTGACTTTGTCAATGGTCCAAGTCGGACCGAAACATCGTCGTAAGCTTCTCTCTTTTATGTGCGGGTTATTTGTGTATCGTTCCAGTCACGGTATTGTGCCTTTTTGTTATTTATTGAGGTGTTTTATCTCCGTTATGCGCGCCGTGAAGGTTCTCTGTACATTTTCTAGGTCGCAATTTCACCTGCCTTGAAAGGTGCTGTTAGTGTGCAGCAATATTCCAGCCTAGATAATCGCAATTATCCAATCAACTTATGTTACGTGATTATAAAGACACAATTACAGAGTTACAGCATTTTATTAATAGAAATTTCCTACAACAGGGATTTCTTCAATTCCTACAGCGCCTAGGGAGTGGAATAAGTGTAAGCAATCAGGAGTGATAGGAAAAAACAGAAGAGTTCTTTACTGTAATCAAAGAACCTCGTCCCTCCCTTAGTGTGGATTAATAGCTCCTGACCCCTGCACTGTGTGTGTGTGTACTTGGGAGAAGGCTGGACAAGTGGTTGGGTGGGAATGGTTGGGTTAGAGAAGGACATGCCTTGTATGGGCCAGTAGGCCTACCGCAATGTTCCTCCATTCTTATGTTCTTATGTGTGTGTTCATTACCTTTTTAATCATTATTACCTTAAATCATTGTCACGGTATTAAAAATGGTTTAATGCATTGTTGTTGGTTTTGAGGGGGACCTGGCTAGCATGGTAGGCCTATTGAAGATGATTTGCCTTAGCTGTACTGCAGTGCACCACTCTCATGTTCAATAGAATATCGTAGTACAGCTAACTAGGAGTGAGGAACACTACTTAAAGACATCAAAGCCGCCGATGTCTCCTTCAAACCCTTGATCAAAGCCGCCGATGTCACCTCCAAACCCTTGATCGAAGCCGCCGGTGTCACCTCCAAACCCTTGATCGAAATCGTCGAAGTCGCCTCCAAACCTTTGATCGAAACCACCTCCAAACCCTTGATCAAAGCCACCTCCAAACCCTTGATTGAAGCCACCGTAATAGTCGTTGTAACCGAAGCCGCCCCAGTAGCCACCAGAGCGGTGAGGGTAGTGGCGCCTGAAGTGATTCCATGAACGGCCAGAGTTCCAGTTGGGTCTGGCGGAGACCAGCGCAGCCATCACCACCAACAACACTAAAGTCAGCATCTGCAACACGCACGATAGGATCAAATACTATAAGACAAGAAAAGATAAGAAATAATATAAGCTTCGCTCATTAAATCTACAAAAGTATATAAGAATATTATAAACTTGTACAATGGTTCTTAAGGCACCTGACTTGCCGCCTTCTTCCTTGTATCGAATCTCAATGTGTCCCATTCTCACAGGGCCTATGTAAGTCAATAAAACAATAAAATAAGATAAATGAACTCATTGATCAGTTACGCAGGTTTAACCCATTATAATGAACCAGTTCCAGCTTCACCTTGCTACAGTACCTTGTAACAACCATCAGTAACTCCACCTTGCTACAGTACCTTGTAACAACCAACAGTAACTCCACCTTGCTACAGTACCTTGTAACAACCAACAGTAACTCCACCTTGCTACAGTAGTGTAACAACCAACAGTAACTCCACCTTGCTACAGTACCTTGTAACAACCATCAGTAACTCCACCTTGCTACAGTACCTTGTAACAACCAACAGTAACTCCACCTTGCTACAGTACCTTGTAACAACCAACAGTAACTCCACCTTGCTACAGTAGTGTAACAACCAACAGTACCTCCACCTTGCTACAGTAGTGTAACAACCAACAGCACCTCCACCTTGCTACAGTAGTGTAACAACCATCAGTACCTCCACCTTGCTACAGTAGTGTAACAACCAACAGTACCTCCACCTTGCTACAGTAGTGTAACAACCATCAGTACCTCCACCTTGCTACAGTAGTGTAACAACCATCAGTAACACCACCTTGCTACAGTAGTGTAACAACCAACAGCACCTCCACCTTGCTACAGTAGTGTAACAACCATCAGCACCACCACCTTGCTACAGTAGTGTAACAACCATCAGTACCTCCACCTTGCTACAGTAGTGTAACAACCATCAGTACCTCCACCTTGCTACAGTAGTGTAACAACCATCAGCACCACCACCTTGCTACAGTAGTGTAACAACCATCAGTACCTCCACCTTGCTACAGTAGTGTAACAACCATCAGTACCTCCACCTTGCTACAGTAGTGTAACAACCATCAGTACCTCCACCTTGCTACAGTATGTAACAACCATCAGTACCTCCACCTTGCTACAGTAGTGTAACAACACCATCAGTAACACCACCTTGCTACAGTAGTGTAACAACCATCAGCACCTCCACCTTGCTACAGTAGTGTAACAACCATCAGTAACACCACCTTGCTACAGTAGTGTAACAACCATCAGCACCTCCACCTTGCTACAGTTAGTGTAACAACCAACAGCACCTCCACCTTGCTACAGTAGTGTAACAACCATCAGTAACACCACCTTGCTACAGTAGTGTAACAACCATCAGTAACACCACCTTGCTACAGTAGTGTAACAACCATCAGTAACACCACCTTGCTACAGTAGTGTAACAACCATCAGTACCTCCACCTTGCTAAAAGTAGTGTAACAACCATCAGTAACACCACCTTGCTACAGTAGTGTAACAACCATCAGTACCTCCACCTTGCTACAGTAGTGTAACAACCCATCAGTAACACCACCTAGCTACAGTAGTGTAACAACCATCAGTAAACCCCCACCTTGCTACAGTAGTGTAACAACCATCAGTACCTCCACCTTGCTACAGTAGTGTAACAACCATCAGTACCTCCACCTTGCTACAGTAGTGTAACAACCATCAGTACCTCCACCTTGCTACAGTAGTGTAACAACCATCAGTAACACCACCTTGCTACAGTAGTGTAACAACCATCAGCACCGCCACCTTGCTACAGTAGTGTAACAACCATCAGTAACACCACCTTGCTACAGTAGTGTAACAACCATCAGCACCTCCACCTTGCTACAGTAGTGTAACAACCAACAGCACCTCCACCTTGCTACAGTAGTGTAACAACCATCAGTAACACCACCTTGCTACAGTAGTGTAACAACCATCAGTAACACCACCTTGCTACAGTAGTGTAACAACCATCAGTAACACCACCTTGCTACAGTAGTGTAACAACCATCAGTACCTCCACCTTGCTACAGTAGTGTAACAACCATCAGTAACACCACCTTGCTACAGTAGTGTAACAACCATCAGTACCTCCACCTTGCTACAGTAGTGTAACAACCATCAGTAACACCACCTTGCTACAGTAGTGTAACAACCATCAGTAACACCACCTTGCTACAGTAGTGTAACAAAAATCAGCACCTCCACCTTGCTACAGTAGTGTAACAACCAACAGTACCTCCACCTTGCTACAGTAGTGTAACAACCATCAGCACCTCCACCTTGCTACAGTAGTGTAACAACCATCAGCACCTCCACCTTGCTACAGTATGTAACAACCATCAGCACCTCCACCTTGCTACAGTAGTTAACAACCATCAGCACCTCCACCTTGCTAACAGTATGTAACAACCATCAGTAACACCACCTTGCTACAGTAGTGTAACAACCATCAGCACCTCCACCTTGCTACAGTAGTGTAACAACCATCAGTAACACCAACTTGCTACAGTAGTGTAACAACCATCAGTAACACCTCCTTGCTACAGTAGTGTAACAACCATCAGTAACACCACCTTGCTACAGTAGTGTAACAACCGTCAGCACCTCCACCTTGCTACAGTAGTGTAACAACCATCAGTAACACCACCTTGCTACAGTAGTGTAACAACCGTCAGCACCTCCACCTTGCTACAGTAGTGTAACAACCATCAGTAACACCACCTTGCTACAGTAGTGTAACAACCATCAGTAACACCACCTTGCTACAGTAGTGTAACAACCATCAGTAACACCACCTTGCTACAGTAGTGTAACAACCATCAGTACCACCACCTTGCTACAGTAGTGTAAACAACCATCATAACACCACCTTGCTACAGTAGTGTAACAACCATCAGGAACACCACCTTGCTACAGTAGTGTAACAACCGTCAGCACCTCCACCTTGCTACAGTAGTGTAACAACCATCAGTAACACCACCTTGCTACAGTAGTGTAACAACCATCAGTAACACCACTTGCTACAGTAGTGTAACAACCATCAGCACCTCCACCTTGCTACAGTAGTGTAACAACCATCAGTAACACCACCTTGCTACAGTAGTGTAACAACCATCAGTAACACCACCTTGCTACAGTAGTGTAACAACGATCAGTAACACCACCTTGCTACAGTAGTGTAACAACCATCAGTACCTCCACCTTGCTACAGTAGTGTAACAACCATCAGTAACACCACCTTGCTACAGTAGTGTAACAACGATCAGTAACACCACCTTGCTACAGTAGTGTAACAACGATCAGTAACACCACCTTGCTACAGTAGTGTAACAACCATCAGTAACACCACCTTGCTACAGTAGTGTAACAACCATCAGTAACACCACCTTGCTACAGTAGTGTAACAACCAACAGCACCTCCACCTTGCTACAGTAGTGTAACAACCATCAGTAACACCACCTTGCTACAGTAGTGTAACAACCATCAGTAACACCACCTTGCTACAGTAGTGTAACAACCATCAGTAACACCACCTTGCTACAGTAGTGTAACAACCATCAGTACCTCCACCTTGCTACAGTAGTGTAACAAGCATCAGTAACACCACCTTGCTACAGTAGTGTAACAACCATCAGTACCTCCACCTTGATACAGTAGTGTAATAACCAACAGTACCTCCACCTTGCTACAGTAGTGTAACAACCATCAGCACCTCCACCTTGCTACAGTAGTGTAACAACCATCAGTAACACCACCTTGCTACAGTAGTGTAACAACCATCAGTAACACCACCTTGCTACAGTAGTGTAACAACCAACAGCACCTCCACCTTGCTACAGTAGTGTAACAACCATCAGTAACACCACCTTGCTACAGTAGTGTAACAACTATCAGTAACACCACCTTGCTACAGTAGTGTAACAACCATCAGTAACACCACCTTGCTACAGTAGTGTAACAACCAAACAGTAACACCACCTTGCTACAGTAGTGTAACAACCATCAGTACCTCCACCTTGCTACAGTATGTAACAACCATCATACCATCCACCTTGCTACAGTAGTGTAACAACCATCAGTAACACCACCTTGCTACAGTAGTGAAACAACCATCAGCACCTCCACCTTGCTACAGTAGTGTAACAACCATCAGTAACACCACCTTGCTACAGTAGTGTAACAACCATCATACCTCCACCTTGCTACAGTAGTGTAACAACCATCAGTAACACCACCTTGCTACAGTAGTGTAACAACCATCATAACACCACCATGCTACAGTAGTGTAACAACCATCAGTAAACACCACCTTGCTACAGTAGTGTAACAAACATCAGTAACACCACCTTGCTACAGTAGTGTAACAACCAACAGTACCTCCACCTTTCTACAGTAGTGTAACAACCATCATAACACCACCTTGCTACAGTAGTGTAACAACCATCATACCTCCACCTTGCTACAGTAGTGTAACAACCATCAGTAACACCACCTTGCTACAGTAGTGTAACAACCAAGAGCACCTCCACCCTTTCTACAGTAGTTGTAACAACCAACAGCACCTCCACCTGCTACAGTATGTAACAACCATCATAACACCACCTTGCTACAGTAGTGTAACAACCACAGCACCTCCACCTTGCTACAGTATGTAACAACCAACAGCACCTCCACCTTGCTACAGTAGTGTAACAACCATCAGCACCTCCACCTTGCTACAGTAGTGTAACAACCAACAGTACCTCCACCTTGCTACAGTAGTGTAACAACCATCAGTAACACCACCTTGCTACAGTAGTGTAACAACCACAGTACCTCCACCTTGCTACAGTAGTGTAACAACCATCAGTAACACCACCTTGCTACAGTAGTGTAACAACCAACAGTACCTCCACCTTGCTACAGTAGTGTAACAACCAACAGTAACACCACCTTGCTACAGTAGTGTAACAACCATCAGTAACACCACCTTGCTACAGTAGTGTAACAACCAACAGTAACACCACCTTTCTACAGTAGTGTAACAACCATCAGTAACACCACCTTGCTACAGTAGTGTAACAACCACAGCACCTCCACCATGCTACAGTAGTGTAACAACCATCAGTAACACCACCTTGCTACAGTAGTGTAACAACCAACAGTACCTCCACCTTGCTACAGTAGTGTAACAACCAACAGTACCTCCACCTTGCTACAGTAGTGTAACAACCAACAGTACCTCCACCTTGCTAAAGTAGTGTAACAACCATCAGTACCTCCACCTTGCTACAGTAGTGTAACAACCAACAGTAAACCTCCACCTTGCTACAGTATGTAACAACCAACAGTACCTCCACCTTGCTACAGTAGTGTAACAACCAACAGTACCTCCACCTTGCTACAGTAGTGTAACAACCATCAGTAACACCACCTTGCTACAGTAGCGTAACAACCAACAGTACCTCCACCTTGCTACAGTAGTGTAACAACCAACAGTACCTCCACCTTGCTACAGTAGTGTAACAACCAACAGTACCTCCACCTTGCTACAGTAGTGTAACAACCAACAGTACCTCCACCTTGCTACAGTAGTGTAACAACCAACAGTACCTCCACCTTGCTACAGTAGTGTAACAACCAACAGTACCTCCACCTTGCTACAGTAGTGTAACAACCATCAGTACCTCCACCTTGCTACAGTAGTGTAACAACCAACAGCACCTCCACCTTGCTACAGTATGTAACAACCATCAGTAACACCACCTTGCTACAGTAGTGTAACAACCATCAGTAACACCACCTTGCTACAGTCGTGTAACAACCAACAGTACCTCCACCTTGGTACAGTAGTGTAACAACCATCAGTAACACCACCTTGCTACAGTAGTGTAACAACCATCAGTAACACCACCTTGCTACAGTAGTGTAACAACCATCAGCACCTCCACCTTGCTACAGTCGTGTAACAACCATCAGTAACACCACCTTGCTACAGTAGTGTAACAACCATCAGCACCTCCACCTTGCTACAGTAGTGTAACAACCATCAGTAACACCATCTTGCTACAGTAGTGTAACAACCAACAGCACCTCCACCTTGCTACAGTAGTGTAACAACCATCAGTAACACCACCTTGCTACAGTAGTGTAACAACCAACAGTACCTCCACCTTGCTACAGTAGTGTAACAACCATCAGTAACACCACCTTGCTACAGTAGTGTAACAACCAACAGTACCTCCACCTTGCTACAGTAGTGTAACAACCAACAGTAACACCACCTTGCTACAGTAGTGTAACAACCATCAGTAACACCACCTTGCTACAGTAGTGTAACAACCAACAGTAACACCACCTTTCTACAGTAGTGTAACAACCATCAGTAACACCACCTTGCTACAGTAGTGTAACAACCATCAGCACCTCCACCTTGCTACAGTAGTGTAACAACCATCAGTAACACCACCTTGCTACAGTAGTGTAACAACCAACAGTACCTCCACCTTGCTACAGTAGTGTAACAACCAACAGTACCTCCACCTTGCTACAGTAGTGTAACAACCAACAGTACCTCCACCTTGCTAAAGTAGTGTAACAACCATCAGTACCTCCACCTTGCTACAGTAGTGTAACAACCAACAGTACCTCCACCTTGCTACAGTATGTAACAACCAACAGTACCTCCACCTTGCTACAGTAGTGTAACAACCAACATACCTCCACCTTGCTACAGTAGTGTAACAACCATCAGTAACACCACCTTGCTACAGTAGCGTAACAACCAACAGTACCTCCACCTTGCTACAGTAGTGTAACAACCAACAGTACCTCCACCTTGCTACAGTAGTGTAACAACCAACAGTACCTCCACCTTGCTACAGTAGTGTAACAACTAACAGTACCTCCACCTTGCTACAGTAGTGTAACAACCAACAGTACCTCCACCTTGCTAACAGTATGTAACAACCACAGTACCTCCACCTTGCTACAGTAGTGTAACAACCATCAGTACCTCCACCTTGCTACAGTAGTGTAACAACCATCAGCACCTCCACCTTGCTACAGTAGTGTAACAACCATCAGTAACACCACCTTGCTACAGTAGTGTAACAACCATCAGTAACACCACCTTGCTACAGTCGTGTAACAACCAACAGTACCTCCACCTTGCTACAGTAGTGTAACAACCATCAGTAACACCACCTTGCTACAGTAGTGTAACAACCATCAGTAACACCACCTTGCTACAGTAGTGTAACAACCAACAGCACCTCCACCTTGCTACAGTCGTGTAACAACCATCAGTACCTCCACCTTGCTACAGTAGTGTAACAACCATCAGTAACACCACCTTGCTACAGTAGTGTAACAACCAACAGTACCTCCACCTTGCTACAGTAGTGTAACAACCATCAGCACCTCCACTTCGCTACAGTAGTGTAACAACCATCAGCACCTCCACCTTGCTACAGTAGTGTAACAACCATCAGCACCTCCACCTCGCTACATAGTGTAACAACCATCAGCACCTCCACCTTGCTACAGTAGTGTAACAACCATCAGTACCTTCAGACTTGCCACAGTAGTGTAACAACCATCATAACACCACCTTGCTAAAAGTAGTGTAACAACCATCAGCACCTCCACCTTGCTACAGTAGTGTAACAACCATCAGCACCTCCACCTTGCTACAGTAGTGTAACAACCATCAGCACCTCCACCTTGCTACAGTCGTGTAACAACCATCAGTAACACCACCTTGCTACAGTAGTGTAACAACCATCAGCACCTCCACCTTGCTACAGTAGTGTAACAACCATCAGTAACACCACCTTGCTACAGTAGTGTAACAACCATCAGCACCGCCACCTTGCTACAGTAGTGTAACAACCATCAGCACCGCCACCTTGCTACAGTAGTGTAACAACCATCAGTAACACCACCTTGCTACAGTAGTGTAACAACCATCAGCACCTCCACCTTGCTACAGTAGTGTAACAACCAACAGCACCTCCACCTTGCTACAGTAGTGTAAAAAACCATCAGTAACACCACCTTGCTACAGTAGTGTAACAACCATCACACCTCCACCTTGCTACAGTAGTGTAACACCAACAGCACCTCCACCTTGCTACAGTAGTGTAACAACCATCAGTAACACCACCTTGCTACAGTAGTGTAACAACCATCAGTAACACCACCTTGCTACAGTAGTGTAACAACCATCAGTAACACCACCTTGCTACAGTAGTGTAACAACCAAACAGTAACACCACCTTGCTACAGTAGTGTAACAACCATCAGTAACACCACCTTGCTACAGTAGTGTAACAACCATCAGTACCTCCACCTTGCTACAGTAGTGTAACAACCATCAGTAACACCACCTTGCTACAGTAGTGTAACAACCATCATACCTCCACCTTGCTACATAGTGTAACAACCATCAGTAACACCACCTTGCTACAGTAGTGTAACAACCATCAGTAACACCACCTTGCTACAGTAGTGTAACAACCATCAGTACCTCCACCTTGCTACAGTAGTGTAACAACCATCAGCACCTCCACCTTGCTACAGTAGTGTAACAACCATCAGCACCTCCACCTTGCTACAGTAGTGTAACAACCAACAGCACCTCCACCTTGCTACAGTAGTGTAACAACCATCAGTAACCCCCACCTTGCTACAGTAGTGTAACAACCATCAGCACCTCCACCTTGCTACAGTAGTGTAACAACCAACAGCACCTCCACCTTGCTACAGTAGTGTAACAACCATCAGTAACACCACCTTGCTACAGTAGTGTAACAACCATCAGCACCTCCACCTTGCTACAGAAGTGTAACAACCATCAGTAACACCACCTTGCTACAGTAGTGTAACAACCATCAGCACCTCCACCTTGCTACAGTAGTGTAACAACCAACAGCACCTCCACCTTGCTACAGTAGTGTAACAACCATCAGTAACACCACCTTGCTACAGTAGTGTAACAACCATCAGTAACACCACCTTGCTACAGTAGTGTAACAACCATCAGTAACACCACCTTGCTACAGTAGTGTAACAACCACCAACAAACTCACCTCGCTAACAGCCAGAACAACAACTGGGCACAAGAGGTCCTCGCGCTACTTTAGATCCTCATTACTCAAGGTGTTTAAATAAGTTGTTAGTTCATAGAATTTATAGAAAAAACTATATTTTGTGAATAAAATTCTAAACGTCTTATAGTAATAATTTTTATTCTCTTTTGTTTATCAAATAACAAAAATACATATATTTTTTTTATTAGCATGTAGATGTAAAGAAAAATACTATGGATACAATATATTTTAAATATCTGGCAGATCCGTATCTAGGTTAGTACTCCTTATTATATCATTGATGTGAGCTATGGTCTGTATAAGTTGTATCACATAGAAATAAAGTTTATTATTATTATTATTCTTATTCTTATTATTATTATTATTATTATTATTATTATTATTATTATTATTATTATTATTATTATTACTAGCTTATGTGAGGAACTTTTAGCCAAGGATCTGTTTCTTAATTGATTTTGGCTCCTGCGAGAAGGCAGGTGAATTGTTTCATGATATTCGTCAGGAGGACAAGTGTCTCCTTTTTTTTTTTTCTTATTCACCGGTATTCTCCCGGCCCGGGTGTTTTCCAAATAGTGGTGACCCGGCTTTGGCTTCCTATTTGGGGAGTATCTCGAGACCTAAGTCTCCCATGGGAGGAGGTACAAGTACCCCCTCATCTTTGGGACCAACTGTCCCCAGGCCTAGCCACAGTCCCCGCCCTCACGGGGCACGTAGGGAGAAGCTAGGCCTCTGGTCTGCCATCTACCCCGCCCTAAAGGGGCTCGTGGGGATGGCAGTCTTGTGAGCTGCAGGTTAAAGCAAGCTTAAACCTTTCGATGCAGGCTTAATAAGACCAAAAATAAAACTGTTTATATCATTAATTTTTATTTATGGAACGGGTTTAATATAACACGGAAAGATAATATTGAAATATTGGAAAATCGCATTATTTTTTTATAATATTTATTGGCTAATTTATTGTTATAGTTAAGAAAAATGTTTAAAGTTTATTATGGTTGGTGATGGGCAGAACCTGGCTTGTATGGTAGGCCTACTGCAGGTGACTTGTATGGTAGGCCTACTGCAGGTGGCTTGTATGGTAGGCCTACTGCAGGTGACCTGTATGGTAGGCCTACTGCAGGTGGCTTGTATGGTAGGCCTACTGCAGGTGACCTGTATGGTAAGCCTACTGCAGGTGGCTTGTATGGTAGGCCTACTGCAGGTGGCTTATATAAACTAGTAGGCTTACTGTAGATGGCTTGTGTAATCTAGTAGGCTTACTGTAGATGGCTTGTGTAATCGAGTAGGATTACTGGAGATGGCTTGTATAATCTAGTAGGCTTACTGTAGATGGCTTGTGTAATCTATTAGGCTTACTGTAGATGGCTTGCATAAGCCAGTAGGCTTACTGGAGAAACCCTGTCCTGCGTTTCATTATAAGATAAAACTGTCAACTCGAGCAGTGAGGTGCACAACTATTTGAAGAAATCAAAGCCACCGAAGCCACCTCCAAACCCTTGACCAAAGCCACCTCCAAACCCTTGATCGAAGCCACCAAAGCCACCGTAAAAATCGTTGTAGCCGAAGCCGCCCCCGTAGCCACCATAGCCGTAGTAGGGGTCGTAGCCCCCGAAATTCTCTCCTGAACCACCAAAGTTCCATTGGGGTCTTGCGGAGACCAACCCAGCCATCACTGCCACCACCACAACAACCAGCATCTGTAACACCACAACATATGATTAAATAAGACAAAATAAGCTAAGACAAGGAGAGATAACGTGAAATAAGATAACCTGCATCTATAACACACTCGATAAGATTAAATAAGACGAAATAAGCTAAGACAAGGAGAGATAACGTGAAATAAGATAACCTGCATCTATAACACACTCGATAAGGTTAAATAAGACGAAATAAGCTAAGACAAGGAGAGATAACGTGAAATAAGATAACCTGCATCTATAACACACTCGATAAGATTAAATAAGACAAAATAAGCTAAGACAAGGAGAGATAACGTGAAATAAGATAACCTGCATCTATAACACACTCGATAAGATTAAATAAGACAAAATAAGCTAAGACAAGGAGAGATAAGTGAAATAAGATAACCTTCATTCAGGAAATCTTCGACAGAAGTGAAAGAGTATAATAAATTTGAACAATGGTTCTTAAGACACATAAATGATGCAAATATACAATGGTGATTATGTACATTGGGTCAATTTTAACCCAAAAATTGAAACAGTTGGTTAATCATGTTTATAATATTGGAACACACCTTTTCAGAAATATATATTATCATTGCTCGAAATATTCATGTATACTAGTGGCTATTTTTGAGTTTACAGTATTTTATTATATGTAAAATACACACTGTATACTGTGCAAAGAAATAAAAAAAATGAATTTTGAATGTATAGCCTCGTCAGTAGGCATAAGCATAGGCCTCACTAATTGGTGTCTCCAGTGAGGGGAATGATGAGGAATGTGATTACTAGGCCTAATGTCCCTAAAAAAAAAACCCCACACAGGTAAGGTTCTATCTCTTGTCCCTCTGAAGGTAGTGTCTATATATTGAAAAATAATACAGGTGAATCTCCATCTCCTTTAAAACCATTGTCAAGACACACGTAGTGGTGGCAGGAACCATACATAGTTTTAAGACGAGGTATGATAAAACTCATGGAGCAAGGAGAGGAGCTAGTAGAGACCAGTGAAGAGGCGGGGCCAGGAGCTATGTATCGACCCCTGCAACCACAAATAGATGACTACACACACAACAAACTTTTTTAAGTGAAGAATGACATATACAGCAGCCCAGAGTATGGTGGGCTATAGATGCGTTATAGATGGTAACCTTACCTTGCTATAACGGACTAACAACTAGTGAATTACAACTGGGCAGGAAACGGGCACTTTACCTGCTTTATATACCCACGGTGTTATCATAGTTGCTAGCTCGCGGAATTTATTCAACAAACTACAATTTGTAACAAAAATTACCTTGATTTGGATTTTTTCGTTTAGGACATTTCCAAAATCTATAATTATTTTTTTTAACATGTGAACTTAAGGGAAAAAATTGCCAATAACATGCCATAAATATTTAGTATATTGGTGTCAAGGGTTTTTTACAAGGTTCTGTGAGGATCTGACCAGTCTTATAATACCTCGTGGGGGGAATTTTTGATTTTCTCAGTAGATTTTGGAGCCTTCTGGAGTAGAGATCCATTGTTGTTCATGGGGAAGCGTTAAATCCGTCAGGGTTATATGTTGCCTGGCGAAAGGGAAGTGATAGATCATTTTGGTTTATTTTGAAGAGAAGCATAGATCTTTATCCTTTGATCAAGAGCTTTCATCAACATCCAGGCTTGAAGATGAGACATATCTAATTTTTTCCCATAATGTAGCTATCATATACAAAATGTTCATTGAAAGTTGTGATATTTGGTACTTTTTCCTCTAATGCCTCGGAACTATATATATATATATATATATATATATATATATATATATATATATATATATATATATATATTATATATATATATAGTATATATATATAATATATATATATATATATATATATTATATATATATATATATATATATATATATATATATATATATAATAATATTTATATATATATTTATATCGAAACGTTTCGCCTACTGTGTAGGTGAAACGTTTCGATATAAAGATACCTAACTGTTGCATAGCTGCAGTGTGTTAAAGCTCCTAGTCTATAAAACTGAAGTTTGAAAAAAATACTGCTGACCATCCTGGAAGGACACGGTGGAGTCTGCAGTTAATGCAACGACAACAAAGCATGAATAACCATCCTTCATGAAGGGTGTGTCAGGGTCAGGCATAGATTTCAGGGTGCCCTGGCGGAAAGAATTAATTTTGGGATTTCCTGCCAAGGCAAAGTATGTGCCAGCATACGCTAAGATCCATCTATGGTTTTTAAATAGAGGGAAGTTTCTGAGATATACCTAGGGGGGGGGGGCAGGAAAACAGTAATTATTTTTTTTAAATGGGGTTTATCTAGGAATCTGTTAGACAATTTTAATTTTATACGGGTCAGAAATCAGACTGGATGTCATAATGACTTTAATACTGCCATTCATTAACTATCCCAATACAAGGTATATACACCGAGAGGTGTTTATACCCAGTATTAGGGTATATACACCTGTTGGTGTATATATATATAATATATATATATATATATATATATATATATATATATATATATATATATATATATATATATATATATATATATACTGAAAGGTGTATATACCCTAATGTAAGTTTTGTATAGTATAGTAGATAGTCTTTATACCCCATTAACTAACCATCCTATCCTAGGGCACAATATTGTAATTCTTTATATCCTAAATAGTTGAAATCCTATCTTGGCAATGCTTGGGTTGATCAGGATACAAATATCCACATCGGGAAGTGACACATTTCGTTTTCCTTACCAACAAAACATCACCACCAGCATCCTTCCATTTGGTAGTTCAGTCTGGTAATGTTCATATGCAATGTGTTCAGTATTCATAAAGTTTGTTCTGGCAATATCAGATAATAAGAATATTTATAAACTGGCGTCATTGCTGGTGTGTACTGAAATCAAGCAGATGTTACACAAGGTAGGAGAGACCTGTGTTGGTGGACTGGTTGGTGGACTGGTTGGTGGACTGGTGTACTGGCTGGTGGACTGGTTGGTGGACTGGTTGGTGGACTGGTTGGTGGACTGGTTGGTGGACTGGTTTGTGGACTGGTTGGTAGACTGGTTGGTAGACTGGTTGGTAGACTGGTTGGTAGACTGGTGGACTGGTTGGTGGACTAGTTGGTGGACTGGTTGGTGGACTGGTTGGTGGACTGGTTGGTAGACTGGTTGGTAGACTGGTTGGTGGACTGGTTGGTGGACTGGTTTGTGGACTGGTTGGTAGACTGGTTGGTAGACTGGTTGGTAGACTGGTTGGTAGACTGGTGGACTGGTTGGTGGACTGGTTGGTGGACTGGCTGGTGGACTGGTTGGTGGACTGGTTGGTGGACTGGTTGGTGGACTGGTTGGTGGACTGGTGTACTGGCTGGTGGACTGGTTGGTGGACTGGTTGGTGGACTGGTTGGTGGACTGGTTGGTGGACTGGTTTGTGGACTGGTTGGTAGACTGGTTGGTAGACTGGTTGGTAGACTGGTTGGTAGACTGGTGGACTGGTTGGTGGACTAGTTGGTGGACTGGTTGGTGGACTGGTTGGTGGACTGGTTGGTAGACTGGTTGGTAGACTGGTTGGTGGACTGGTTGGTGGACTGGTTTGTGGACTGGTTGGTAGACTGGTTGGTAGACTGGTTGGTAGACTGGTTGGTAGACTGGTGGACTGGTTGGTGGACTGGTTGGTGGACTGGCTGGTGGACTGGTTGGTGGACTGGTTGGTGGACTGGTTGGTGGACTGGTTGGTGGACTGGTTGGTGGACTGGTTTGTGGACTGGTTGGTAGACTGGTTGGTAGACTGGTTGGTAGACTGGTTGGTAGACTGGTGGACTGGTTGGTGGACTGGTTGGTGGACTGGTTGGTGGACTGGTTGGTGGACTGGTTGGTAGACTGGTTGGTAGACTGGTTGGTGGACTGGTTGCAGAACTGGTTGTAGAACTGGTTGATGGACTGGTTACAGGACTGGTCGCAGGACTGGTTGGAGGATTAGTTACAGGACTGGTTGCAGGACTGGTCGCAGACTTGGCTTGAAGATTAATATATACTGTATCTTGTACTTGTAAAAATGAAGATTATTATATTATTATACCATGGAAGTACATCGTAGGATTGGTATCCTATAGTACGATGAAGGTAGATCGAAGGATTGGTATCCTATAGTACGATGAAGGTAGATCGAAGGATTGGTATCTTATAGTACGATGAAGGTAGATCGAAGGATTGGTATCCTATAGTACCATGAAGGTAGATCGTAGGATTGGTATACTATAGTACCATGAAGTTAAATTGTAGGACTGGTATCCTATAGTACCATGAAGGTAGATCGTAGGATTGGTATCCTATGGTACCATGAAGTTAGATCGTAGGACTGGGTTATTAATTCTGGGTTACTTGTTTCAATTACAGATAACTGGAATCTTGGAAAAATTAGAGGTAGTCAGGTCTGATCCAAGGAAGGGGAGAATAAGTCCTATCCCTTGGATCAAGAGCCCCTCATCAGCATCAAGGAACCTCTCTTAAAGAGAATGAAGAAAAAGAGAGCTCCATTTCCTTGGACTAAGAGCTATTCTCTGGCATCGAAGTGCAGGGAGCACTGGTTGAAGGGAATACTGTGTACACACACACACACACACACACACACACACACACACACACACAAAGCTGTTGTACAGCCATATCAGAAGGAAAACAACAGTCAAGGACTAGTAATCAGACTGAGGAAGGAAGGAGGGGAGACAGACTGGACTACAGTAGTCCGGAATGGTGGGGTACACCAACAAGTGCTGGATATACTACACACAACCGAGGAGGTGAAAAGGCTGCTAAGTGAGCTAGATACCTCAAATTCGGTGGAATCTGACATCTCTCCGTAGGTCCTGAGAGAGGGAGCAAAGGCACTGTGTGTGCCATTAACAACAATCTTCAACACATGCATCGAATCAGGGTGATTACCGGAGATGTGGAAGACGCAAATGTAGTCCCAATCTTTAAGAAAGAAGACAGGCAGGTGGTAATAAACTACAGATCAGTATAACTGACATGCACAGTATACAAAGTCATGGAGAAGATTATCGGGAAAAGAGTGGTAGAGCACCTAGAGAGGAATGAGATTATACATGATAACCAGCACAGTTTCAGGGAGGGGAAATCCTCCGTCGCAAACCTGTTAGTTTTACAACAAGGTGAGAGAAGTAAGACAAGAGAGAGAGAGAGAGAAGAGAGAGAGAGAGAGAGAGAGAGAGAGAGAGGAGGGGGGGGAGTGGGTAGACTGCATATTCTTGGACCGCAAGAAGGCCTTCGACATAGCCCCACACAAGAGATTAGTGCAAAAGCTAGAGTAGCAAGCAGGAATAACAGGAAAAGCACTCCAATGGATCAGAGAATACCTGACAGGAAGGCTATAAAGAGTGATGGTACGTGACATTGTATCAGAGTGGGCGTCTGTGAAGAGCTGAGTTCTGCAGGGTTCAGTCCTAGGATCAGTGCTGTTTCTCGTATATGTGAATGCCATGACGGAAGGGATAGATTCAGAGGTGTTCCTGTTTGCAGACGATGTGAAGCTAATGCGGAGAATTCAAGTTGATGAGGATCAGGCTGGACTACAAACGGATCTTGACAGTCTGCAATCCTGGCTCCTGGAGTTTAACCCCGCCATATGCAAAGTCATGAAAACTGGAGAAGGTGAAAGAATACCGCAGACAGAGTACAGACTAGGGGGCCAAAGACTGCAAACCTCACTCAAGGAAAAGGATCTTGGAGTGAGTGTAATACCGAGCACATCTCCTGAGGCGCACATCAACCAGATAACTACTGCAGCATATGGGCGCCTGGAAAACCTATGAATAGCGTTTCGACACCTCAGTAAGGAATCGTTCAAGACTGTGTACACCGTGTACGTCAGACCCATGCTGGAGTATGCAGCACCAGTATGGAATTCACACCTTGTCAGGCAAGTCAAGAAATTAGAGAGAGAGTGCAAAGGTTTGCAGCAAGACTAGTCCCGGAGTTAAGGGACATGTCCTACGAGGAGAGATTTAAGGGAAATCAATCTGACAGTACTGTAGGACAGGAGAGATAGGGCGGACATGATAACGACATATAAAATACTGAGAGGAATTGACAGTGGATAAGGACAGGATGTTTCAGAGATGGGACACAGCAACAAGGGGACACAACTGGAAGTTGAAACTCAGATGAGTCAGACGAATTTTTAGGAAGTAGTTCTTCAGTCATAGGGTTTTCAGGAAGTGGAACAATCTAGACAGTGATAAAGAGAAGGCAAGATCCATACATAGCTTTAAGAAGAGGTGCGATAAAGCTCATGGAGTAAGGGGAGAGAGGACCTAGTAGCGACCAGTGAAAAGGCAGGGCCAGGAGCTGTGAATCTACCCCTGCAACCACAAATTGGTGAGTACAAATAGGTGAGTACACAGGTTTATAGATGTCCCCTCAGAAATATATTAATTACTTATTTTCCATATTTTGGTATCATGCAAAAAAAGGTAACTAAGAAATATCAAAAACCTTAGAATAAATTATGTTTTATTGATATCTATTGCGTAAATGAATAACAGGGGTATTCAAAATAATATGAAAAGGCCTAATGGTTATTATTTTTGTGGTTAGGCTTGAGTAGAAGCTGGGTCATGACCCAGTAGGCTTACTGGCTGGCATGACACAGTAGGCCTACCGCTGTGTTTCTATATTATGGTTGGAACAGAGGTTACTACAGCTGACAGCCACCTGTGAAGGACTCATTGACAGAGCTGAGGCTCTGTTAATAGCTTCCATAGTCTCCATTGCCACCGTCATAGCTGCCACCATAGTCACCACCTTGACCTCCATAGTCACCATAGCTACCATAACCGCCATAGTCACCACCTTGACCTCCATAGTCACCATACTGGGCCATTGCTGAGACTAGAGGAGCCAGCATCATCACCAGCAGCAGTAGAAAGTGCATCTGAAAAAGAAAATTCAATATATATATATATATATATATATATATTATATAATATATATATATATATTATATATATAATATATATATATATATATATATATATATATATATATATATATATACACTGAGAGTTTACTTAAATCCCTATGTTAGGAATAACAGAATTCTTGAGTGGTAACGAACAGATGTTATGTGGCTTTAAATACTGTTAGGCAATTATTCATCGTTCAAATATGCACGAGTGTCACTTGTGGTAGTAGAATTGACACACAAAGACAACCATTATATAAGTGACAAGAAGACAGTAACATAAAGATCAGAGTTTACTACACTAAAACAATAGAGTGAATAATGGAGGAAACACCAGACATCATGACTCTCACTGAGACAAACATATATCTAACAATACTCCCAGTTGGGTATCAAATGCTGAGGAAAGCACAAAAAAGAAAGCGGGTGAAGCCAAGATGCGGTTAGTAATGAGTTAGGAGAGAGCTTCAAGGCACCGAGAAAGATAGGAAGGAGTGAGAACAGCCACAACACAACTGGTAATATAACAAGTGATGGAACCGAGGTAATATTGACAGTATTATACAATCCTCCAACAAACAGTAAAAAACTGAACCTATAATAATACCAGGAAAGCAACAGGGTTATACTAACAACCTTAACAGGAGTAACGGAGTCAACAGGAGTAACGGAGTCAACAGGAGTAACGAAGTCAACAGGTGTGACGAAGTCAACAGTTGTAACGGAGTCAACAGGTGTAACGAAGTCAACAGGAGTAACGAAGTCAACAGTTGTAAGGGAGTCAACAGGTGTAACGGAGTCAACAGGTGTAACGAAGTCAACAGGTGTAACGAAGTCAACGGGTGTGACGAAGTCAACAGTTGTAACGGAGTCAACAGGTGCAACGGAGTCAACAGGTGTGACGAAGTCAACAGTTGTAATGGAGTCAACAGGTGTAACGAAGTCAACAGGAGTAACGAAGTCAACAGGAGTAACGGAGCCAACAGGAGTAACGGAGTCAACAGAAGTAACGGAGTCAACAGGAGTAACGAAGTCAACAGGAGTAACGGAGTCAACAGGAGTAACGGAGTCAACAGGAGTAACGAAGTCAACAGGAGTAACGGAGTCAACAGGAGTAACTGAGTCAACAGGAGTAACGGAGTCAACAGGAGTAACGGAGTCAACAGGAGTAACGGAGTCAACAGGAGTAACGGAGTCAACAGGTCCAAAACAAAACTATTGATTATAGAGAATTTCAACACAAACAAACAATATAAGAGAAGTGAAGACTGAAACAAGTGAATGATAACATGACTGAAGTGATGACAGAAACTTTATTAACAAAATCACTACATATGCAGTACTTAGAGGACTTGATACAACAGAAAGACACAGCATATTTGTTAGTAGGGAAACACTGGACAAGGAGACATAGGTCAAAGTTAATGACATAAATGTGTCACAGGGTCGTTAGGAGGCACTTGTTCACTGTGAGGGTAGTTAGGAACTGCAACTCTGAATGAGAACATAGTGGAGGCAGAACCCACATTCAGTTTTAATAATAGGTACCATAGTAGTAATGAGGCAAATGTAGTGTGACCATTTGTAATTATGAGGTTGAGTTAGGAACCTAAACTCGACCCCCTGTAACTCTAACAGACGAGTACACAACGACAAAAAATAGTTTAAAGCCTATAGGCTACACGAGAGTCATTAAGGCTACTTGTTACCTATTCCTCACCAGACATGAATATTTTAATACTTAAAATAAGGGTTAAATTAAGCTCTCAGCATATACTGAGAACCATACACCTTCAGGTGTATGTACAACACATACGGGTTTAACTTCCACAAGAATACAATAAGAACACGAGAGATGTACCAGAGGACAGACAGTCTTACCTTCAGTACTGTTTAAGAACCAGCCAGGTACGACACAGCGGTCACAGTCTCTTATATACCCCAACAGTTTACCAAAGTTTTTGGTTCCTGAATTCATTGATATATATATATTTTTAAATAAAAAATCTAAATGTCTTCTAATGTGGGTTTGTAGTTTTTATCTAAATTAATATAAAATCCGTATATTATCATTTGTATATAGTATCACAATGAAAAAATAATATGCGATATATCTATATTATGTGAACATCTAGAGAAACAGTTATTAATTTCTAGAGGGTATCTTACCCACACATTTGAGTATCACCAGCATGCCATCCACATCCAGGTGGGTACGCCATCTAGATCGTGGCCTTGGGATTTTTAGTTCAATATCTTTATTATGTACCCCATACCCATCCTGTGGGCGGTAGTCGAAAGATTACAGAGGTACATAAGGGGTCCAGGGACTGGACCCCAATGTTTTGATAGGTGAACAAGGTACAAAGGTAATGAATCATGTACACGTCTATTGGAGACTGAGGACTTTGAGGTATTCTGGGATATTTTGACAGGGGATAAAACAGGTGAAGGGGGGAAGAAAAAGCGATTGAAATGTGTTTTCGAGAATGAGACGTTTCACTAACACGTTGTAAACAGCGTCTTAATTCCTAATACAGAGATTGAAATATAATGTAATTGAGTATATACTGACAGATACATACTTTATAAAGTGTTCAGGTCGGACCGTAATGTCATCATAAGATTGTTTCTCCTATGTGCTGGTTATATGTGTATAGAAGAGATATGTTAGAGATATGTTGTACTTTTCTAACTGTAGTGGTGGCACACCTCTGGCAAGACAGTGGAGTGAATGATGATGAAAGTGGTTTTTTTTTCCGGGTCATCCTTGGTGGGAAACGACCGATGTGTTAATAAAATAAAATAAATAAAAACTGTGTAGAAAGACATGAGGATCTGTCCCCTTGGTTAAAGTGGGGAGGAGCAGTGAGGAGCAGTAAGCATCATAGATGCAACAAGTGTCTTCAACAAGGCTAATGTTACTACCGTTCTTGGTAATACACGTGAAAGGTAGGTGAATCATGCAACAAGGTGTTAGTAATAGTGTGATGCATCAAGGAGCAGCCTCTGGCTTATTAATGGTATGCAATACCCGTAGCTGAAGAGTAAGGCACGTGTATTAACGTTGGTTGACGGCTTTGAGGGGACTTGAGCTAGAGTTCGTCACGGCCATGCTAGCGAGAGATTCGTCTGTAAAAACTTGCATTTGTGGTCACAGTGGTGCCTATGCTAACCTTCCTATGGTGTAGAAATATACCTAGTTGGATGAATCTTATTGTAGCCAGCTGGTCCAGTGGCTAACGCGTCGGTCTGGAGTTTTATGACTCTCTGATCGCGGGTTCAAACCCCGCCCGTGGTATGGTTTGTTTGCAATCGTGTCATTACGATTCCGTGAGTCAGTTATATGATATGTGTCTTATTCCTCAATTTCTCAAGCAGAGTTATAAATTCTGGCGTCAAGAAATGCAGGTCTAAATTAACCCACTAGATAACATACTAGTTTGAAAACTGGAAGGACTAGAGGCTTGATTACGAATACAAACGTTTAAGGGGAATTGACAGAGCAAATACTAATAGATCCTTATAATTAATAGAACCAGGATCAGGGGGACTCGTGTCACAGCTAATGACAGATGAGCCTTGAGGGTGAAGTAGAGATGAGTGCTCCTTTTTTAAGTGAACGTGATTGACCTGACTAGGTTAAGGCATTGGTTTAAGCCGATGGGAGAATTGGACCTGCCTCTCATGGGCCAGTAGGCCTGCTGTAGCGTTCCTTCTTTCCTATGCTTTTATGTACACAGAGTAGACATGATAGTCCAAGAGGACAAAATATAGTAATACCGGTGAAAGAGGCTTAAGAGGTGGGGTCAGGAGCTGAGATCCAACCTCCGTAGACACAAATCAGAAACACCTTGATATATTTATTATTGAGAATATATTTCAATTTTTTTTCTTTTCTAATCTCTTGTTTTTTTCTATCTGTAGATCCTCAATTATCTCAAGCTCTTCAATTTTGTCAAGGCACGATTTCAGTGGCATACCTACCTTCATATGGGTGGCATACCTCCCTACATATGGGTAGCATACCCACCTACATATGGGTAGCATACCCACCTACATATGGGTAGCATACCCACCTACATATGGGTAGCACACCCACGTACATATGGGTGGCGTACTCACCTGGATATGGGTAGCATACCTACCTCGACGTGTGTCATGTATCCAGCTGGGTATGTGTAACGTATCCACCTGGGTATGGGTAGCATCCTAGATCCTGGTGATAGCCAAATATTTAAGATGCCCTCAATAAGCTCATGGCTAACTTTCCCAGAAACTGATATATCAAATATTTATCAAATAATCGTTCACTGTGGTGCTAAATACGGCCACTAATACATAATCTATTAGTAATTTACGTAAGAAATACTATGAGTCAACATCAGCAGATGTTAGAGAATCTCATATAAAAATAAACATATTTCTGGGATTTCGAAAGCCAGCAACTTTGATAAACAGTTGGGGTATATAAGAGACTGAGGGCGCTGTGTTGTAACTGGCTGGTTTTTACACAGTACTGAAGGTGAGACTGTCCTTCTCTGGTTCTTTTCTAGTGTTCTTATTGTATTCTTGTGGAAGTTAAACCCGTATGTGTTGTACATACACCTGAAGGTGTATGGTTCTCAGCATATGCTGAAAGTTAAATTTCATCCTTATTTTAGGGACTAAAGTATTCTTGTCTGGTGGTGAACACGTGAGATGGAGCTTTAATGACCCCTTCGTGTAGTCAATAGGCTTTAAATTTCATTAATTAACCATACAACAGCGCCAGGGGAGTGGATGGAGTAAGGGAGTAATTAGTCTTGATCTGGGGAAGGGAAGGGAAGGGTAGCTGCAGTTTCTGAGATCAAAATCCCTTCACTAGCATCAAGGAACCCTGCCAAGGAATTACTCTCAGTAACTTGCTTTGTAAACATAATATTCCCAGGACAGTGACGCCCTTGTGAATTTAATTTTAATCTGTTGCGATATTGTGGACTGATTTTTCTGCTTGTGATTTTCATCTTAAAATCTTAAAACACGTATATACAAATACACAGACAGACTTTTGGATAAAATATCCAAGGTTCTTGGGGAGGCAGGTACCGTGCAGTTCTCTCAGTACTCGTCTGCTGGAGGTCCAAGGGGTCGAGTTTAGGATCCTAACTCAACCTCATAATTACAAATGGTCACACTATATTTGCCTCATTACTACTATTGTACCTATTATTAAAACTGAATGTGGGTTCTGCTTCCACTATGTTCTCATTCAGAGTTGCAGTTCCTAACTACCCTCACAGTGCACAAGTGCCTCCTAACGACCCTGTGACACATTTATGTCATTAACTTTGACCTATGTCTCCTTGTCCAGTGTTTCCCTACTAACAAATATGCTGTGTCTTTCTGTTGTATCAAGTCCTCTAAGTACTGCTGTATCAAGTCCTCTAAGTACTGTTGTATCAAGTCCTCTAAGTACTGTTGTATCAAGTCCTCTAAGTACTGCATATGTAGTGATTTTGTTAATAAAGTTTCTGTCATCACTTCAGTCATGTTATCATTCACTTGTTTCAGTCTTCACTTCTCTTATATTGTTTGTTTGTGTTGAAATTCTCTATAATCAATAGTTTTGTTTTGGACCTGTTGACTCCGTTACTCCTGTTGACTCCGTTACTCCTGTTGACTCCGTTACTCCTGTTGACTCCGTTACTCCTGTTGACTTCGTTACTCCTGTTGACTTCGTCACACCTGTTGACTTCGTTACTCCTGTTGACTCCGTTACTCCTGTTGACTCCGTTACTCCTGTTGACTTCGTCACACCTGTTGACTTCGTTACTCCTGTTGACTTCGTCACACCTGTTGACTTCGTTACTCCTGTTGACTCCGTTACTCCTGTTGACTCCGTTACTCCTGTTGACTTCGTTACTCCTGTTAAGGTTGTTAGTATAACCCTGTTGCTTTCCTGGTATTATTATAGGTTCAGTTTTTTACTGTTGGAGGATTGTATAATACTGTCAATATTACCTCGGTTCCATCACTTGTGATATTACCAGTTGTATTGTGGTTGTTCTCACTCCTTCCTATCTTTCTCGGTGCCTTGAAGCTCTCTCCTAACTCATTACTAACCGCATCTTGGCTTCACCCGCTTTCTTTTTTGTGCTTTCCTCAGCATTTGATACCCAACTGGGAGTATTTTTTTTTTTTTTTTATATTTTATTTAGAAAACACAATACATATTTAAATGTATGCTATGCATACGTTACATAAACTAAGACATGTTATCCATTAAAAATGAAACAACAATTCCACGTTCTACACGAAGGCAACCCACACCCGAACATACAGGTGGATTTAATAAATTCATAAATACTACCTATATAATCCAAAGAATATCACACGTATTTACAAGGACGTACAAGTGATTAATAATAAGAACTATACTGGAGATTAACAAAATTCCTCTACCACACAATCCCAGTACTTAAATAAACCGTTACCCGTAGGTGTATTACCACCATTTACACATCCAACAACATGACCTACCAAACCCCCTTTTAACAATAATTAATAATGCCAGTGCATACAAAAAATATATGCATGCACCGTTTTGAGAAAAAACCCTTAAGTAACCTAACAATCACGGTATGCCCTTACCTCATTAAACCTTAATGAGAATTACAGAATTTGGTTATGCATAAAACACAACAAAAATATAAAAGTACATAGCAACCCAGATATGTACATTATGTTACCATACACACACACTTGTATAATTGGAAGAATATACACCCACAATATCTAATATCAATAATAATAAAACAACAACAAAGAAATTCAAACTGTCAGAACATCATTGTATGACATGGATTTTACACATAAAATTAAAGAATACACTTCATGTTACCTCAACTTTAAACAACCTATGTAAATATTTAAAATAAACCAAGACTATAATTATCATTGAAACATATCAAATGGGTTCTCCCCTCACAAGGACGGGGCGAATAATAAAAAGAAACCCCTTCCTGAAAAACCAAACAGGTACACCCCTACCACTAACTAACTCCTAGCTTAAGATCAAACTTGTTAAGGACTGAACACAAAATCCTAATCCCCCTATCTGAAACACAATTAAACATCCTTGACAGTCATATTCGTCACATTAACGTGTGCAAAGATATTACAATCCTTCTTCTATAAGAAGTACCGTTATAAAGGAAATACCTGTATACTATTATTATTACAATCAAGGGGGAAGCGCTAAACCCGGAGGATTATACAGCGCCTGGGGGGGGGGATGTGGAAGGCATTCAGGCTTAATTTGGGGAACTGGAGCACAGATCCAATTCCCTAAATCAAGAGCCCCTCACCAACATCAAGGAACCTTCCTTGAGGGGTACCTGTATACTAATTATCTAGGAAAAGCTAATCCACAAGGGCAATATGGAAAGTACTTGCAGCTACATGTTAAAACTACAAAATAAGCATCATTCTACACTAACGTACTTGACTACAGTGTTCCTTGCTGTATTTTATATTTTAAAACCCTTTTCAATGTTAATAAAAAGAATGACTGCTATTCACTGGCAATATCATTTTTGCACGTGTTCAGTACTACTTGCCCTAAAAAGCCATAACAGCCACTTAAGCCACCTCTCCTCGATAGTGAATGCAATAATATACCCAACCAAAATATGCAATGCAAGGCATTCCATGTATGACTATGTATCCAAGGTACTGATCGCCAATATCAAATATCTCTGCAGGAACATAACCATGTCATAAATATATGCTCTCACTATCTCACCCTCACACCACCTTCCACACTGCTAGCCTAACCTTACACCCCCCCCTCACAATAAAAGAGACTCTACCCTTGCCCCCCCCCTGTTCCCTTAGAAGCTGTGCTACAGTAAAATTACGATAACCTATCGAAAAACTTGATTCCCATTTCCCCCCATATATTAACCTATTCCTACACCTTGTCCTATAAAACCTCGCTGCTAACGCTTTTATCCTCAACTGCCCTGAAATCTGCCTCATACCCCAAGAAACATGCAAATAATCTGCCATAACATACATCAAAGCCCTACCCACCTCACTTGCTACCCCACTAACATCCATCGACAACAATCTAAGAAAAGACCAACTCCCCCCCCCAACAGCCTAATAACCCCCGCCATCCAGACTCTCACCACTTCCAAAGATGAACAAAAATATACCACATGATATGCAGTCTCCTCCTCCCCACAGAATAAACATGTTGCCTCTCTAACCAACCCCATCTTATGCAACATATACTTAGATGCCACCACACCCATTAGAAAACGGTACACCAACTCCCTAACCCTTGCTGGTATCCTAAGCGTCCTGAACTCCCTCCATATGACCCTCCAGTTATACATGGGGTATACTGCGGCCCCCTGCAATACACCCCTTCCCCACACCACACCCACCACTGCGTTTACCTTCAACCTTTTTACCTGCCCCACTGCCAACATGAATCTTATTACATCTTCACACTTTCTCAAATCCCTACCACTCCACCAGTTTCTAGCATCCCTCATCACCCTATCCACCCTAACTCCCCCCTCCCCCCCCACCCTTAGATACCTCTGCTTAATATATAATACCATTACCCTAGGCCCTAAGGCCAACAAACCTAGTCCCCCCCTTTTCACCTCCGTCATGACCACATCTTTGGACAACCAGGCCCTCCCAAACCCCCACACAAACCTCAACACCCTCCTCTGTATTTCCTGTATATCCTGCACCCCCAAAGGGAACACCTCCGCTACACCCCAGACCTTACTATACACCACCGAGTTAATTACCAACGCCCTCTGCTGTAACGCCACTTCACTGGCCCTCAAACCTTTTAACTTGCCTATAACCCTACTCGTGACTGCTTCTGAATTAATCCTCCTACATTCCTGCAATTGCTTCATATACCATATCCCACACACCCTAATTCTGTCACAAACCGTCCATCCCATTTCCTCCCCCAATCTCCCCCCAACCCATGTTCCTACTTCCAATAACCTAGACTTTGCTAAATTAACTACCATTCCTGAAACATTCCCAAAACTCCTAATGACCTCTCCCACCCTTCGTAAAGCCTCCCCACTCGTAACTAACACAGTTGTATCATCCACATAACCTACTATGCCCCCATACTTCCCCCCCCACCTCCCGCAATGCGTCGTCCACAGCCTCAAAGAAAGGATGTTGCACGCATGCAAAGAGCAACTGTGACAGCGGGCAACCCTGCCTTAATCCCTGTTCCATCATCACCGCCCCCCCCAGCTTACCATTAACCTGCACCCTCATGACAGCCCCCTCATACAGAATGCGCACCCACCTCACGACCCCCCCTCCAAAACCCAATTTTTCCAAACAGCCCCACAAAAAGTCCCTCTTCACGCAGTCATATGCCTGAGCCCAATCCAAACCAAGGACGCCCCCTCCCTGACAGTTCTCTATAAAATCCCTTATCACACCGTGCCCATTCTTCATAGTCCGTCCCGGAATCCCATACTGACCCCCATGTACGCTACTTCCAATTACCTTCTTTAACCTGTTCCCCAATACCTTCGCAAAAATTTTGTAATCCGTACACATTAACGACAACGGACGATAATCTCCCAAACCCTTCTCCTCTCCTCCCTTCTTTGGCACCAAGACAACGACCCCAGTTCTCTGTGTTTGCGCCATTCTGCCCCATTTCAACATATAATTCAGAACCGCCACTAGGCACTCCCTCAGTACCTCCCAATGTTCTTTGTAAAAATCATTAGATAACCCATCTATTCCCGGTGCCTTCCCCTGACTCAACCCATTCACCACTTCCCCCACCTCTTCCCCCGTAATGCCTCCCTCCAACTCCCGATCCCCTGCCCCATACCCTGCGAAACCCTCATCCCTCTAAATGTTTCTAACCCACCCACCCCTCCCCTTCTCTTCCATTTCTCCGTAAACCAATAATCAGCATACCTACTGATAGATTCTGTGTCAGTGAGGCCCTGTCCCCTCACATAACCCTCCCCACCCTCCACAACAATATGCGCCACGGTATTCCTCAACTGTCTGTCCTTGAATTTTCTGAGAACATACCCGGTTGGCTTATCACCTTTTAGTACGTCCTCCAATCCTGCCCTGACCCTGAGTGCATCAAAACGTTCATTATGCATCTCTACTAAACGACTCCTAAGTTCCCCCATATCTCCTTCCACTCCCTCCCTACCCCCCCCCGCATAACAATCATTCAACTGACCCTCTAAATAATTCTGCAATCCAAACCTCCAGCGTGCCCGTTCCCTGCCCCTCTTCCTAAAAAAATTCTACAATTTTCACCTTTGCCTGCAACTCCCACCAATCTAGCAAATCCACCTCCTCATCCCTAGCCTCCCAAAAGCCTTTCCACCATGACTGAAAAGACCGACCTTGATCCTCCTCCTGTAAAAGCCTCACATTTAATTTCCAATAGCTCTGATATATTCTCGGAATACCATCCACCCTAAGGTCAGCCAACACTGCTCTGTGGTCTGATAAACCCACGTCTACTGTTCTAACTCTCTCCACTCCTATCCCCTGCCTCACATAAATCCTATCCAACCTTGCCTCATAACTCCCCTGTACATAGGTATGCTCAACCTGATACCCCCCCTGCCAACCACATCTACCACCCCGACATCGCACAAAGCATCCCTTAAGACACCCAACACGCACCCCGCCCCCCTAGGTACTACGTCTACATGCCTAATCACACAATTCCAATCACCTCCAATTATTGCTATGGCAGGTAAACCCCTGAGATAATATAACAAAACGTCACGAACAAAATCTGATTTTATCCTTACATTACCAATCGCAGGCATATAAACTCCCACAAAACAAACCCTACTCTGCCCCCACCACCCATCCACCCGAACAACCCTCCCCCCACCCCCCTCCTCCCACCCCATGACTCGCAATGGACTAGTCTCCTTTACTAAAACAGCCACTCCGCCCTTTAAAAGCGTTGCCATGCTTACAAACAACTTATATCCTCTCAATCTCAACTCACTACCTGACTTATAGTTATGCTCCTGTAGGAAACAAACATCAACGTCGTACCTTTTGAGGAACCACTCCAACCAGACCCGTTTTACCTCAGTTTTTAGGCCATTAGCATTTATCGTTACACACCTGAATGGTCAGGGAGAGGCGGCTTACCTCTGTGCCGCTGTGGCTTGCTCACACTTCCCTTCAAGCTGCTCACACTTTCCTTATTACTCTTTTTAATAGGACCCCCTACCCCCCTTGTCTCTCCCCCGATTTTCCCTGTACTCCCCCCCTGTAGGGGATTTGCGGACCACCTCTGCCCATGCCTTCTTACCTGGTCTTTGCCCAGGTGTTAAAACATCATCTAATTCAGTCAACCCCACTGGCCTCTTCCTAGAGCTGCCTACCAAAGCCACCTCTTCCTCAGGTACATCCTCCCTGTGTACCTCTGCCACTACAAGTATATCCTTTCCAGCATTCCCTGCTACTTCCGACTTCTCACCCAGCCCTTGCAATTGCTGCGTTTCACTGATCCGTCCATCCATGTCCTCTCCTACCACAGCCTCCTCCAAGAATTCCTGGAGCACTGACTCCAAGGACACCTCCTGTGTCGACTCCCCCACTTCCTCCACCACCACAGGCGTTGGAGTAGGAACTCCCTCCTCCACCGGGAGTGTGACACACGTCCCCATCTGTTCACCCTCCTTCTCCACCTCCTCACTCCATAGAGGAGTCCCAGTCTTCGCCGCCGCCACCACACTCGTTTGCTGGACGTCCTCCACCGGGGCAACTCTACGTGCACATTGCGCCGCTATATGATCATAAGAGCCGCAAAGACGACACGTTCTCCTTTGCCCCACATACGACACATATACCTGATTTCTGGTGCCTGTCAACATGACATACGAAGGTATAGGCGTCTTGAGGGTCATCTTGATGTTGTATGACCCTTCCGGGAGGCCCTCATATGGTCCATCCCTCCATACCCCACCTCTGGCTTCATGAATGACTCCATACTTGCTAAAAACTTCCATTATACCAAACTTAGTTGCCTCAAAGGGTACATTCCTCACTCGTACCCACGTATAGTAAGTAGACACGTCATGCAAGCACACATCCATCGTCGAGTTGAGGCACATTCGGCGTTCCTGATACTCCTCCACCACACTGCTGTAGTAACTAGTCCTCAGAAACTTCACAAATACTCGTTTCACCCCATTAAGGGCCACACCATACAGTTCCTCGTTAGGGATACCATATAAATCCCTAATAATTGCAGGAAGAACGACGTTCATCGTAGCAGGGTTCAGAGAACCCCTCAACAGCTCAATGCAGACTGTGTTAATCCTCCTGCCGGTGTACTCCGCCATGTCTGAACAGTGAAAACTGCGCAGAAACCAGGATTAGTGGGAGCTACTGCGCAGTGCGTCCGCACGGCCCAACGGCGATGCGGACAATGAACTGGGAGTATTGTTAGATATATGTTTGTCTCAGTGAGAGTCATGATGTCTGGTGTTTCCTCCATTATTCACTCTATTGTTTTAGTGTAGTAAACTCTGATCTTTATGTGATGAATGGTTTGAAAACCGACAAGTTGAAGAATTGAGACACTTATGCAACACATGGGAATCTTTATTGAAGAAATGTTTCGCCACACAGTGGCTTCATCAGTCCAATACAAAGTAGAAATGGGTAAGGAGAGTAGAAGTTTGAGGTAATCAGTCCCTCAACCTGGAATCGATGTGTTCAGTCCATCACTCTTGTAGGAAGTGCAGCATAGGGCCAGAGAGGTGGTTTATATACTGCGGTGAGTGATGGACTGAACACATCAATTCCAGGTTGAGGGACTGATTACCTCAAACTTCTACTCTCCTTACCCATTTCTACTTTGTATTGGACTGATGAAGCCACTGTGTGGCGAAACATTTCTTCAATAAAGATTCCCATGTTTTGCATAAGTGTCTCAATTCTTCTGATCGTTATGTTACTGTCTTCTTGTCAGTTATATAATGGTTGTCTTTGTGTGTCTGTGTACCCAATTCTACCACCACAAGTGACACTCGTGCATATTTGAACGATGAATAATTGCCTAACAGTATTTACAGCTCCATGACACCTGTTCATTACCACTCAAGAATACTGTTATCCCTAACATAGGGATTTAAGTAAACTCTCAGTATATATGTGTGTGTATGTGTGTAAGGAGGGGTGTTAATGTTGCAGTTTAAAAACTGAAGTGTAAAGCACCCTTCTGGCAAGACAGTGATGGAGTGAATGATGGTGAAAGTTTTTCTTTTTCGGGCCACCCTGCCTTGGTGGGAATCGGTCGGTGTGATAAAAAAAAAAAATATATATATATATATATATATATATATATATATATATATATATATATATATATATATAGTGTGTGTGTGTGTGTGTGTGTGTGTGTGTGTGTGTGTGTGTGTGTGTGTGTGTGTGTGTGTGTGTGTGTGTGTAGAGAGAGAGAGAGAGGTACCAGCTCTAGAACTGAACTGGGGACCCTCATCCTCAGAGAAGAGAGTATACCTCAGGGAAAACTCAAGGTTCTTCCCGGAGCTGTTTGAATATTTTCTTCTCCCACTGCCCCTTACATTCTATGTGAACTTAATTTGAAAACAAAATACAAAATATTAAGTTTGTGTTGCAGATGCGTTCACTGGTGTTGGTGGTGTTGATGGCTGCTGCTCTGGTCTCCGCCAGACCCCAGTTTGACTTCCCTCGTCCTGAGGAGAACTTTGGAGGCTTCAGTCAGTTCAGTGAGTCCGAGGCTGCTGCCGGCTTCGAAGAAGTTCGCTCTGAGAACTTTAATCAAGGCTTTGGCGGCTTTGATCAAGGGTTCGGAGGTGGCTTCGGTCAAGGTGGCTTTGATCAAGGGTTCGGAGGTGGCTTCGGTCAAGGTGGCTTTGGAGCCGTGATATAGAACTGATGCTGCTCTCTCTATTACACTTTCTAACAGGCTGTAACAGCCTGTTTAGAGGTGTATAGTAGTGCAATGTAATCACTGCAGTAGGCCTACCGACTCTAATCCAAAATTCTACACAAAATTTTATTTTTCTTAGCCATTTTTTCAGATTCTTTTTATCATATTTCTGAATCATCATTGAAATGCACGTCAAAAAAATATAATAAATTCTAATGTATTTGATATTTCAAAATTCCTTTTTTATTTATGACCCCTTGATAGGCTGAATTAGTAATTATTGCATTCATGAACGGCTGCGCTAAACCCATAAGGATCACACAGCGCTTGAGGGGGATAGAGGTAATCAGGTTCAATTCGAGGAAATGGAGCCCCTGACTACCATCATGGTAGAACTTTATCAAGGCACACACACACTTATATATATATATATATATATATATATATATATATATATATATATATATATATAATATATATATATATATATATATATATATATATATATATATATATAATACGTAATTTGCAGATATTAATTAAGAGTATGTTTGTTTATTATGTTTTATTGATAAATGTTAGTTACATAAATTACTGCTACAGATTGTTAAAAATAATGTGACACATGGTACAGAAGGTTTAACTAGTACATGACATCAGCGCTAAATGTTAGTCGAAGTGAGCGAAGTACCACAAGTACGGAAGAGGTGCTCCAACTAGCCGTAGAACCCGCCATTCCAGAAGCCTCCAGGACGCCAACCACCGTAGTAGCCTCCTGGGTAATAGCCTCCACCGTAGCCAAATCTGTTGAACCCCCCGAAACCTCCGCCGTAGCCGTATGGGTTCAAGAAGATCTCGTGGGAGCCACTGTGAGGTTTGGCAGCCACAAAGGCAGCCATTACCATAACCAGCAGCAACAACAACAACAGTCCACGCATCTGTAACACAACGCATCTGTATAAATTATTATATCACACACTAACGCAAACAGAAAACACTTCAGTAAGCCTACTAATCCCTACTAGGCATGTTCAGCTCACACCAAACCATTCCTAATTATCTCTAAACTTTATCATTAAAAGTCCCAGAGGAATCTCTTTCAACTCATCGGAATTTGCATCGCAAGGACAGCGATTTTCCATAGACTTACTAAATGTGTCCAAATGGCTTTTTAATGTTTCTCTTTGTATTGTTATCTGGTATAATATTGTGCATCGATACCATGCCCAGCCCTTCTAGGGTAGGGTAGGTGCCTGAGCCCGAGCCTTTAGCTCATAAGACTGTCATTCCCATTAGCCCCCTTGGGGCGGGGATGGCAGACCAGAGAGGCCTAGCTTGTGGCTAGGCCTGGGGACAGTTTGTCCCAAAAATGAGGAGGTACTTGTGCCTCCTCCCATGGGAGATTTAGGTCTCAGACACTCCCTAAAGAGGGAGCCAAGGCCGGGCCACCACTTGGAAAAGGCCCGGGCCGGGAGAATACCGGCGAATCTTTAATAATAATAATAATAATATAATATTGTGACCTTTTCCCCCTGATAAACTTCTTGTGGTCGTGTATTAATGGCGTTGTTTATGGATTGAGACACTTATGCAACATATGGGAATCTTTATTGAGGAAACGTTTCACCACACAGTGGTTTCATTAGTCAGACTGATAAAGCCACTGTGTGGCGGTACGTTTCCTCAATAAAGATTCCCATATGTTGCATAAGTGTCTCAGTCTTCAACTTGTCTGTTTTTTAAACCATATATCACACGTTGTTTCTGGCTCACCACGACACTTCAGCTAGTTATTCGATCGTAGTATAACTCTGACAAGTTGCACTTTGTATCAAACTGGTTATCATTTTTAAGGGCACATCTTTCAGTAAGAATTATCAGTCACTTCCCGTGTAATTCAATCTGTGAATAATTAGTCACATGTGCAACATCTGGGTATCTTTATTTGTAGACGTTGCGCCCTCCAATGGCTTTATCAATACAGATTCTTGGACATAACTAGAAAACAGAAGAACTATGTACAAAAGGTGAGGTAATGAGTCCCTCAGCCTTGGAGTAGAGATGCACCTGTACAACCACGGTGCTCTCAGCACCACCTCCAAGGCTGAGGGACTCATTACCTGGAGTTTACCTGGAGAGAGTTCCAGGGGTCAACGCCCCCGCGGCCCGGTCTGTGACCAGGCCTCCTGGTGGATCAGAGCCTGATCAACCAGGCTGTTGCTGCTGGCTGCACGCAAACCAACGTACGAGCCACAGCCCGGCTGGTCAGGAACCGACTTTAGGTGCTTGTCCAGTGCCAGCTTGAAGACTGCCAGGGGTCTGTTGGTAATCCCCCTTATGTATGCTGGGAGGCAGTTGAACAGTCTCGGGCCCCTGACACTTATTGTATGGTCTCTTAACGTGCTAGTGACACCCCTGCTTTTCATTGGGGGGATGTTGCATCGTCTGCCAAGTCTTTTGCTTTCGTAGTGAGTGATTTTCGTGTGCAAGTTCGGTACTAGTCCCTCTAGGATTTTCCAGGTGTATATAATCATGTATCTCTCCCGCCTGCGTTCCAGGGAATACAGGTTTAGGAACCTCAAGCGCTCCCAGTAATTGAGGTGTTTTATCTCCGTTATGCGCGCCGTGAAGGTTCTCTGTACATTTTCTAGGTCAGCAATTTCACCTGCCTTGAAAGGTGCTGTTAGTGTGCAGCAATATTCCAGCCTAGATAGAACAAGTGACCTGAAGAGTGTCATCATGGGCTTGGCCTCCCTAGTTTTGAAAGTTCTCATTATCCATCCTGTCATTTTTCTAGCAGATGCGATTGATACAATGTTATGGTCCTTGAAGGTGAGATCCTCCGACATGATCACTCCCAGGTCTTTGACGTTGGTGTTTCGCTCTATTTTGTGGCCAGAATTTGTTTTGTACTCTGATGAAGATTTAATTTCCTCGTGTTTACCATATCTGAGTAATCTTTTATATATATATATATATATATATATATATATATATATATATATATATATATATATATATATATATATATATATATATATATATATATATATATATAT
>NC_069483.1:12128682-12153682 GCF_026875155.1 Cherax quadricarinatus
AGGGAGGTGCAAAGAAACTGAGGCCTAAGCAGGGTGAGGCGCAGCCAGGAAGAGACGTCCGGTGTAAGGATACCAAACCGTACTATAAGTGTAAGGCATTTCTGCACACCCTCTCTAACCCTGTCTGGGACGATCCTTACCTATCCTTCTTCCCACCGGTAGATTGATATATCCATTTAGTCATCCTGTTCTTTTCTAACCTCTCTAAATGCCCAAACTACATCAAAAACTTTAAAGGGTACACTGGTATGCCGGCGGAAGGCCTCGGTCCAGCTGTGAGTCACAATATGACTAAGACCGGCGCCAGGAAGTGCTTATCCTGTTTCCTGACAAATCTTACCTAACCTAACCCTCTCCTACTCCTCAATAATACTTTTGTATGCATAATATTTACACCATACGTTGCCATCAAAATCGACATCACTGCCCCCTGCCTCCCTCTCACTGCAACATTCAATACCCGTGTTCCACACCCGTACCCCAAACTACTGCGCAAAACATCTAGTTGGCAGAAAGGTGAGAAAATTCATAAAAAAAGGCAGTTTGAAAATACAAAACGTTTGAATATTCATTAAATTTTATTGAAATATAGTGCATAAATTACTGCGATAGACTTCAAAAAATGACAAATGGTGAAGAAATGTATTGTTTTTAAATAAATAATTGTTGAGTGACTATATGGGAAGTATTTTGGGAGAGAGTCGACGCCACTATCCGTAGAAATTGGTGTAGCCATAGCCAGGTCCATAGGCACCCTGCCCATAGCCGCCATAGCTTCCAGGGAAATATCCATTGTAGCCACCTCCTTTGTTGAAGTTAAGACCATCCAAGCCGCTACCTCCGAAGAGGCCAGGTACTCCATTGTATCCTCCGCCGAAGAGGCCAGGTCCGCCGAAGAGACCTGGTGCACCTCCGTATCCTCCGCCGAAGAGACCCGGTTTGCCGGCGAAGCCGGGTTTGTTGAACGGGTTCAAGAAGCCATTGATGGCTCCTTGTAGAGAGCTTACCACGTTGGGTATAAAGAACCTCTGGTTGGGTTCGCCAGCAGCACCAGCAGCAGCAACCTTCTCAGGTCTGGCGGAAGCCAGAGTCACCACCAACACCACAAACACAAAAACTACAGCGCGCATCTGCAAGATATAGTAAAAATCATGTTTATTTACCTTAAAAATGACCATAAGAGTTAAAAATAATAAATGGAAATGAATATAAGCTAACCGGAAAACCCTTACATTATCAACTTGATAAACTAAAGTAAGTTATAAGATAACATATCAAGTGACCACTTGAAATAGAAAGGAAACAAATTCTGAAGTTCATTGTAATTCTCTTTTCTCTCTCTCTCTCAGTTCTCTCGTCCGTCTCGCACCCAGCAGACGGAGGATCAAGTCTTCAAGACGTTTTGGGCGATTAATGACTCAGGTGGGTTTTGCCCTTAACATGAAGCATTTAAATAAGTATTTAAATCTCATTACTCACTTGATAATGGTCCAGAAGTGACCGAAACATTGTTAAATGTTTTCTTTTCGGTTTGTAAGTTAGTTGTGAATTGTTCCAGACACGGTATTGTGGACAAGTTGTGAATTGTTCCAGTCATGGTATTGTGGACAAGTTGTGAATTGTTCCAGTCATGGTATTGTGGACAAGTTGTGAATTGTTCCAGTCATGGTATTGTGGACAAGTTGTGAATTGTTCCAGGCATGGTATTGTGGACAAGTTGTGAATTGTTCCAGTCATGGTATTGTGGACAAGTTGTGAATTGTTCCAGTCATGGTATTGTGGACAAGTTGTGAATTGTTCCAGTCATGGTATTGTGGACAAGTTGTGAATTGTTCCAGTCATGGTATTGTGGACAAGTTGTGAATTGTTCCAGTCATGGTATTGTGGACAAGTTGTGAATTGTTCCAGTCACGGTATTGTGGACAAGTTGTGAATTGTTCCAGTCATGGTATTGTGGACAAGTTGTGAATTGTTCCAGTCATGGTATTGTGGACAAGTTGTGAATTGTTCCAGTCATGGTATTGTGGACAAGTTGTGAATTGTTCCAGTCACGGTATTGTGGACAAGTTGTGAATTGTTCCAGACACGGTACTATCCCACGGTACTGTGGGACACTTGTGAATTGTTTCAGCCTCCGAATTATGAGTTAATTGCGAATTATGTTGGCCACGGTATTGTGGAAACATAAAATCCCGTTTTTTTGTTGTAATGCTGCTTATGATGCATTTTATCAAGGAAGGCACCTTGATACTCGTGAAGGGTTCTTGATCCAAAGAATATGAGCTAACTTTCCCTTGTGTGAATTAAATCTTCACAGCACACTTTCGAGTTTAGCTTTTCCTAATGATCGTGTTAGATCGGAGTGGAGACAATTGCTTTCTTAGGATTTGACGTGCTGTTGGCGTGTGATCAAGGTATCATTTATAAAGGGATTTAATGGAGTCAGTTAGCCTGACTTGAGTCCTGGAGGTGGGAAGTACAGTGCCTGCACTCTTAAGGATGGGTGAGGATGTTACAGTCCTGGAGGTGGGAAGTACAGTGCCTGCACTCTGAAGGATGAGTGAGGATGTTACAGTCCTGGAGGTGGGAAGTACAGTGCCTGCACTCTGAAGGATGAGTGAGGATGTTACAGTCCTGGAGGTGGGAAGTACAGTGCCTGCACTCTGAAGGATGAGTGAGGATGTTACAGTCCTGGAGGTGGGAAGTACAGTGCCTGCACTCTGAAGGATGGATGAGGATGTTACAGTCCTGGAGGTGGGAAGTACAGTGCCTGCACTCTGAAGGATGGGTGAGGATGTTACAGTCCTGGAGGTGGGAAGTACAGTGCCTGCACTCTGAAGGATGGGTGAGGATGTTGCTGTTGGGAAGGTCATCTGAACTATGATGTCAGCAATCCTCTGACAAGACAGCCATCGCATGAATGACAGCAGTAATCTCCAGGTGCCCCTGACCAAAGAAGAAAGTATTCATATACAGCTACATTGACCGTACAATGGTGAATGTTTTCTCTTTTCTGGGTCACTCTGCCTTAGGAGGTGAAGGCCAGCGAGTCAAAGATAATTAGAACAGTCCACCATAAATACTAATTTTGTGACTTTGTATACGGACCTCTTGACTGTTCACTACCTGGTCAACCAGGCTGTTGTTATCAGCAGCTAGGCATGCCAACACAGCCACCGAAACCTGTCTGAGCCAGCTCATACATCTTGCAATATGCTGTCAAATGTTCATATTTTGCGAACCACACGTAGGCTGTACGGTGCCTGCACTCTGAAGGATGGGTGGAGGTATGTTTCAGTTTTCGAACTGTAGTGCCGGCACACCCCTGGCGAGACAGTGGTGGAGTGAGTGATGGAAGTGTTTTTTCTTTTCTGGTTCACTCTGCCATGGTGGGAAACGGCCGAGATATATATATTGCAAGGCAGTGGTAACAAAAGGAGAAAAAGAGATGAGAGAGAGAGAGAGAGAGAGAGAGAGAGAGATTGAGTGGGATAATACTGTTTCTCTCAGGGAGGGAGATATGAGAGGAAACAGCAGCAGCAGCAAAAGCAGCAGTAACAGCAACAACAGCAGCAGTAGCAGGAGCACCTCACCTTCAGTACGTGTGTGTGTAACAAGCAGTGACCCAGTACAACAATACTCGACTCTCTCTCCCCTTTATATACCCATCACCTTCGGCAAAGGTTGCTAGTTGCTGATATTTCTGACATTAAAAAGATGTTTATTAACCAAATAAACTTAAATTTTTTTAATTAATGGTTAGAAAATTCAAGGGTTTCTAAATACCTTAAGATAATGAATATTATTATTTGCATAATTTATGTAAGGGATTTTATGTATATAGGTCAAGAAGTTCGTGTACTGATCCCTATTGTTTATTGTGTATTCTGTATTCTATTTTCATATTAATTAGGTAAGTTGGTGCGATATTCTTAATTAAAATATGTTGAAAAGTGGACGTTAGTCTATATGTGTTTGTGATTTGTGAGAGGTTAGGTAAGGTAAGGTAAGGTAAGGTTAGGTAAGGTAAGGTAAGGTAAGGTAAGGTAAGGTAAGGTAAGGTAAGGTAAGGTTAGGTAAGGTAAGGTAAGGTAAGGTAAGGTAAGGTTAGGTAAGGTAAGGTAAGGTAAGGTAAGGTAAGGTAAGGTAAGGTAAGGTAAGGTAAGGTATAGGTAAGTAAGGTAAGGTAAGGTAAGTAAGGTAAGGTTAGGTAAGGTAAGGTAAGGTAAGGTAAGGTAAGGTTAGGTAAGGTAAGGTAAGGTAAGGTAAGGTGAGGTAAGGTAAGGTTAGGTAAGGTAAGGTAAGGTTAAGGTAAGGTAAGGTAAGGTAAGGTAAGGTAAGGTTAGGTAAGGTAAGGTAAGGTAAGGTTAGGTAAGGTAAGGTAAGGTAAGGTAAGGTAAGGTTAGGTAAGGTAAGGTAAGGTAAGGTAAGGTAAGGTAAGGTTAGGTAAGGTAAGGTAAGGTAAGGTAAGGTTAGGTAAGGTAAGGTAAGGTAAGGTAAGGTTAGGTAAGGTAAGGTAAGGTAAGGTAAGGTAAGGTAAGGTTAGGTAAGGTAAGGTAAGGTAAGGTAAGGTTAGGTAAGGTAAGGTAAGGTAAGGTTAGGTAAGGTAAGGTAAGGTAAGGTAAGGTAAGGTTAGGTAAGGTAAGGTAAGGTAAGGTAAGGTTAGGTAAGGTAAGGTAAGGTAAGGTTAGGTAAGGTAAGGTAAGGTAAGGTAAGGTAAGGTTAGGTAAGGTAAGGTAAGGTAAGGTTAGGTAAGGTAAGGTAAGGTAAGGTAAGGTAAGGTAAGGTAAGGTAAGGTAAGGTAAAGGTAAGGTAAGGTAAGGTAAGGTTAAGGTAAGGTAAGGTAAGGTAAGGTAAAGGTAAGGTAAAGGTAAGGTAAGGTAAAGGTAAAGGTAAGGTAAGGTAAGGTAAGGTAAGGTAAAGGTAAGGTAAGGTAAGGTAAGGTAAGGTAAGGTAAGGTAGTAAGTAGTAAGGTAAGGTAAGGTAAGGTAAGGTAAGGTAAGGTAGAATAGGTAAGGTAAGGTTAGGTAAGGTAAGGTTAGGTAAGGTTAGGTAAAGTAAGGTTAGGTAAGGTAAGGTTAGGTAAGGTAAGGTTAGGTAAGATTAGGTAAGGTTAGGTAAGGTAAGGTTAGGTAAGATTAGGTAAGGTTAGGTAAGGTAAGGTAAGGTTAGGTTAGGTAAGGTTACGCAAGGTGAGGTTAGGTTAGGTAAGGTTTGTCAGGAAACAGGACAAGTATTTCCTGACACGTGTCTTAGTAATATAATGACCCATAACTGGAGCTTTTGGTCATCTGACCGAGGCCTTCCACTGGCTTACCCCTCCACCCCTATAAAAATTATGGTCATGGTTATAACCATTTGATTATTAATTTATATCATTAATTAACTAATTATTAAAATATTAATTTACATTAATTAAATTATTAATTTATAGTTAGTAATATAATAATGTGTATTAATAAATTATTAATTTATAGTTAGTAATATAATAATGTGTATTAATAAATTATTAATTTATATTAGAGACACATGTTATTCTCCACTTTTATTGTTACTCTGCTGATGACGACTCAGTTGAGAGTCGAAATGAGTTATTTAATTTTAAAATACTGTTTTCCTCTCTGGTTCTGGGGTGCCCTCCACACATACACACAGGGGCCAGGAGCTGTGATTCGACCCTTCAACCATAACTAGGTGAGTACACACATACACACACAGGGGCCAGGAACTATGAATCGAGCCCTGCAACCACAACTACACACACACACACACACACACACACACACACACACACACACACGAGTATTTCTTCAGCCAGTGGAGAGTGATTTAGTGGAGGCAGGATCCATACACAGCTTTAAGAAGGAGTACAGTAAAGCTCTTGGAACAGGGAGAAAGTAGACCTCGTAGTAGCCAGCGAAGAGGCGGGACCAGGAGCTGTGACTCGACCCCTGCAACCACATATAGATTAGTACACACAAGCACCCACAAATCAAGTATAAAATTATTGCTGTTATTATTATTATTATTATTATTATTATTATTATTATTATTATTATTATTATTATTATTATTATTATCAATCAAATTAACAATAATGTCAAAGTGTAAATTCAAAATCCAGGAGAAATCTTGATCTAATTCAAAGCCTTGCAAGGCTCCCTCTTGAGGTATATAGTGAGGGTGCTGGTGACCCTCACGGGCTCAACCAGCAGCTACTGGGCTTCCCCACACACCTTGTACTGGCTAAAAAAAAAAAAAAACATAGCTTTCACTTTAAGGTAGTGAAGGTCTGGTCACTTGGACTCGAAAATAATATGACTTACCTTGTTGATAAAACCCTGTGCCTAATTTTAGGCCTAGTTTTAGTTTTGGGTCCAGTCTTAGGTCTAGTCTTAGGGCCAGTGTTAGGCCTACACTAATTTTCTGAAGATTTTTTTATTTTTGAAGGATTATATATTATCACTGTAATTATGATAATTATTATTATTATTATTATTATTATTATTATTATTATTATTATTATTATTATTATTATTATTATTATTATTGAAAAACACTTTATGGGAATAATCAACAGTTTTTAAGATGTCTAGAAATATAGTTATTGGTTAGGATGCTGCTCATAGGAAGATTATTATTATAATCATGGGAAAGAGCTAAAACCTCATGGAATAAACAGTGTCTGGATAATAGAAAGTAATTATATTGTAGTGAGGTGTTCCCTGCAACATATATATATATATATATATATATATATATATATATATATATATATATATATATATATATATATATATACAAACACTGATCTCTGGCTGAAGGAGACTCGAACCTACGAACCTTAGGACAAGGTACGCAGTGCTTTTTACCAATCTACCCACACTGGACAATACCTTGGCGTGTAGCATCCGCTGCACGTTTGATCCAAGGAAGCCAGCTTTCAGGGAGAAGGCTTACAGCTTTTCATCTCATTCCCTGCATGCATCAGCCTTACTAGAGATTTGAACAATGCAAAGAATTCGCGAGAGCATGCGATGAAAAGCTGTAAGCCTTCTCCCTGAAAGCTGGCTGCCTTGGATCAAACGTGCAGCGGATGCTACACGCCAAGGTATTGTCCAGTGTGGGTAGATTGGTAAAGCACTGCGTACCTTGTCCTAAGGTTCGTAGGTTCGAGTCTCCTTCAGCCAGAGATCAGTGTTTGTGTATATTTCGCATGCTCTCGCGAATTCCTTGTATATATATATATATATATATATATATATATATATATATATATATATATATATATAACTACGATCAGGATAAGTACACTCGTACTTATTCACAACAATGCACAGGCAAGGACACAGGCACGGACACAGGCAATAAAATATTCTTGACTGGTAATGAATGGTTAATGTGCTGCCTGAAGGACCATCGTGTACCAGGTTAGTCATTAACACAAAAACCAAACAAGATTCACACAGTAACTTGGCAGAAACACTGGGAAGTGGGCGCCCCGCACTCACTAGTTTTATACCACTGAACACAAATAGAATGATGTAACAAGCCTTTGTTAAGGGCAACGTTTCGCTCTCTGTTTCTTCTCTAATTTTTGCCATTTTTTAGGCTTTAAATACAAGGAAAGCAAAACGTTTACTAAATATTTGATAACCAAAGATAATTAAATTTTGATGTCGGAATTTTGATATAATTACTGTTCAAGTATCTGTATAGAAAAAACTGAGAAAATTGTAATTGAAAGCTTAGCCATGAGGCTTCGTACCTTCACTAAGATGAAGTGTATAGGTCACCTGGAAGGTGTATTGGTCACCTGGAAGGTGTGCTGGCCACCTGGAAGGTGTGCTGGTCACCTGGAAGGTGTGCTGGTCACCTGGAAGGTGTATTGGTCACCTGGAAGGTGTATTGGTCACCTGGAAGGTGTGCTGGCCACCTGGAAGGTGTGCTGGTCACCTGGAAGGTGTGCTGGTCACCTGGAAGGTGTGCTGGTCACCTGGAAGGTGTGCTGGTCACCTGGAAGGTGTGCTGGTCACCTGGAAGGTGTGCTGGTCACCTGGAAGGTGTGCTGGTCACCTGGAAGGTGTGCTGGTCACCTGGAAGGTGTATAGGTCACCTGTAAGGTGCGTGGTTCATCTGGAAGGTGTATAGGTCACCTGGAAGGTGTATAGGCCACCTGGAAGGTGTATAGGTCACCTGTAAGGTGCGTGGTTCATCTGGAAGATGTATAGGTCACCTGTAAGTTGCGTGGTTCATCTGGAAGGTGTATAGGTCACCTGGAAGATGTATAGGTCACCTGTAAGATGCGTGGTTCATCTGGAAGGTGTATAAATCACCTGAAAGGTGTATAGGTCACCTGTAAGATGCATGGTTCATCTGGAAGGTGTATAGGTCACCTGGAAGGTGTATCGGTCACCTGTAAGATGCATGGTTCATCTGGAAGGTGTATTGGTCACCTGTAAGGTGCGTGGTTCACCTGGAAGATGTATGGTTTATCTGGAAGATGTGTGGTTCACCTGGAAGGTGAACCCTACACCCTATGACCATTATTATTATGTTTACGAAGCCTCGCTGGCACCCACGAAAATTTACAGCATTTGGGGGATGGTAGGCAAGTCACCTTTAATATAAGGAGGGTAAAATTGCTTCGTATATCATGGATCAAGAGCCCTTCACCGCAATCAAGGCACCTGAAGGGTCATTATCCCAGGCACTTCCCTTGAAGGGTCATTACCCCAGGCACTTCCCTTGGAGTGTTATTACCCATGGCACTTCCCTTGAAGGGTCATTACCCCAGGCACTTCCCTTGGAGTGTTATTACCCACGACACTTCCCTTGAAGGGTCATTACCCCAGGCACTTCCCTTGAAGGGTCATTACCCCAGGCACTTCCCTTGAAGGGTCATTACCCCAGACACTTCCCTTGAAGGGTCATTACCCCAGGCACTTCCCTTGAAGGGTGATTACCCAAGGCACTTCCCTTGAAGGGTAATTACCCAAGGCACTTCCCTTGAAGTGTCATTACCCCAGGCACTTCCCTTGAAGGGTCATTACCCCAGGCACTTCCCTTGAAGGGTCATTACCCAAGGCACTTCCCTTGAAGGGTCATTACCCCAGGCACTTCCCTTGAAGGGTCATTACCCCAGGCACTTCCCTTGAAGGGTCATTACCCCAGGCACTTCCCTTGAAGGGTCATTACCCCAGGCACTTCCCTTGAAGGGTCATTACCCAAGCCACTTCCCTTGAAGGGCCATTACCTATGGCACTTCCCTTGAAGGGTCATTACCTAAGGCACTTCCCTTGAAGGGTCATTACCTAAGGCACTTCCCTTGAAGTGTCATTACCCCAGGCACTTCCCTTGAAGGGTCATTACCCAAGGCACTTCCCTTGAAGGGTCATTACACAAGGCACTTCCCTTGAAGGGTCATTACCCAAGGCACTTCCCTTGAATGGTCATTACCCATGGCGCTTCCCTTGAAGGGTCATTACCCAAGGCACTTCCCTTGAAGGGTCATTACCTAAGGCACTTCCCTTGAAGGGTCATTACCCAAGGCACTTCCCTTGAAGGGTCATTACCTAAGGCACTTCCCTTGAAGAGTCATTACTCACTGATTCAACCAGTGTGTGTGTGTCAGTGGAGCCACAACACTAGGTCAAGTTACTGACATATTTGAGTGAGGTAGAGTGCAATGTAGAGTGTGGGTAGGCAGTGTTTTACCTGGGGACTGACTGATTGATTCCTCATCACCCACCTGCTGTTTGGCCACCCTTTAAGGATCCACATAATCTTTTCCCCACCAGACAAGAATACTTCAATCCATAAAATAGGGACAAAAGTAAACTTTGGGGATGTATACACTGAGAAATATACACATCTCTGTGTATATATATCCCGTGTGCTGAAGGATTAGGGGTATGGAGTAAGAGGTGTATGTTAGGACTGAGTGAGGGAGGTATTAGGTTCGTCAGGAAATAGGACAAGTGTTTCCTGACGCTGGTCTTATTTATATGATGACCCACAGCTGGAGCTTTTGGTCATCTGACAGAGGCCTTCCACTGGCTTCCCCCTCCACCCTTCAAAACTTATGGTTAAATGGTATTGAGTAAAGGAGATTTGTCTGTGTCATACTGCATGATTACCTACTGACGTATTACTTTTAATTCCCCTAGCAGGTGAGGGGAAAGGGAGGGTAGGGAGGAGAGTGATCTGTGGCACTGATGGCCCTCCCTGGCAGGTGTACTGAAGGTGACACAAGGCTGGGAAGTCCCATGATATGACCTTAACCATGAGGGTCACCCGCTACAACTCTCTCCTTTTTCCCTTCGTGAGAATCCACTGAGATTTACGTCCGGCTGTTCCAGTGGCAACTCAAGTGGATGTTCCTGTGGGTGGTCGTAATAATATTAATAATAGTTCGTGTTAATGATAAACTCATGTGAGTTATTTAAGGCAAGACGTGGTGGAGGCTCTATCCACCGTCTGTTAAACGAGACACACGTACTTCCTATTTGTACTCAGATGTTTCTTGTGGGTGGTGGTAGTGGTGGTGGTGGTAGTAGTAGTGGCTGATAGTAGTAGTAGCGGTGGTGGTTGATAGTAGTGGTGGTAGTGATTGACAGTAGTAGTGGTGCTGGTAGTGGTTGGTAATACTAGTGATAGTAGCTGATAGTAGCAGTGGTAGTAGTGGTTGATAGTAATGGTGGTGGTAGTAGTGGTTGACAGTAGTGGTGGTGATATTAGTGATTGATAGTAGTAGTGGTAGTAGTGGTTGATAGTAATGGTGGTGATAGTAGTGGTGGTGGTGGTGGTAGTAGTGGTTGATAGTAGTAGTGGTGGTAGTAGTGGTTGACAGTAGTGGTGGTGGTAGTAGTGGTTGATAGTAGTAGTGGTGGTAGTAGTGGTTGATAGTAGTAGTGGTGGTAGTAGTGGTGGTGGTAGTAGTGGTTGATAGTAGTGGTGGTGGTAGTAGTGGTTGATAGTAGTAGTGGTGGTGGTAGTAGTGGTTGATAGTAGTAGTGGTGGTGTAGTCGTGGTTGATAGTAGTAGTGGTGGTAGTAGTGGTTGATAGTAGTAGTGGTGGTGGTAGTCGTGGTTGATAGTAGTAGTGGTGGTAGTGGTTGATGGTGGTAGTAGTGGTTGATAGTAGTAGTGGTGGTGGTAGTGGTGGTGGTAGTGGTGGTTGATAGTAGTAGTGATGGTGGTAGTGGTGGTTGATAGTAGTAGTCGTGGTGGTAGTAGTGGTTGATAGTAGTAGTCGTGGTGGTAGTAGTGGTTGATAGTAGTAGTGGTGGTTGATGGTGGTAGTAGTGGTTGATAGTAGTGGTGGTGGTAGTCGTGGTTGATAGTAGTAGTGGTGGGTGATGGTGGTAGTAGTGGTTGATACCTTGTAATGAAAACCATCAACAAACACCAACAGTCTCATTAACACCAAATAAGAAACCAACTGAAAACAACTATGAAAAATATATATATAAAATTTCTATATACAAGCCTCAGTAAGAGCCCCTCTTCAGAAGATCTGCTTAATATATCTATAACATTAATATCTCTCATTCCTCTTTCACATTTCTGTTCAAGATATTTCTCAATTTTGTATCGGACATTGTCTCTCCTCTCAAATTATGTCTAGTTTAGTTTTAAGTTTATGAGGCTAGAAATCAAACTAGCGAGTGTTACTAACAACACGGTGGTTAATTATCAAGGAACACGGTGGTTAGATTATCAAACAACACGGTGGTTAGATTATCAAACAACACGGTGGTTAATTATCAAACAACACGGTGGTTAATTATCAAACAACACGGTGGTTAGATTATCAAACAACACGGTGGTTAGATTATCAAACAACAGGGTGGTTAGATTATCAAACAACACGGTGGTTAGATTATCAAACAACACGGTGGTTAGATTATCAAACAACACGGTGGTTAGATTATCAAACAACACGGTGGTTAATTATCAAACAACACGGTGGTTAGATTATCAAACAACACGGTGGTTAGATTATCAAACAACACGGTGGTTAGATTATCAAACAACACGGTGGTTAATTATCAAACAACACGGTGGTTAGATTATCAAACAACACGGTGGTTAATTATCAAACAACACGGTGGTTAGATTATCAAACAACACGGTGGTTAATTATCAAACAACACGGTGGTTAGATTATCAAACAACACGGTGGTTAATTATCAAACAACACGGTGGTTAGATTATCGAACAACACGGTGGTTAGATTATCAAACAACACGGTGGTTAGATTATCAAACAACACGGTGGTTAATTATCAAACAACACGGTGGTTAATTATCAAACAACACGGTGGTTAGATTATCAAACAACACGGTGGTTAATTATCAAACAACACGGAGGTTAATTATCAAACAACACGGTGGTTAGATTATCAAACAACACGGTGGTTAATTATCAAACAACACGGTGGTTAGATTATCGAACAACACGGTGGTTAGATTATCAAACAACACGGTGGTTAGATTATCAAACAACACGGTGGTTAATTATCAAACAACACGGTGGTTAATTATCAAACAACACGGTGGTTAGATTATCAAACAACACGGTGGTTAATTATCAAACAACACGGTGGTTAGACTTTCAAACAACACAGTGGTTTGATTATCAAATAACACGGTGATAGACCTCCAGACAACACGGTGGCTAGCTCTCCAAGAAACACGGTTGTTAGGCTTCCAAACAACAATCTTATTAGACTACCAAACAACGCAATTGTTAGATTATCAAACAACACGGTGGTTAATTATCAAGGAACACGGTGGTTAGATTATCAAATAACGCGGTGGTTAATTATCAAACAACACGGTGGTTAGATTATCAAACAACACGGTGGTTAATTATCAAGGAACACGGTGGTTAGATTATCAAATAACGCGGTGGTTAATTATCAAACAACACCATGGTTAGATTATCAAACAACACGGTGGTTAATTATCAAGGAACACGGTGGTTAGATTATCAAATAACGCGGTGGTTAATTATCAAACAACACCGTGGTTAGATTATCAAACAACACGGTGGTTAATTATCAAACAACACCGTGGTTAGATTATCAAATAACGCGGTGGTTAATTATCAAACAACACGGTGGTTAGATTATTAAACAACACGGTGGTTAATTATCAAACAACACGGTGGTTAATTATCAAACAACACGGTGGTTAGATTATCAAACAACACGGTGGTTAGATTATCAAACAACACGGAGGTTAATTATCAAACAACACGGAGGTTAATTATCAAACAACACGGTGGTTAGATTATTAAACAACACGGTGGTTAATTATCAAACAACACGGTGGTTAGATTATCAAACAACACGGAGGTTAATTATCAAACAACACGGTGGTTAGATTATCAAACAACACGGAGGTTAATTATCAAACAACACGGTGGTTAATTATCAAACAACACGGTGGTTAGATTATCAAACAACACGGTGGTTCATTATCAAACAACACGGTGGTTAGATTATCAAACAACACGGAGGTTAATTATCAAACAACACGGTGGTTAGATTATCAAACAACACGGAGGTTAATTATCAAACAACACGGTGGTTAGATTATTAAACAACACGGTGGTTAATTATCAAACAACACGGTGGTTAGATTATCAAACAACACGGAGGTTAATTATCAAACAACACGGTGGTTAGATTATCAAACAACACGGAGGTTAATTATCAAACAACACGGAGGTTAATTATCAAACAACACGGTGGTTATATTATCAAACAACACGGTGGTTAGATTATCAAACAACACGGTGGTTAATTATCAAACAACACGGTGGTTAGATTATCAAACAACACGGTGGTTAATTATCAAGGAACACGGTGGTTAGATTATCAAATAACGCGGTGGTTAATTATCAAACAACACGGTGGTTAGATTATCAAACAACACGAAGGTTAATTATCAAACAACACGGTGGTTAGATTATTAAACAACACGGTGGTTAATTATCAAACAACACGGTGGTTAATTATCAAACAACACGGTGGTTAGAATATTAAACAACACGGTGGTTAGATTATCAAACAACACGGTGGTTAATTATCAAACAACACGGTGGTTAATTATCAAACAACACGGTAGTTAATTATCAAACAACACGGTGGTTAGATTATTAAACAACACGGTGGTTAATTATCAAACAACACGGTGGTTAATTATCAAACAACACGGTGGTTCATTATCAAGGAACACGGTGGTTAGATTATCAAACAACACAGTGATCAGTGACCTTTCAACTCCCCCTCATTCACAAACGGCTCTCGATCCAAGGAATTAAACCTACCCTCCACAACCACCAAACCCATGTATAGTCCCTACGGGTTTAGTGCACCCTCGTGATGGTCATAAATGCCCAAGACATTGAAAATTTCCAAAGGTTAGGTAGAAAACTTTCTCTTGTTGCGAGAGACACCTTTGGGGAAGTCCACTTGTTTCAAGGCGTCCACCGGCTGAAGCAAGAGTACGTGAGAGTACAGTATGTGAGAGTACGTGAGAGTACGTGAGTACAGTATGTGATGCTATAATACGTCAGATTTCTGTACGTGAAATTACAGTACATGTTAATAAATGGTTGAGAAAGCTCGATAAGCTGATAAATGAGACACTTGTGCAACATTTCGGTATGTTTATTCTGGAAACGTTTCGCCAGCCAGTGGCTTCTTCAGTCCACTGCAGAGGAAGGTGAAAAATGAGGAGGGGGAGTTTGAGGTAATCAGTCCCTCAGTCTGGATGTAGTCAGTCCACCAGATTACGTAAGAGTACATTGGATTATGGGAGAATACATGGGAGTACTGTAGAGTTCGTGGGAGTAGAGGAGTACAGAGGAAATGGGAGATCACATAAGAATACATGGCAGTATATATGAGTACACAGAAGTACAAAGCACATGTAAGCTTAGCAGTACAGTGAAACACATGTACACACTAATGTACACTTGGGTACACTAGTTTCCTAACTCCTAGAGTGACTATCACACCTGGTGTTACTACTAGTGGTCAGTCTCTGCCTTGATACGAGGTAGATGATCACTAGTTCGAATCCCAGGGCACCGTACACTGTTATACAGCGAGCCTGCTACCACTATACAACCAGGTATACCTGGAGTATACCTGGAGGGGGTTTCCAGGGGGTCAACGCCTCCTCGGACTAGTCAATGACCAGGCCTCGCGGTGGATTGGGATTTGATCAACCAGGGTGTTACTGCTGGCCGCAAGCAAACCGACACATAAACCACAGCCCGGCTGGTCAGGTACTGACTTTAGGTGCCTGTCCAGCTTCGTCTTGAAGACAACCAGGAGTCTTGAAGACAACCAGGAGTCTTGAAGACAGCCAGGAGTCTTGAAGACAACCAGGAGTCTTGAAGACAGCCAGGAGTCTTGAAGACAACCAGGAGTCTTGAAGACAACCAGGAGTCTTGAAGACAACCAGGAGTCTTGAAGACAACCAGGAGTCTTGAAGACAACCAGGAGTCTTGAAGACAACCAGGAGTCTTGAAGACAACCAGGAGTCTTGAAGACAACCAGGAGTCTTGAAGACAACCAGGAGTCTTGAAGACAGCCAGGAGTCTTGAAGACAGCCAGGAGTCTTGAAGACAGCCAGGAGTCTTGAAGAAAACCAGGAGTCTTGAAGACAGCCAGGAGTCTTGAAGACAACCAGGAGCCTTGAAGACAACCAGGAGTCTTGAAGACAACCAGGAGTCTTGAAGACAGCCAGGAGTCTTGAAGACAACCAGGAGTCTTGAAGACAACCAGGAGTCTTGAAGACAACCAGAAGTCTTGAAGACAACCAGGAGTCTTGAAGACAACCAGGAGTCTTGAAGACAGCCAGGAGTCTTGAAGACAACCAGGAGTCTTGAAGACAACCAGGAGTCTTGAAGACAACCAGGAGTTTTGAAGACAACCAGGAGTCTTGAAGACAACCAGGAGTCTTGAAGACAACCAGGAGTCTTGAAGACAACCAGGAGCCTTGAAGACAACCAGGAGTCTTGAAGACAGCCAGGAGTCTTGAAGACAGCCAAGAGTCTTGAAGACAACCAGGAGTCTTGAAGACAACCAGGAGTCTTGAAGACAACCAGGAGCCTGGTTGTTACTACTAGTGGTCAGTCTCTGCCTTGATACGAGGTAGATGATCACTAGTTCGAATCCCAGGGCACCGTACACTGTTATACAGCGAGCCTGCTACCACTATACAACCAGGTATACCTGGAGTATACCTGGAGGGGGTTTCCAGGGGGTCAACGCCTCCTCGGCCTAGTCAATGACCAGGCCTCGCGGTGGATTGGGATTTGATCAACCAGGGTGTTACTGCTGGCCGCAAGCAAACCGACACATAAACCACAGCCCGGCTGGTCAGGTACTGACTTTAGGTGCCTGTCCAGCTTCGTCTTGAAGACAACCAGGAGTCTTGAAGACAACCAGGAGTCTTGAAGACAGCCAGGAGTCTTGAAGACAACCAGGAGCCTTGAAGACAGCCAGGAGTCTTGAAGACAACCAGGAGTCTTGAAGACAACCAGGAGTCTTGAAGACAACCAGGAGTCTTGAAGACAACCAGGAGTCTTGAAGACAACCAGGAGTCTTGAAGACAACCAGGAGTCTTGAAGACAACCAGGAGTCTTGAAGACAACCAGGAGTCTTGAAGACAACCAGGAGTCTTGAAGACAACCAGGAGTCTTGAAGACAGCCAGGAGTCTTGAAGACAGCCAGGAGTCTTGAAGACAGCCAGGAGTCTTGAAGACAACCAGGAGTCTTGAAGACAGCCAGGAGTCTTGAAGACAACCAGGAGCCTTGAAGACAGCCAGGAGTCTTGAAGACAACCAGGAGTCTTGAAGACAACCAGGAGTCTTGAAGACAGCCAGGAGTCTTGAAGACAACCAGGAGTCTTGAAGACAACCAGGAGTCTTGAAGACAGCCAGGAGTCTCGAAGACAACCAGGAGTCTTGAAGACAGCCAGGAGTCTTGAAGACAGCCAGGAGTCTTGAAGACAGCCAGGAGTCTTGAAGACAACCAGGAGCCTTGAAGACAGCCAGGAGTCTTGAAGACAGCCAGGAGTCTTGAAGACAACCAGGAGTCTTGAAGACAACCAGGAGTCTTGAAGACAGCCAGGAGTCTTGAAGACAACCAGGAGTCTTGAAGACAGCCAGGAGTCTTGAAGACAGCCAGGAGTCTTGAAGACAACCAGGAGTCTTGAAGACAACCAGGAGTCTTGAAGACAGCCAGGAGTCTTGAAGACAACCAGGAGCCTTGAAGACAACCAGGAGTCTTGAAGACAGCCAGGAGTCTTGAAGACAACCAGGAGTCTTGAAGACAACCAGGAGTCTTGAAGACAGCCATAAGTCTTGAAGACAACCAGGAGTCTTGAAGACAACCAGGAGTCTTGAAGACAGCCAGGAGTCTTGAAGACAACCAGGAGTCTTGAAGACAGCCAGGAGTCTTGAAGACAACCAGGAGTCTTCAAGACAGCCAGGGGTCTATTAGGCAGCCATTTGTGCTCGGGTTAAACTCCATTAAGAATCTGAGCGAATCAGGAAGCCTTCCGATCTTCCTACAGGCTTCACCGATCCTCCTCAGTTTATAGTATGCTCATTGTGATGACATCGTCAGCAAACAATGAAATGTGGGAGGTAGTTCCTGTTAGCTGGTAATTACCATAAGCGCTAGTTCCTGTTTCCTGGTCATAAACACGCCAGTAACACTGTGAATGTGTGTACACTCATTAATTACCATGGAACGAGGAAGAGGAAGGAACATGGGACATGTGTTTGAATTATATTCAGAATTTGGATAAGAAAATAAGAATCATTGATTCTAGTGAGATACAATATCGATGCCTTCGTGTAGTACAAGAAAATGCAGTCCACCCATCTCTCTCTCAGATACATTCACAAATACACGAGAAAAAACACATACACACTCACAAACACAGAAACACACACAACCACAAACACGCACTCACACACATAACCACGAGCAAGCACACACAGAAAAACTCTCAAACACTTAACACACAAAAATACAATCACACATACTTACAAACACAGAAATACGAACTTAAAAATTTACAGACACACAAACAAAGGCACTCACATCACAGACACTCACAAACACAAGAAAACAGTCACAAATACAATGCCTGTGGGTGGAGAGGCACTGGGCGGCAGTCTTCATTAGTACACATGGGAGGGGTGGGTTGGGAAGGTAATAAATAATGGAATAGTTCCGTCCCTTCCTTTTCATTTCTGTCTCTCACCTCACAAAATAACAACAATAATAATAATCTCTATTTTTACAAGTACATGATGCAACTTATACAGACCATAGCTGACGTCAGCGACATACTATATAGAAAGTCCCTTGTTATGCTGAGTATTTCAGGCAAATTAGGTTAATTTTGTTCCCCAGGATGCGACCCACACCATTGTCGACTAACACCCAGGTACTTATTTTACTGGTAAGTGAACAGGGACAGCAGGTGTAAGGTGACTAACATCCAGGTACCTACTTAATGCTAGGATATCCTGGGTGGCTAACACTCCCTTCCGCGGGTTATCCTGGGTGGCTAACACTCCCTACCCCGGGTTATCCTGGGTGGCTAACACTCCCTTCCCCGGGTTATCCTGGGTGGCTAACACTCCCTACCCCGGGTTATCCTGGGTGGCTAACAGTCCTTACCCCGGGTTATCCTGGGTGGCTAACACTCCTTACCCCGGGTTATCTTGGGTGGCTAACACTCCCTACCCCGGGTTATCTTGGGTGGCTAACACTCCCTACCCCGGGTTATCCTGGGTGGCTAACACTCCCTACCCCGGGTTATCCTGGGTGGCTAACACTCCCTACCCCGGGTTATCTTGGGTGGCTAACACTCCCTACCCCGGGTTATCCTGGGTGGCTAACACTCCTTACCCCGGGTTATCTTGGGTGGGCTAACACTCCGTACCCCGGGTTATCCTGGTGGCAACACTTCCTACCCCGGGTTATCCTGGGTGGCTAACCCTCCCTACCCCGGGTTATCTTGGGTGGCTAACACTCCGTACCCCGGGTTATCCTGGGTGGCTAACACTCCCTACCCCGGGTTATCCTGGGTGGCTAACCCTCCCTACCCCGGGTTATCCTGGGTGGCTAACCCTCCCTACCCCGGGTTATCCTGGGTGGCTAACACTCCCTACCCCGGGTTATCCTGGGTGGCTAACACTCCCTACCCCGGGTTATCCTGGGTGGCTAACACTCCCTACCCCGGGTTATCCTGGGTGGCTAACCCTCCCTTCCCCGGGTTATCCTGGGTGGCTAACACTCCCGACCCCGGGTTATCCTGGGTGGCTAACACTCCCTACCCCGGGTTATCCTGGGTGGCTAAAACTCCCTACCCCGGGTTATCCTGGGTGGCTAACCCTCCCTTCCCCGGGTTATCCTGGGTGGCTAACACTCCCTTCACCGGGTTATCCTGGGTGGCTAACCCTCCTTCCCGGGGTTTATCCTGGGTGGCTTAACACTTCCTTCCGGGTATCCTGGTGCAAACTCCCTTCACGGGGTTTTTCCTGTAGGGTAATACCTCCCTCACGCGGTTATCCTGGGTCATAAACACGCCACCGTAACACTGTGAACTTGTGTACACTGTTTAATCTACCCGGGACGAGGAGTAGGATGGAACATGCTCATGTGTATTGGATGTAATCTCCCCGTTAATTTGGATGAGAAAATTAAGGATCTTGATTCTAGTGAGTAGCTATATCGTGCCTTCACGTGTAGTACAGGAATGGCTACCCCCCCTACGTCTCTAGATTACATTCACCGAATTACACTGGAGAATCTAACCATACACACTCACCTACTATCCGGGCTAACACAACCCAACCCCGCATCTCCCACACATACCACGGTACCTGGCAACCACACAGGTAAAAATCTGCTAACACTTTACACACAAAAATACGGATCACACTACCTTACAAACACAGTAATCGGCTTAAACATTTCACGGAACACTTGAACTAAGGCACTCACTCACAGGTACTCACAAACACTAGGTAAACTCCATAATACATATGCCTTGGGTGGTAGACGTCCCTAGGCGGCGCTTTCATTGTAACACATGCCGGGTTCTGGGTGGAACTCGGTTAATAATGGATAGTTACCGTCCCTTCCTTTCATTTCTGGTGCTCAACCCCTTACCGATAATCGTACTAACACCTAATAATATCTCTGGTTGTTCTAAAGTCTATATCGAATCTGTGGCTAGACCATACTGACCGGTTATCATGGTGGCTAACTTTACGGTTAGTCCCTGGGTGCTGACTCATTTCAGGTAATCTGGTGCTAATTTTTCCCCAGGATTGGTGACCCACCCAGGTTTCGGGTACTAACCTCCCTAGGTACCTGTGTAACTCCCGTATCCTGTGGCTAACACCCCGCGGTTACAGGGTGGCTAACCCTACCCGGGTATCCTGGGGGCTAACCTCCATCCCGGGTTATCCTGGTGGGCTAACTCCCTACCGGGTTATCCTGGGTGGCTAACCTCCCTTCCCGGGTTATCCTGGGTGGCTAACACTCCCTACCCCGGGTTATCCTGGGTGGCTAACCCTCCCTACCCCGGGTTATCCTGGGTGGCTAACACTCCCTACCCCGGGTTATCCTGGGTGGCTAACCCTCCCTTCCCCGGGTTATCCTGGGTGGCTAACACTCCCTACCCCGGGTTATCCTGGGTGGCTAACCCTCCCTTCCCCGGGTTATCCTGGGTGGCTAACACTCCCTACCCCGGGTTATCCTGGGTGGCTAACCCTCCCTTCCCCGGGTTATCCTGGGTGGCTAACACTCCCTACCCCGGGTTATCCTGGGTGGCTAACCCTCCCTTCCCGGGTTATCCTGGGTGGCTAACCACTCCCTCACCGGGTTATCCTGGGTGGCTAACCCTCCCTTCCCGGGTTATCCTGGGTGGCTAACACTCCCTTCACCGGGTTATCCTGGGTGGCTAACCCTCCCTTCCCCGGGTTATCCTGGGTGGCTAACCCTCCCTTCCCCGGGTTATCCTGGGTGGCTAACCCTCCTTCACCGGGTTATCCTGGGTGGCTAACCCCTCCCTACCCGGGTTAATCCTGGGTCGTGGCTAACCCTCCCTTCACCGGGTTATCCTGGGTGGCTAACCCTCCCTTCACCGGGTTATCCTGGGTGGCTAACCCTCCCTACCCCGGGTTATCCTGGGTGGCTAACCCTCCCTTCACCGGGTTATCCTGGGTGGCTAACCTCCCTTCACCGGGTTATCCTGGGTGGCTAACCCTCCCTTCACCGGGTTATCCTGGGTGGCTAACCCTCCCTTCCCCGGGTTATCCTGGGTGGCTAACCCTCCCTTCCCGGGTTATCCTGGGTGGCTAAACACTCCCTTCCCCGGGTTATCCTGGGTGGCTAACCCTCCCTTACCGGGTTATCCTGGGTGGCTAACCCTCCCTTCCCCGGGTTATCCTGGGTGGCTAACCCTCCCTTCCCGGGTTATCCTGGGTGGCTAACCCTCCCTTCCCGGGTTATCCTGGGTGGCTAACACTCCCTACCCCGGGTTATCCTGGGTGGCTAACCCTCCCTTCCCCGGGTTATCCTGGGTGGCTAACCCTCCCTTCCCGGGTTATCCTGGGTGGCTAACACTCCCTTACCGGGTTTATCCTGGGTGGCTAACCCTCCCTTCCCGGGTTATCCTGGGTGGCTAACCCTCCCTTCCCCGGGTTATCCTGGGTGGCTAACACTCCCTACCCCGGGTTATCCTGGGTGGCTAACCCTCCCTACCCCGGGTTATCCTGGGTGGCTAACCCTCCCTTCCCCGGGTTATCCTGGGTGGCTAACCCTCCCTTCCCCGGGTTATCCTGGGTGGCTAACCCTCCCTTCCCCGGGTTATCCTGGGTGGCTAACCCTCCCTACCCGGGTTATCCTGGGTGGCTAACCCTCCCTTCCCCGGGTTATCCTGGGTGGCTAACCTCCCTTCCCGGGTTATCCTGGGTGGCTAACCCTCCCTTCCCCGGGTTATCCTGGGTGGCTAACCCTCCCTTCCCCGGGTTATCCTGGGTGGCTAACCCTCCCTTCACCGGGTTATCCTGGGTGGCTAACCCTCCCTTCACCGGGTTATCCTGGGTGGCTAACCCTCCCTTCATCGGGTTATCCTGGGTGGCTAACCCTCCCTACCCCGGGTTATCCTGGGTGGCTAACCCTCCCTACCCCGGGTTATCCTGGGTGGCTAACCCTCCCTTCCCCGGGTTATCCTGGGTGGCTAACCCTCCCTACCCCGGGTTATCCTGGGTGGCTAACACTCTAGGTTAAAAATATCAACAAATCTTATTTTAACATTATCTTCTACCAACATATTAACGTATATTTCGTCTTCGTTAATAAACTTTCGTTAAAAAAACGTACCTTGCTCATACAACGAATTTTTAAGTTTTATTGAAGATCAAAGTACATTGAGTACATTAAAAAGTACATAAATGTTTATTTAAAATAGGATAATATAAATTCAAACAATATTATTTCCAGCTTATATATTTACACATATACGATACAGGAGACAAAGAATACTAGTGATATTTTGGGTGTTTCAGAAAGATGGACCGATTTTAAAGCAAATTGCTTTAAAATTGGATCCATCTTTTGAAACACCTTGTAGTGCCATGTACAAAGTTGCGTACCACTGTTAGGTTGTTCAGCTGTCAGGAAACAGTGGCCCAGTCCCTGGACCCATTGTGTGCCTCTGTAATGTTGAGGTACAGTCCCTGGACCCATTGTGTGCCTCTGTAATGTTGAGGTACAGTCCCTGGACCCATTGTGTGCCTCTGTAATGTTGAGGTACAGTCCTGGACCATTGTGTGCCTCTGTATGTTGAGGTACAGTCCCTGGACCCATTGTGTGCCTCTGTAATGTTGAGGTACATGTCCCTGGACCCATTGTGTGCCTCTGTAATGTTGAGGTACAGTTCCTGGACCCATTGTGTGCCTCTGTAATGTTGAGGTACAGTCCCTGGACCCATTGTGTGCCTCTGTAATGTTGAGGTACAGTCCCTGGACTCATTGTGTACCTATGTAATGTTGAGGTACAGTCCCTGGACCCATTGCGTACCTCTGTAATGTTGACGTACAGTCCGTGGACCCATTGTGTACCACTGTAATGTCGTACAGTCCCTGGACCCATTTTGTACCTCTGTAATGTTGGCGTACAGTCCCTGGACCTATTTTGTACCTCTGTAATGTTGAGGTACAGTCCCTGGACCCATAGTAGTGACCAGTGAAGAGGCGGAGCCAGGAGCTGTGAATCGACCCCTGCAACCACAACTAGGCAAGTACAACTAGGCGAGTACACACACGTTAGAATGGGGTGCTAAAAGCTAAAGAAGTTGTTGGGAAGGAACTGAGGTTGGAAGAAGCCAGAGGTCTGGTCTGGTGTCTGAGTACACACGTCAATACGACCAGTGATGGGGTTCCTGCTGAAGTAACGACATGGAACACCTCCGGGGAACAACCCACCGCTGATACCTGCAGATATGCACAGATGATTAGATGGCTTCAACTTCATCCTGGTCTCTGTTTGTTTATTTCAAAATAAAAGGGCTTTCAAATGAGCTGGTGTAGGTAACAGGTCTTAGCTTGTAAATAAAGTTAGAAACCTTAACCTAACCTTGTAAACCCCCATGTAGAGAGAGAGAGAGAGAGAGAGAGAGAGAGAGAGAGAGAGAGAGAGAGAGAGAGAGAGAGAGAGAGAGAGAGAGAGAGAGAGAGAGAGAGAGAGAAATACATACACTAAACATAGCATGATGTACTGTAGACTTTAATACAACAAACTCACACATTTTCCATCACACTAACAGCATCACAACAAGGCTGCGACTTACACGTCTTTATTACTTTCTTTATTATATCAGTAATGTCAAGATAAAGTAAAGTACACTGACCAGGAAATAAAAATTGCGGTGCTGGTGCAGCAGTTGACAGCAGCGCCGCCACAGCAACCAGCACAGCAGCACTCAGAGCATCACGCAGCATCTGTGGGTCGCGAGATGACATCCTTCAGAACTGACGCCCTTTATACTGGGGTGGGGGTTCTTGATTCGAGGAATTGGAGCTGCTTTGCCCTGCCTCGAATCAAACCTGACTGACTTGTTTACCCCCCTGGTAAATGTATAGCCCTAACGGGTTTAGAGTTTCCCTCAGATACATAACATTCTCACTGTTCTTATCTGTCTCACTCTGAAGTAAAACTCCTACATTACATGAGAGAGAAATGTAGCATACTGAGATTTTTAAAGACGATGTTTCGCCCACACAGTCAGCGTTATACTATTTCTCTCCATCCGTTATAATATTTGCCTTGTATTCCTCTCTTGTAGTCCTTGTATTTTCCCTTGTACTCCTCTCTTGCATTTCTCTCTTGTACTTCCCTCTTGTATTTCTCCTTGTCCTTCCCTCTTGTATTTTCCTTGTACTCCTTTGTATTTCACTTGTACTTCCTCTTGTATTTCTCCTTGTATTCCTCCTTATCTAATTTTCCCTCTTGACTTCCATTTGATAATTCTCCTTGTACTTGACATCTTGTATATTCTCATCTTGTTACACTTCACCTCTTGTATTTCTCCCTTGTACTTCCTCTTGTATTTCTCTGGTACTGTCCCTTGTTATTTCTCTCTCTCTGTATACTTCCTCTTGTATTTCCCTTGTAACTTCCCTCTTGTATTTCTCCTTGTACTTCCTCTGTATTTTCTACACTTGCTTCGAATATTATTCCTTGTGTTCCTTGGTACTCTATTGTAGTCATTGTAGGTGACTGGTATTCTTGCTTTATTCCTTCCTTGTTATCCTAATTTTTTCCCTAGCGACTCTGCGGTAATTGCTGAAATTAACGCTTAGTTAATTACTTTGAATATGTACTAATACTTGCAGTAAATACTTTCTTAGTTATCACTTAATGCTTAAGAAAAACTATATC
>NC_069483.1:12158682-12178682 GCF_026875155.1 Cherax quadricarinatus
CTCTCTGCCGGACCCAGTGTGATTGAGAACCGCTCGTGAGTAGGAAGGCAAGTCTTTGGGGTGCATATAATGATGTCTGGTAGGGACTCGGGGTGTCTTGACCAAGCTACGACCCCTTACTTCCTTACTTCCCAAGCTGATAACCTTAGTGCTGGAAGCTGTGGAGGAGGAGGAGCGGGGTCTGTATTTACCGCTAACGGAAGCAATCGTCTCTACTTCCGAGACGATCATCTGGTTGCCAGAGTCAGGATCGTAGACGTATTCCCGAGAGAGGTCGGTATAACCGCGGTAGATACCGGAACCCAGTTTTCCTTTCTCGGGAAAATGATGACCGGAAAACAACAGATTGACGCCCAGTCCTCGAGACCAGCCATTCTGCACAGCCGGAGCTGAGGGAGGAGTTGGGCATATGTTATTAAATGTAATTAGATTTGTATACACACAACCTGTATTAGTCAGCTCGAGGACCACTGTGTAAGCCTGTTCATTTGTGTGTTTTTATTTTAATGTTTATATAAAATCATATTCAATATATATATATATATATATATATATATATATATATATATATATATATATATATATATATATATATATATATATATATATATATATGCAATAAGATCACAGTAAACAGGTGATATTAAAAACAACATAGATTTAGTGGATAAATTAAGCTTTGACTGATTTAAATGATTTCAAAATGGTTAGTTTTGATGTTACTTCCTTGTTTACTAAAGTTCCAGTTGAAGATTTATTAAGTTTCTTATCTGAAGAACTTGTTAATTACGATTAACCATTGCCAGTTCCTACTATCATTAAACTTATTAAACTTTGCATTGTTGATGCAAAATTTGCATTTAATGATGAGTTTTATACTCAGAAGTTTGGTATGGGAATGGGAAATCCTCTTTCACCTGTTCTTAGTAACTTATACATGGAATTTCTTGAAACAAGACTTCTTAACTCAATCATTCCTAATAGACCTATGTGGTTTAAATATGTTGATGATATAGAAAAATGAGAAAGGAGGAACACTGCAGTAGGCCTATTGGCCCACTACTAGAAAGGTCCTTCTCAAATAAAAACCCACTAACAAAAATATTTACCCAACCCATTTTCAATGCTACCCACGCAGTAAAAAGTATGAAGTATTATTACCAATTAAGAAGGGAAGCATGTCGACCCAGGCTGAGCTGGTGATAACATCTGTGATGCCCCGAGTCACAACATTGTTCAGGGCAGGGTGGTAGTGACCTATGTCGAAGCAGATCTGTTGTGGAGCACAGTGGACATGGCAATCTCCAGTATTATTATTATTATCATTATTATTTATTATTATTAAAGATAATTGGTGAATAAGAAACATTACAGTTGTAGCGGTCTCACACAGAACTATAAATGAACTAGAACTACGAGTAGTTATAAGTGAACAATTACTTGGCATAAAAAAATATGTTCCATACTTGTCAAAATTTGATTAACCTGTATTTGATTAGCCTGGAGGGGCTCTGGTGGCCTGGTGGTTAACGCTCTCGCTTCACACGGTGAGGGCCTGGGTTCGATTCCCAGCCAGATTAGAAACATTGGACGTGTTTCTTTCCACCTGTTGTCTATGTTCTCCATCAGTAAAATGGGTACCTGGGTGTTAGTCGACTGGTGTGGGTCGCATCCTGGGACACTGACCTAAGGAGGCCTGGTCACAGACCGGGCCGCGGGGGCGTTGACCCCCGGAACTCTCTCCAGGTACATTTTGACCCCCTTTTGGGGGTTTGTCTTCATGTGCATTATTAATGACCATTCATTACACTTCAGTTATTCATATATATATATATATATATATATATATATATATATATATATATATATATATATATATATATATATTTTTTTTTTATTATTATTAACACACTGGCCGATTCCCACCAAGGCAGGGTGGCCCGAAAAAGAAGAAAGGCTTTCATAAGGCTTTTCTTATTTATACATCCATTAATGCGACAGGAGAAGAGGTTACTAGCCCCTTGCTGCCGGCAATGGAAATAATCACAATCAGAAAATAAAAAAAAATACCCAAAATGAAAGATAATCTAAAATAAGATTGACCTGGGAATGAAATATTATAATCACCTGGGAGCGGTAAACTCTTATGGTCATACAGTGCCTGAGCAATCTGAGATAATCAGGTACAACAAGGAATGGGAAGAGTGGCTTCAATTCTTCAGAAGAATCCTTCACTGAAGCAAGACATATTCCTTCCTTGAAGAGCCGGGAGGTAAACACTAACCTGGAGTGTGAAGGTCACACCGAAGTCTGTGGTGAAGATAGCAGTGTCGTCACTCTCAGTGCCGGGTAATACAGGATACTCGCCGAACAGATTCTTCTTGCGGTACCTGTAAGTAGAGTTTTTGTGTGATTGCTCTAAAACATAAGAATGGAGGAACACTGTAGTAGGCCTACTGGCCCAAACCAGGCAGGTCCTTCTCAAAATCATCTAGAGCGATCAAAATTATTTACAATACGTAGTATAAGACATTCATATATAGCAGGGATCCAAGCGTTGATCCTTGGAGGACTCCACCCACTTTTATAGCAGGGATCTAAGCGTTGATCCTTTGAGGACTCCACCCACTTTTATAGCAGGGATCTAAGCGTTGATCCCTGGAGGACTCCACCCACTTTTATAGCAGGGATCTAAGCGTTGATCCTTTGAGGACTCCACCCACTTTTATAGCAGGGATCTAAGCGTTGATCCCTGGAGGACTCCACCCACTTTTATAGCAGGGATCTAAGCGTTGATCCTTGGAGGACTCCACCCACTTTTATAGCAGGGATCTAAGCGTTGATCCTTGGAGGACTCCACCCACTTTTATAGCAGGGATCCAAGCGTTGATCCTTGGAGGACTTCACCCACTTTTATAGCAGGGATCCAAGTGTTGATCCTTGGAGGACTTCACCCACTTTTATAGCAGGGATCCAAGCGTTGATCCTTGGAGGACTCCACATGTAAACTTATTGTATAACATCAGGTCAGGTTAAGAACGAGGTGAGGACCTGGATTATGTGACCTGTGCTGATGTACAGGTGTAGGTGAGGTCATTTGCTGACACGTGACCTAAAAGAATTTAGACGAAAGATTCTGTAAGCACGAACAGGGACCATACATGATGTTAGTGCCTCTCTGCCCAAATTCTTCTACACCTCCTGCCAGCAAGTGTTTTAACCAGAGTAGCAGAACAAATTATGCAACTCAGGTTCTCGCCAGCTCTCTACCTCACCAGAAGACCTATGGAAGGAATATCTTACATATTTTTATACATGATTAAGTTTCCCTTCAGTGAAACGTTGTTATAATTGTTTGTTGTTTTGGTTCCCTCCATTAATTATTCAGTTCACTTCCCTTCCTCCTGTGTTATTACTGAAGGGAAGCACCTTTGATCTTTCTCTAACGCTTGTCTCTCTTTGTACATACTTTCTCTACAGTTTAGTGCTTGTTTTTTTAATAATGGTAGGGGTGGGAGAGTTATTCCTGTAAAACATGACAGTCTCCATGTGTGGCACTCAAGTATGAGGAAAGTGACAGGGTCGTACATAAGTAATGGTAAGGCCACCCTCTACAATTTGTTGGAATTATTATACCAGTTCAATTCTGATACTATCGTTTCTTCTGCTAAACAAAAGCAGTCTAACAGAAGAGATTGACTACACTGCCGCTCCTGCTGTTATCTAAGTGTGAATGAAGATAATGATTCTATTTTACCAATTAATTCAATGACCTACCTTGCAATCACTGTGCCGTGCCTGTCATAGACGACCTGCGTGTTGTAGTAGATATAACCTGTGTCTGGACACTCGTATGCTGTGTCTAAAGAGGTCTTGAAGGGGTAACTTTCAGCTGTGTCATTCCTGCAAGGGCTCGCCTCAATCAGGTCTGCCACTAGATATATCTCATTCTCCAGAGCAGCACAGCTCAGGGTCCTCATGGCCTGGGAAGACAAGACATATTGCAGAACAAGCTTCTATTGGGACTATGTTTTCCTCTGTGTAGAGCAAAACAGAGTTTGCTTGCTTGTCCTCTTAAAAGAGCATGGTTCACAAGTGTCTAATTCATCATCCTGTCAGTTCTCTGAACCATTAATCTACATACAAAGAAGCCTTCACGGTGAGGTCGTATATTCCCATCCCTTTGGTCATCCAGTGATATAACCTTAACAAATACCTGGAGTATATAATCTCAATAAAGCTGCTACAACTTCGAACTACTGCTGAAGGCAACTGAAATTACAGACCACTGTCTCCCCTCTGGCTACCCTGACCTCGATGTTTCCGGGGTCGATATCCAAGTCACAAGGGACAGCCTTTAAATCGGGGTTCGGGACGAACTGCGCCATGGTGAAAAATTCGTCGTCAAGCTGAAATATCATCAGGCTTGGAACACCATACTCCGGAGCCACCAGGAGGTCTGCACCCTGCAACATACACTCACAGTTACTGTTGTCCACACCTGTAATACATCATGTAAATACTGCAGTCCACCTAGGCAATACAGAGAACAAGAACTAAGCTCGAGACTTATAGATGTGACTTATTTTTTATGCACTACAACATTCAGATGCAGTTTGGTCTGCACTTTCCAGGGAAGAGAATTTAATCCAAAACATGGATTTTGTTGACCTGACAGAGCTGTTAATTAACTAGAGCTTCTTCAGCTATGAAAAAAATATGTGTGTGTGTGTGTGTGTGTGTGTGTGTGTGTGTGTGTATTATATATCTAATCACAACTTGAGTTTTAAGGTGTGAGACTAAGTATACTGGCAGGAACTTCTGGGGCTGTGGGAGGAGACAGTTGGGTCATAGATGTCGCTGCTGACTGAAATATGAACGCAAATTATTTTTTAAATCTTCCAGTTAAAGTCTCGTAGTTCAGCGGGAAAGCTCTAGACCTGCTCCATATTCAAACCTCCTATCGTCTTCTTTTTATTCACCTTAAACCCTCTGGCCATTCCTACCGAGGTAGTATGACCCGACTAAGAAGAAGCACTTTCACTGTCACTTATCCAATCACTGTCATGCCAGATGCACGCCAACACCAGAGTTCAGATGTCCCTCCAAACTGCAACATCCCCACCCGTCCTCTTGGGGAAAACACTTCATTTATCATGAGACTTTTAGTGCACTTTCGCATGAATTCCAAATGAATAAACTGATTTCTTCCTTTCCTTTCAGCCTAAGAAGGAGAGGATATGCTCCTACACCTCTTCAAAACTTGCTAGAACTCAACCATCCACAACACTTGAGTACTTACCTCAGCCCTGGCCAGGGCAGCATACTCAGCCAAGATACGAGAGTTCTCTCTGATGATGGTTACCCCATCACCAGCTTCATTCCACTCATTGTTTGGTTCATATTCCAGTACTGCCGCCACGTACACCACTGGAGAACCTTCCGCCACCCACACCTCACCTGCCGGGTGAAGGAGAACCAGGTGAGAGACTAGTAAGAATAATCCTAGATAGAGATTTCAATATGCTGCTAAATAAGGTTAAATCTACTGTTAAATAAGGTTAAATCTACTGTTAAATAAGGTTAAATCTGCTGTTAAATAAGGTTAACTCACTTTGCGTCTTGTGCCTGTTGTGGAAGAGTCTGGAGAGCATCACCAGCGGCACCAGGAAGCCGACCAACAGCTTCATGCTGATAATACTCTCTACGAGGTATCTGGTAACGTGTACAAGAGTAGTTCTATCGTGCACAATTATCCTATCGTGTATAAACGTCCTTGTATCATTTACTAAAGTCCTTATGTAATTTACAAAAGTACTTCTATCGTTTGCAAAAGTATTTGTATAGTTTACTAGAGCTGTCTATCGTCGACAATTCTTCTAGGTTTACTGGGCTCTGTCCATAGTGGTGTATATATATATATATACTCCTGTGAGTTTATCAGCCCGGTGTAAGTGTCCGTACTAGGGTTAGTTCTGTATAAGGTCACCCTGATACCAATAATGGTCCCATTCCCAGTCACCCAGATACCAGTGTCGGTTCTGGCCACGGACCCAACTGGCTGATTAGCACAGGAGAAGTGGTAAATCGGTAAGAGCCTGGGGAAATTGAAGGTAATGAAATATGATCCAAGATGGCAGCCTCAATTTCTGTATTCAAAAACCAGTGTGGTGTGTGTGTGTGTGTGTGTGTGTGTGTGTGTGTGTGTGTGTGTGTGGAGAACAGATGGAGGCATTTCCACAAGTACATTCCCTTTTCAGTATATATTCTTCTTCTTCTTATTATTATTATTATTAGTAGTAGTAGTAGTAGTAGTAGTATTATAAGTTAATGAGCAACAAGTATTTAAGACTAGCTCACATACAAATGATAAATTTACATAGAGGGACAATTGTCTAGCAGGAAAATGAAAAGTATAATAAAAGGAAATGGTGCGGCATCGTACTGTTTATCAATGTGAATGTCCTCGCTCAACACCACCCTCTCTCGTATCTTACTCTTCACACACTGTGTATGTTCTCACACATGTTCGTTCTCAAGACATGTATATACTAATACATTATTGTATGTTCTCAGACAGACATACATGTGCTGTTTGTATACAAAGGAAAGGGGGAGATTCGTTATGTATTAATGTTGTGTGTGGTGAATGGTTGTGGAGTGTTTAGTGTGTGAGAGGCCACTAGGCTGGCCTATAGCCACCAGTGTGTTATCCACTGTACCATGCTGGCTAGGATTCACCATATTACCTGTTGTTCTGATGCTCTACGCCTCTAGGTATTGACACTTAACACGCTCTCCTGACATATTACATTATGTGCAGGTGATACTAGGTTAGGCCACGTCTCTTACTAGTGCTTGGACGATGGCCCTACCTTGTCGGCTTCGATGGTTAACACTACTCCCCTAACACCTAACCTTAGGCACTGCAGTGACGTTGTTAGGTTGAAGCCTGAAGCCGGTATCGATGGCTTCATTGAAGATAATGTCATTGAACATCTCTACTTCTTTCGTCACATTGGCCACGTTGAATGTCACCTGACTTGACCATCACTCGTCCTTAATTAAGTTCTACTTGTGAACTCTATCTGTGGATAATGTCCACAGTGTGGAGAATTACTAGCGATACCTCGCTGAACAGAGATAACTATTGGTTAGCATTTCAATCTTGTATCTTTCCTTCAGTTCTCCTTAATATTAGTTCGAACACAATAAGTGACGTGGAGAATATAATGTTCTGTCATGGTTTACTTGCTAACATGTCCTTGATTATTCTTGGCTGGGAAAATTTCTGGTGCTCATGTGCATAGGAGAGTTACGTATTTGTAAAGGACCCCAATGGAAATAAGTCAGTCTGTCTGACTTTTTTTGGGGTTATCCTAGGTTCTCTACACATATGCTGCTATGTATGATAATCTATGTAACTGTATTTGTGTATACCTGAATAAACTTACTTACTGTTGTATCTTCCACAGTTCTTCCTGGAGACTGTCGGTGTATGACTCGAGTTTCACGAAGTACACATGGATACATCCACGAATATTTTTACGTTGAAGCTACGAATATTATTTCTACATTTCAACATGGCGTGGTCTCGCCGGCGACACTCGGTCATTCGTTACATCATCATTGATAGATTTCATTTCTCACAATCCCAATCCAGTCTAGCTCTTGGAGCACCCAGCACCTCTATAGTCGATTTCTTTTATTCTACGAGTGTAAGTGCCAGTTCTGACGACCTAACTGGATCAAAGAGTGCGGATTCCTTGGCTCCAAGGTGTGAGCTGTAGAGTATAATGCCACTAGCTCTGTTACTGAGGCATATTATTAGAAAGTTTTACTGGTCTTAGCAAACAGAAGCTACCTCATACAAACATCTGAATATATTGCAAATTATCTCACTAGAGCAGAGACCTGGCTGTACACATGCAAAGATTATGTTTCCATTGTATTTTTTTTTTTATTTGCCCGCCGGTCTCCCAAGCCAGGTTACAATTTGTTGGATTTGAACCCGGGGGTTACCCAGGATACCGAGAAAGTCGTCGTCATCGAGGACTGTACAATTATCCCTTCTATCTTTCCCCCATGCACTCCACAGCCAGCCACTTTCACCGCCCTACGGGGCTGTAGGTGGAAGCAGGACTGGTCTGGCAATGAAACGCGTCCGGAAATGTTCTCAGCGCGGGAACAACGCTATGGCCTGCAGTTGGAAGCAAGGCTAGCCACCATTGTATCTGACCTTCAATCTGGTTCCAATATCTGTGAGTGTCTGAGATTTTCTCCCAAAATGTTCATGTATGTCTAGGCTTTTTACCCCTTATCTTTTTGGTTGGACCAACTGTACAGGCCTAACTACACATTACCCCCAAGGGACTAAAGGATGAAGAGTCCTTGGTCTGCCATCTGCCCCGCCCTAAAAGGGCTCGTGGGGATGGCAGTCTTATGAGCTGCAGATGGTAGCAAGCTCAGGCTATTCCATTGTATCTACTCTTAATCTAGATCTAATTTACTTGGAGTCTAAATTTTTCCTCCCCAAAATGTTCATGTATTCTAGCGGCTTTTTTTTTTTTTTTTTTTTTTGGTCTTGACAATATTTAGTTACATGTTAACTACACATTACACTGTACAAAGAAATAAAGGATTTGATTAGATTTCATGGTAAGGAAAACATGATAAGATATATACATGTTCTGATATGGATTAATGATGCTTCGTTACGAGACACGAGATCTTCCTTCATCTCTATTAATAGAAAGAAGAGGTTGTGACCCCCTTAGCCCACACCTACACTGCCTTTGTGGGAACGTAGAGGGGGGCTTAGCCCCATTGATGGAGAAATTTCTCCACACACACAGCAACCTAGATAAAGTTTTCATTTTTTTCCTTTTACTTATTTTCCTCCTTTTATTTTCATTTTCCCCCTCTCCCACATTTTCCCTTTCCACTCCTTTTCTTTTTGTTATCTTTTCATTTTCCATTTCCTTTTCCTTTCCCCTTTTTTCCTCTCCTTAATATTCACTCATTTTCCTTTTTTTAATGCATCTTTTCCTGTTTTCTTTCAACTTTTTTTCCTTTCCCCTCATCTTTTTCTTTTTCTTTAACTATTCCTTTCTGTTCCTTCCTCTAGTCATACACATTTACACAAGTCTGCCATGATCCGTTTTCTGTCACGATAAACAAAGAAATTACATAAACTTATGGGTAACTAAAGTATTGTGTTCGTCGGGTCATCGTGGATACACTGGACCGTTCTCAGTTATGTGAATATTTTTATCGGTTGAATCCTGAGGACAGGATTAGCATCGACAGCTGAAACTACAACAGAAGCAACAGCAACAACAGTGGAAACCTCGGCAATACCGTCAGTAGTAGTTTCATCAATCAACGGCAACGACAGTAGTGACAACAGAAGGACTTGCAACAGCGGTGATGGAACCAGCGACAGCAGCTGCAGTGACAACAGCAGAAACATAGACACTAGCAAGAGCAGCAGCAGTGACACTAGCAACAGCAGAAACATTGACACTAGCAAGAGCAGCAACAGTGACACCAGCAACAGCAACAATGACAACAGTAACCCCAGAAGCAGTGACGCTACCAACAGGAGTAGCAGTGACACTAGTAACAGCAGTAGCAGTGACATTAGCAACAGCAGTAGCAGTGACACTAGCAACAGCAGCAGCGGTGACAGTAGCAACAGTAACGGCACCAGCAGACAAGCAGTGGTAGTCAGACAAGCAGTGGTAGAGTCAGACAAGCAGTGCTTGAACCAAACAAGCAGTGCTTGAGTCAAACAAGCAGTGCTTGAGTCAAACAAGCAGTGCTTGAGTCAGACAAGTAGTGCTTGTGTCAGACAAGTAGTGCTTGAGTCAGACAAGTAGTGCTTGAGTCAGACAAGTAGTGCTTGAGTCAAACAAGTAGTGCTTGTGTCAGACAAGTAGTGCTTGAGTCAGACAAGCAGTGCTTGAGTGAGACAAGTAGTGCTTGAGTCAGACAAGTAGTGCTTGAGTCAGACAAGTAGTGCTTGAGTCAAACAAGCGGTGCTTGAGTCAGACAAGTAGTGCTTGAGTCAGACAAGTAGTGCTTGAGTCAGACAAGCAGTGCTTGAGTGAGACAAGTAGTGCTTGAGTCAGACAAATAGTGCTTGAGTCAAACAAGCAGTGCTTGAGTCAAACAAGCAGTGCTTGAGTCAAACAAGCAGTGCTTGAGTCAGACAAGTAGTGCTTGAGTCAGACAAGCTAGTGCTTGAGTACAAACAAGCAGTATGCTTGAGTCAAACAAGCAGTGCTTGAGTCAGACAAGTAGTGCTTGAGTCAGACAAGTAGTGCTTGAGTGTCAGACAAGTAGTGCTTGAGTCAGACAAGCAGTGCTTGAGTCAGACAAGTAGTGCTTGAGTCAGACAAGTAGTGCTTGAGTCAGACAAGCAGTGCTTGAGTCAGACAAGTAGTGCTTGAGTCAGACAAGTAGTGCTTGAGTCAGACAAGTAGTGCTTGAGTCAGACAAGTAGTGCTTGAGTCAGCCAAGTAGTGCTTGTGTCAGACAAGTAGTGCTTGAGTCAGACAAGCAGTGCTTGAGTCAGACAAGTAGTGCTTGTGTCAGACAAGTAGTGCTTGTGTCAGACAAGTAGTGCTTGAGTCAGACAAGCAGTGCTTGTGTCAGACAAGTAGTGCTTGAGTCAGACAAGGGAGACAAAAAAAAGTCTGAAGGGAATCCAAGAAAGTTTTAACTCGTCCATTAGAGAAGAAAATGAGAAAAGTTTCTCATGGGGACTGAAACTTCGACGTGTGACGGTGGGGAGACAGGTCACCCCCACAGGTAGCAGGTCACCCCCACAGGCAGCATGTCACCCCCCCCACAGGAAGACAGGTATCAAATCACTCGCACAAGAAGACAGTGGGGTCAGAGTGCACACATTGTGGATTCCATCTCACATTGATCTTCATATACATTATAAAGCTGATTTGAAAGAGGAAGTAGATACAATCCCTCCAACACCACATTCCTACCAACCAGCAACACCCCACCAGTACCAACACCAGAGAACACCACATCCACCACACCAGAAACACCACATCATATCACAACACAGAAACACCACATCTACAACACCAGAAACACCACATCTACCAACACCAGAAAACAAAACATCCCACCAACACTACAACCCACTAACACCACAACCACCAACACCACCACCACATCCACCAACACCACACCACCACAATCCATTAGCACCACATCCATCAACACCACCACCACATCCCATCAACACCACCACCACATCCCACCAACACCACCACCACATCCCACCAACCACTACCACAACCCACCAACACCACATCCCACCAACACCACCACCACATCCCACCAACACCACCACCACATCCCACCAACACCACTACCACAACCCACCAACACCACATCCCACCAACACCACCACAATGGCTTTAATCATCCATCTCCTACATCACCTCTAATTAGGTCCTTCATCCCCAACACCACTCCTCCATCCCAAGCACTGTTCCTCCTCCATCCCCAGCACTGCTCCTCCATCTCCAACACTCCTCCTCCATCCCCAGCAATCCTCCTCCAACACACACGACTGGGTACCAGTGTTGTCTTAGTGCTGAAGGGATGGTAGCTGTGAGACATCTTACCATATGTTTACTCTCCATAAACATCACCATTTTGGTAGACGGCGGAGATACTGAATCCAGATGACGGTTCTATTAGAGTGCTCCACCAATAATTGATTGCGTGTGTGTGTATGAGAGAGAGAGAGAGAGAGAGAGAGAGAGAGAGAGAGAGAGAGAGAGAGAGAGAGAGAGAGAGAGAGAGAGAGAGAGAGAGAGAGAGAGAGAGAGCTATTTTTTACCTGCCCATCTCTGTTTAAAGAAATAACAAATATGTAGCAAGCATGTTTGAATGTATTTGGAGTGGAGGTGAGTGTTGCTTTCACCCAGGATTTGACGTGCTGTTGGAGTGCGAACATAATATTATTTATATTTCACAATCTAACTGACAATTTACTACTGGCGCACATTTCAGAAATGGATCTTTCAACAGATAAAAACTGAGAGTTGTGAAATATTAAATTATACATTTCACGTCCATTAGTGTTTCTAAAGAACAAAAAGCCACAATAGAACAATACACAAATAACCCGCACATGGGAGAAAGGAGCTAACCACGACGTTTCGGTCCGACTTGGACCCAAATGTCGTCGTAAGCTCCTCTCTATGTGAGAGGGTAATTAGAGTATTAGTGCCTCAGCGTCTCGCTAAATTTAATATATACGTATCACATTATACTCTTCTCCAGAATATATACAGCGAGAGGCTTAAGTCACGACGTATATTTCTTACGAAGATGTGCAGAGAAAGGAGTTAAAATACCTGTCCAGGGGTACATATAGTCACGTTAAAATATATAAGCCACCATAAACTTTTACACAAAATATTGAACAGAATGTTGTCGAGGTGAGATTTGTTAAGTTATACCATGAATTCAGGAAAGATCTCAGACTCATACGCAATGAATTAAGAAAGTAAAGAAGTTATAGTATCCATCAGTTACTAGATTATCATACCTATGTAGAACCTAGATAACCCAAAAGTCAGCGGAATTATTATATAAAGATAGCCTAATTCCCGGCCGGCCTTTCAATTGGACTAGTCTTTAAGATGAGATAAGTCTAAGAAGAGAAGTTTATCTTACAGTATACCACAAACAGTTTGTCATCTAAGGAAATGGGAATGACAGTCTATGAGCTAAAGGCTCGGGACCTAGGCACCTACCCTACCCTAGAAGGGTTAGGCATGGTGTCGATGCAGAGTGACTTATTTCCATTAGGTAGATTAGTGGACCCCCGCATAACGATTACCTCCGAATGCAACCAATTATGTAAGTGTATTTATGTAAGTGCGTTTGTACGTGTATGTTTGGGGGTCTGAAATGGACTAATCTACTTCACAATATTTCTTATGGGAACAAATTCGGTCAGTACTGGCACCTGAACATACTTCTGGAGTGAAAAAATATCGTTAACCGGGGGTCCACTGTAGTAGGAAAATGAGGATGTTGTTAGAAGACAGGGGACTTACGTGTCTCTTAAAGTACAGAACATTTCCCAAAACAATGTATTTCATGAATATTACTGTGAAAAATGCCACACATTACTTAAATCAACTTGGCTCCGTGACACCTCCGCCACGTTCTGACTTCCACAGTGACGCCACAGATCTCACTCTGTACTTGTCTAATACACGTCGCACTACCCGTGCCTAACACGTCCATTTGTGCGCTGATAATATTTATTCATTTGTGGAGCACTTTTTTCTTACTGTGGAAACTCTTGACATCATATAAAAATGATTACAGTAACGCAGTATCCTGCATATGTATATTGGGTGACATATATACACTGCGTGACATGTATATACACTGCGTGACATGTATATACACTGCGAGACATGTATATACACTACGTGACATATATATACACTGAAAGTTTACATTCTTCACTGTTTTAAGTATTAAAGTATTCTTAGACTGATGGTATACGAGCGATATATAGCCTTAATGAGTCTCGTGTAGTTCATGCGTACTGTACCTGTCTTCCAGGTACCGTACTCTTCCATAGTGTATCCGTACCGTACCTGTTTTCTAGGTACAGTACCTGCCTTCAAGGTACCGCACCTATCTTCCAGGTACCCTACCTGCCTTCTCAGGTACCGTACCTGTCTTCCAGGTACCGTACCTGTCTTCTCAGGTACCGTACCTGTCTTCTCAGGTACCGTACCTGTCTTCCAGGTACCTTACTGCCTTCTCAGGTACTGTACCTGTCTTCTAGGTACCGTACCTGTCTTCCAGGGACCGTATCTGTCTTCCAGGTACCGTACCTGTCTTCCAGGTACCTTTTCTAGGTACGTCTGCCTTCAAGGTACCGACCTATCTTCCAGGTACTACTGCTTTGTACCGTACCTGTCTTCCAGGTACCGTACCTGTCTTCTCAGGTACCGTACCTGTCTTCTCAGGTACCGTACCTGTCTTCCAGGTACTTATCTGTCTTCTCAGGTACTGTACCTGTCTTCTAGGTACCGTACCTGTCTTCCAGGGACCGTACCTGTCTTCCAGGGACGGTACCTGTCTTCCAGGGACAGTACCTGTCTTCCAGGTACCGCACCTATCTTCTAGGTACCGTACCTGTCTTCTCAGGTACCGTACCTCGGCTACTACCGTCAAAGGCTACACTCCCGGCTGCCTAAATCACATTCTGGCCTACATTTAGGCCATACTTAGAGGTGCATCTGACGCAAATTGCATGTACGTCGGGTCGTGTTTTGAGCGTCGTCAGGTCGTGGCGTGAACTACGTCAGGTCGTGTATAAATTGTCGCACTGTACTAATACTAATACTTATAATGATGATAATGACTTCAGTGGTGATAATGATGGTGGTGATAGTGGTGGCAATGATGGTGATAGTGGTGGTGATAGTGGTGGTGACAGCGGTGGTGATAGTGGCAGTAATGATGGTGGTGATAGTGGTGGTAGTGATGGTGACAGATGTGGTGATAATGGTGGTGACAGTGGTGGTGATAGTGGTAGTAATGATGGTGGTGATAGTGGTGATAATGATGGTGGTGATAGTGGTAGTAATGATGGTGGTGATAGTGGTGGTAGTGATGGTGGTGATAGTGGTGATCTAGCTTTATCTCCCTCTCTCTCCCTCACTTTCTTTAGCTTCCCCTCAAAAATTTCCCGCCCTTAGTAATGAAGCAAAAATTGTCCCGCCCCCCCAGGTCCGAATCGTCCAGTTTCGTCAAGGTTCGTTAACGTTCGTTCATGTTCGTTAACGTTCGTTCATGGTCGGGAATATCACTGGAAAGACGCCCATAATTCTTCGTATTAGTAATAACATCATTATTCGAAGCGGTAAAACCGTATGGAGTCATCGCTTGGACTGGTGAAGGCTCGACCCTCAGTCCAATAACTGCGACATTGTTGAAGATTGAGGCACATGTGCAACAGGTGGGTATCTAAATTGATAAAACGTTTCGCCCACACAGCAGGCTTCCTCAGTCGAATACAAAGGCAGCAGTAGTAATGAAATAATGATGTAATCAGTGTATCAGCCTTGGAGGAAAAGTATTTGAGGTGGTCAGTCCCTCAGCCTGGAGAAGAGTTCAGCTCCATGGTCTGGAACAAGGTGGTCAGTCCCTCAGCCTGGAGAAGAGTTCAGCTCCATGGTCTGGAACAAGGTGGTCAGTCCCTCAGCCTGGAGAAGAGTTCAGCTCCATGGTCTGGAACAAGGTGGTCAGTCCCTCAGCCTGGAGAAGAGTTCAGCTCCATGGTCTGGAACAAGGTGGTCAGTCCCCCAGCCTGGAGAAGAGTCCAGCTCCATGGTCTGGAACAAGGTGGTCAGTCCCTCAGCCTGGAGAAGAGTCCAGCTCCATGGTCTGGAACAAGGTGGTCAGTCCCTCAGCCTGGAGAAGAGTCCAGCTCCATGGTCTGGAACAAGGTGGTCAGTCCCTCAGCCTGGAGAAGAGTCCACTCCATGGTCTGGAACAAGGTGGTCAGTCCCTCAGCCTGGAGAAGAGTCCACCTCCATGGTCTGGAACAAGGTGGTCAGTCCCTCATCCTGGAGAAGAGTCCACCTCCATGGTCTGGAACAAGGTGGTCAGTCCCTCAGCCTGGAGAAGAGTTCAGCTCCATGGTCTGGAACAAGGTGGTCAGTCCCTCAGCCTGGAGAAGAGTTTAGCTCCATGGTCTGGAACAAGGTGGTCAGTCCCTCATCCTGGAGAAGAGTATAGCTCCATGGTCTGGAACAAGGTGGTCAGTCCCTCAGCCTGGAGAAGAGTTCACCTCCATGTTCTGGAACGATATCATTCCAGGCTGAGGGACTGACCACCTCAAATACATTTTTCCTCCAGGGTTGATGGACTAATTACATCACCTTCATTTCATTATCACTACTGCCTTTGTATTTGACTGAAGAAGCCTACTGTGTAGGCGAAACGTTGCAACAGTAGTAAAGATACCCAACTGTTGTACATGTGTCTTAATGGTCATCTTGTCTAGTCTGTGACCAGTCAGGCTGTATCACCTCATGATACGTCTGTATGCCCGTGTCTGTGTCTCTGTGTCTGTGTCAATCTTTTTTTTAGCAAAGGACAATAGTCTTCGTGTCAGCAGTTTAATACTTGTGTAGTATATAACTGTGGCCCGTGGCTTGGTAGGCAACGCTCTCGCTTCACACACTGAGGGTCCGTGATTCGATCCCCGGCAAGGGTGGGAACTCTGGGCGTGTTTCCTGACATTTCTTGTCACGTTCACCTAGCAAGCAAGTAGGTACCTAGGTGTTAGTTGATTGGTGCTGGTTGCATCCTGGGGGACAAGCTTCAAGGACCCCCAATGGAAATATTAGACAGTCCCTCGTTGACGCACTGACTTTCTTGGTCTGTCCTGGGTGGCTAACCCTCCGGGGTTAAAAATCCCAACAAAATCTTATATGTTATCCTAATCCCATTTTATAAACAGGCTTCCTAGATAAACCTTAAATCACGTGACCCCTCGTACATAGGCCGCCCCTCAGAGCCCTTTGTCTCACTCTGGGCTAGACCTAGGGAACAGGCAGACGGACAGGCTGGGTTCAGCCAGGTATTTCAATATATCGCCCACTTAAGGAAGGTTCCTTGATGCTGATGAGGGGTCTTGATCTAAGGAATTGGATCTGTGCTACAGTTCCCTGAATCAAGTCTGAATACCTTTCATTCCTGTTACACAGTTCACAGTCCATATCCACAGTTCTGTTTCATTTTAAGTGTCGATAAATTTAGACGAAAGGGAAAATATCCCCTTTATGCCGAAAAAAGGATGCTGGGTTCTTAAATCAGGCAGGTACTCTGACGATCTAAGGAACGGAAGGTAATCAAATTTGATTGAAGGGTATGTAGATCAGTGCCAAGTCCTCCTATCAAGAGACCTGTGGCATCAAGGCACCCGTGGGTATACAGCTTCGTCTACCTCAGGTCTGGCGCTGCTCACTCGGGCTTCCACACAATGGCTTAAAAAGTCATGAAGGTGAGGTATGGCTGAGAGGCGGATGATGGTGTCACATCCACGCCAGACCTGATGGCTTGCCGGATGGAAAAGAGGGAGATGAGGGAGATGATCATAGAGAAGGAAAGAGGGAGGGAGAGAGAGAGAGAGAGAGAGAGAGAGAGACAGAGACAGACAGAGACAGACAGACAGACAGAGAGACCTAATCATCTGACACTATTCCTTTACTTCTGCATTTTCCTTCCTCTCTCTCTCTCTCTCTCTCTCCCTCTCTCTCTCTCTCTCTCTCTCTCTCTCTCTCTCTCTCTCTCTCTCTCTCTCTCTCTCTCTCTCTCTCTCTCTCTCTCTCTCTCTCTCTCTTCCACTTAGAGTCAATTGAGGGTAGTCTGGGACTGGAGGACCAGTAACCCAGGATAAACCAATAAAGCCATGTCATCAAACTGACTTATTTCCATTAGGATCCTTTGATCTCTTCCCCCAGGATGCCACCCACACCAGTCCACTAACACCCAGGTACCTATTTACTGCTAGGTGAATAGGGACAGCAGGTGTAAGGTGACTAACACCCAGGTACTCACATTCTGCTTGGTAAACAGGGACAGCAGGTGTAAGGTGACTAACACCCAGGTACCTACTTACTGCTAGGTGAACAGGGACAGCAGGTCCACTGGTCCGGAGATCGAATATTCGGGTATCAGAGCTCAAATTTTGAATATTGGTTTGATATATTTTTTTAGCTGAAGTAGAGATATAAATATTTGAAAAAGTGTTTGGGTTTATTGCGTAAATCACATAATAAAATCTGGTTTAATTTTCCCCCATAAAATGCAACAGTAGCAGCAGTTTCCATTAAAAGTGTGAAGATTTACGTGTTTTAGCGTCTAGGCTTCCACTCACTCACTTCTATCACTGGGCTGTCAGAGTGTCCTGCTGAGTGAGCTTCACCGCTCGCTCACACTGCCTTGTCGTCTTTATCACTTAATCCTTTACAATGTCGCTTATTCACAAGAGCTGAAGGGGTAAAATCCTTTCGTCCGAAACACTGACAACGCCTGGGTCTTACGTGAGGAAAACACGAGGAGAGGTTAAGGGAACTCAACCTGACGACACTGGAGTACAGGAGGGATAGTGGGGGGACATGATAATGACATAAAATACTGAGAGGAATTGACAGTGGATAGGGACAGGATGCTACAGAGATGTAACACAGCAACAAAAGGTCACAACCACTTAGCCAATAAGAGGTCCACAGCGTCTAGGATATGGGAGGTCATCATGTCTGACCTAAGGTTAAGATAATTTTAATTGTTTGTGGTCATGATCCCCTCAAGATGGTGGTGCTCTGATAAATTAGACACATGGGCAAGACTTAGGTATCTTTATTGAGGAAACGTTTAGCTACACAGTGGCTTCATCAGTCCAATACAAAGGAGAATGGTGAAAATTACATGGAGTTTGAGGTAATCAGTCCCTCAGTCTGGAGGTGGAGTGTTCAGTCCATCAGTCTTGACTGAACAAGACTGATGGACTGAACACATCTACTCCAGGCTGAGGGACTGATTACCTCAAACTCCTAATCTCCACCATTCTTCGTAGTGGACTGATGAAGCCACTGTGTGGCGAAACGTTTCCTCAGTAAAGATACCCAAGTCTTGCCCATATGTCTAATTTATCAACTTGTCGGTTCTCAGAAACATTTATCAACATAATGGCAATCTCTGGACACGAAATTTGCAGCTCTCTAATCTACACACCGAACAGCCTCAGTGCAAACTATTTTGCAGTCTCAGTGCACTGATTACGCCATAATTGCACTGCAATGTATTTCGCTGAAGAGTTAAGGCAGGATGGGTCAGCTCCAGGTATATTCAAGGCTCTGTCCACCGTCCGCTAATCCTCAACGTTATTCTAAAGTTTGCCCCCGTGAAGCCAGACCTGAATGGGGAATATTTGTGAGTTAAGTCTTGTAGGTCACGGCTTGGAATATCCGAGGCATCTGCTGACGGTGTTGTCCTGTCGTAGCACCGTCAGCGCTGCCGCCGTGTTTCCAGCTGACGTAGGAGTCTCTCTGGCGTGCTGGAGGTCATAGTTCACCTCGAAGGTCTTACTTACATAGATGTGCTTCCCTGCAATTTTCGAGCATTTTGGAGAGAGAGAGTACTTCATGCTGTCTTGTGCCTGGGGTACTACTGTCTTGTGCCTGGGGTACTACTGTCTTGTGCCTGGGGTACTGTCTTGTGCCTGGGGTACTGTCTTGTGCCTGGGGTACTACTGTCTTGTGCCTGGGGTACTACTGTCTTGTGCCTGGGGTACTACTGTCTTGTGCCTGGGGTACTGTCTTGTGCCTGGGGTACTGTCTTGTGCCTGGGGTACTACTGTCTTGTGCCTGGGGTACTACTGTCTTGTGCCTGGGGTACTACTGTCTTGTGCCTGGGGTACTGTCTTGTGCCTGGGGTACTGTCTTGTGCCTGGGGTACTACTGTCTTGTGCCTGGGGTACTACTGTCTTGTGCCTGGGGTGCTACTGTCTTGTGCCTGGGGTACTGTCTTGTGCCTGGGGTACTGTCTTGTGCCTGGGGTACTACTGTCTTGTGCCTGGGGTACTGTCTTGTGCCTGGGGTACTACTGTCTTGTGCCTGGGGTACTGTCTTGTGCCTGGAGTACTGTCTTGTGCCTGGGGTACTACTGTCTTGTGCCTGGGGTACTGTCTTGTGCCTGGGGTACTGTATTGTGCCTGGGGTACTGTCTTGTGCCTGGGGTACTGTCTTGTGCCTGGGGTACTGTCTTGTGCCTGGGGTACTGTCTTGTGCCTGGGGTACTACTGTCTTGTGCCTGGGGTACTATTGTCTTGTGCCTGGGGTACTGTCTTGTGCCTGGGGTACTGTCTTGTGCCTGGAGTACTGTCTTGTGCCTGGGGTACTACTGTCTTGTGCCTGGGG
>NC_069483.1:12183682-12233682 GCF_026875155.1 Cherax quadricarinatus
TGCTAACTTGAAGTTACAGCGAGGCAAACTTAAAGACTGCGTGATCTTAGTATGAAGAAGGTACCCTGAAATCAACTTGAAGTTTTCCCTTGACTGATGTTACGTACTTACCGTGAGTAGGTATTACTTAACTCCAATCTAACTTGAAGTTACCTTGAGATCAAATTGAGTTATCACCTGACGTGGCAAACTCAGCTTAGGAACCTTCACCCTAACTCCAATCTAACTTGAAGTTACATCGAGATCAAGTTATCACTTGACGTGACAGACTCAACACAAGTAGCATCCAACTTAAGTCCAGTCTAACTTGAAGAAGTTAGCATGATGCTAACTTTAAGTTCTAACTTTTTGCACTGAGACCAGGAGAAATCATCCACACACACTCCCTAAGTACCTCACACCAGCACTCAACTGGCCATAAAGAACATTCAGGAACGTACCAGTTATGAAGATTACACTCACTAACTTGCAAGAGTTCAGATTTCTTCGTTATATCCTCTGGAGAGAGAAAAAATAAAGTTAATTCCAGGATGAGTTATGAAAGATTTGAGTCTGCAGGTGACGGGAGATTTTCCAGAAGTGTTTGTAAGTGCTACCCAAGGTTGCTGCTGCTACCCACGCTGTTCTGTGTGTGTGTGTGTGTGTGTGTGTGTGTGTGTGTGTGTGTGTGCGTGTGTGTGTGTGTGTGTGTGTGTGTGTGTGAGAGAGAGAGAGAGATGGATATCAACTAGTTTTGGTTTGGTGTTTTTCGTCTACAAGAGTATTATTGAAGGTAACATTTTTGCATATACTACATTATTAAGAATGTTTCTCTTTCTCTCTCTCTCTAAAACACACACACACACACACACACACACACACACACACACACACACACACACACACACACACACACACACACAAGGTGAAACAATCTGACTAGTGAAGTAGGGGAGGAACGTCCCATACGTAGCTTTAAGATAAGCTACGACAAAGCTCATGGAGCTGGGAGAGAATGGACCTATGGCCTGGTGGCTAAAGCTCCCGCTTCACACACGGAGGGCCCGGGTTCGATTCCCGGCGGGTGGAAACATTTCGACACGTTTCCTTACACCTGTTGTCCTGTTCACCTAGCAGCAAATAGGTACCTGGGTGTTAGTCGACTGGTGTGGGTCGCATCCTGGGGGACAAGATTAAGGACCCCAATGGAAATAAGTTAGACAGTCCTCGATGACGCACTGACTTTCTTGGGTTATCCTGGGTGGCTAACCCTCCGGGGTTAAAAATCCGAACGAAATCTTATCTTATCTTATCTTACCAGCGAAGAAGAGGGGCCAGAACCTATGCAACCACAAATATGTGAGTACACCTAGTGGTATAAACCTAGGTAATAAATACCGACAAGTTGGTTTAGAAAGACACGTAAGCAAACACTATGACAAACACTATGATCAAGGTCCCAGGACCGAAACGTTTTCTAATAAATATGTCATAGTGTTTGCTTACGTGTCTTTCTAAACCAGTACACCTAGTGTTTATATCCAGTTTCCTTAATCAAGGTCCCTCCAACACTAGTCTCGCAACGTTCTATCGCTATCAACGCCCCTATTATTTTCACAGCGCCCTAAAAACCGCATGGTCATATAACAGTAAATTCTTATATAAAAACCATAATGGTAAGGAACACTTTCGCCAACGGATGACTAAGACATTTCGCCCCTAGAGTAATGGACCGTGTCAATATCAACTGTTCCAGACCAAAATCTCATTTTCCTAAAAGCGTAATATGCCTTCTCATCAAGTTAAATGGGAACAAGCAGGCTGTGGCCGGGTGTAGCAGAGCCAGACACAGTGTAGGAGAGTCAGACACAGGGTGTAACAGAGCCAGACACAGTGTAGGAGAGCCAGACACAGCGTAGGAGAGCCAGACACAGGGTGTAGGAAAGCCAGACACAGGGAGTAGGAGAACCAGACACAGGGTGTAGGAGAACCAGACACAGGGTGTAGGAGAGCCAGACACAGGGTGCAGGAGAACCAGACACAGTGTAGGAGAGCCAGACACAGTGTAGGAGAGCCAGACACAGTGTAGGAGAGCCAGACACATTGTAACAGAGCCAGACACAGTGTGTAACAGAGCCAGACACAGTGTGTAACAGAGCCAGACACAGTGTGTAACAGAGCCAGACACAGTGTGTAACAGAGCCAGACACAGTGTGTAACAGAGCCAGACACAGTGTAGGAGAGCCAGACACAGTGTGTAACAGAGCCAGACACAGTGTGTAACAGAGCCAGACACAGTGTGTAACAGAGCCAGACACAGTGTGTAACAGAGCCAGACACAGTGTGTAACAGAGCCAGACACAGGGTGTAGCAGAGCCAGACACAGGGTGTAACAGAGCCAGACACAGTGTGTAGCATAGCCAGACACAGTGTGTAACAGAGCCAGACACAGGGTGTAGCAGAGCCAGACACAGGGTGTAACAGAGCCAGACACAGTGTGTAGCAGAGCCAGACACAGGGTGTAGCAGAGCCAGACACAGGGTGTAACAGAGCCAGACACAGGGTGTAGCAGAGCCAGACACAGGGTGTAACAGAGCCAGACACAGGGTGTAGCATAGCCAGACACAGGGTGTAGCAGAGCCAGACACAGGGTGTAACAGAGCCAGACACAGGGTGTAGCAGAGCCAGACACAGGGTGTAACAGAGCCAGACACAGGGTGTAACAGAGCCAGACACAGTGTGTAGCAGAGCCAGACACAGGGTGTAGCAGAGCCAGACACAGGGTGTAACAGAGCCAGACACAGGGTGTAGCAGAGCCAGACACAGGGTGTAACAGAGCCAGACACAGGGTGTAGCAGAGCCAGACACAGGGTGTAACAGAGCCAGACACAGTGTGTAGCAGAGCCAGACACAGGGTGTAGCAGAGCCAGACACAGGGTGTAACAGAGCCAGACACAGGGTGTAGCAGACCCAGACACAGGGTGTAAACAGAGCCAGACACAGGGTGTAGCATAGCCAGACACAGGGTGTAACAGAGCCAGACACAGGGTGTAACAGAGCCAGACACAGGGTGTAACAGAGTCAGACACAGGGTGTAACAGAGCCAGACACAGGGTGTAGCAGAGCCAGACACAGGGTGTAGCAGAGCCAGACACAGGGTGTAGCAGAGCCAGACACAGGGTTTTAGCAGAGCCAGACACAGGGTGTAACAGAGCCAGACACAGTGTGTAGCAGAGCCAGACACAGGGTGTAACAGAGCCAGACACAGTGTGTAGCAGAGCCAGACACAGGGTGTAGCAGAGCCAGACACAGGGTGTAACAGAGCCAGCACAGGGTGTAGCAGAGCCAGACACAGGGTGTAAACAGAGCCAGACACAAGGTGTAGCATAGCCAAGACAGGGGTGTAACAGAGCAGACACAGTGAGTAGCAGAGCCAGACACAGGGTGTAGCAGAGCCAGACACAGGGTGTAGCAGAGCAACACAGGTGTAACAGAGCCAGACACAGGGTGTAGCAGAGCCAGACACAGGGTGTAACAGAGCCAGACACAGTGTGTAGCAGAGCCAGACACAGTGTGTAGCAGAGCCAGACACAGGGTGTAGCAGAGCCAGACACAGGGTGTAGCATAGCCAGACACAGGGTGTAACAGAGCCAGACACAGGGTGTAACAGAGCCAGACACAGGGTGTAACAGAGCCAGACACAGGGTGTAACAGAGCCAGACACAGGGTGTAGCAGAGCCAGACACAGGGTGTAGCAGAGCCAGACACAGGGTGTAACAGAGCCAGACACAAGGTGTAACAGAGTCAGACACAGTGTGTAGCAGAGCCAGACACAGGGTGTAACAGAGCCAGACACAAGGTGTAACAGAGTCAGACACAGGGTGTAGCAGAGCCAGACACAGGGTGTAGCAGAGCCAGACACAGGGTGTAACAGAGCCAGACACAAGGTGTAACAGAGTCAGACACAGTGTGTAGCAGAGCCAGACACAGGGTGTAACAGAGCCAGACACAAGGTGTAACAGAGCCAGACACAAGGTGTAACAGAGTCAGACACAGGGTGTAGCAAAGCCAGACACAGGGTGTAACAGAGCCAGACACAAGGTGTAACAGAGTCAGACACAGGGTGTAGCAGAGCCATAGAGGATAGATAAAAATCTTAAATGATAGACAAAAATTCTTAGAAATTATAGATAAAAATTGTTAGATTATACAGAAATAATTTTTTCCTATACGTAAATTTAACAATGTTATATTTCTGGAGTTAATTTTAAACAAAAATAACTTTTTTATCTCTAGTGTGTTTAACTATTTAGGTTTATTAGGTTTAAAGGCTGGTTTAAGGTCTATCTACTACACCAGAGTCATTTATTAAGTTTAAAGTCTATCTACTACACGAGAATTATTTATTAAGTTTAAAGTCTATCTACTACACCAGAGTCATTTATTAAGTTTAAAGTCTATCTACTACACGAGAGTTATTTATTAAGTTTAAAGTCTATCTACCACACTAGAGTCATTTATTAGGTTTAAAGTCTATCTACTACACCAGAGTCATTTATTAGGTTTAAAGTCTATCTACTACACGAGGATCATTTATTAAGTTTAAAGTCTATCTACTACACGAGGATCATTTATTAAGTTTAAAGTCTATCTACTACACGAGAGTTATTTATTAAGTTTAAAGTCTATCTACTACACTAGGGTTGTTAATTAAGTTTAAAGTCTATTTACTACACGAGGGTCATTTATTAAGTTTAAAGTCTATCTACTACACGAGGGTTGTTTATTAAGTTTAAAGTCTATCTACTACACGAGGGTCATTTATTAAGTTTAATATCTATCTACTACACGAGGGTCATTTATTAAGTTTAAAGTCTATCTACTACACGAGGGTTCATTTATTAAGTTTAAAGTCTATCTACAAACACGAGGGTCATTTATTAAGTTTAAAGTCTATCTACTACACGAGGGTCATTTATTAAGTTTAAAGTCTATCTACTACACGAGGGTCATTTATTAAGTTTAAAGTCTATCTACTACACGAGGGTCATTTATTAAGTTTAAAGTCTATCTACTACACGAGGGTCATTTATTAAGTTTAAAGTCTATCTACTACACGAGGGTCATTTAAACCTGCAGGTCACCTGTTCACCACCAGTCAAGAACACCGTAAATACCTAATTTAAGTATTAAATTCTCAGTGTCTATACACAAACATGTATACTTTTCAGTGTATATTCATAGCTATATATATATATATATACCTCTCGGTGTATAAACTGAGAAGTATACACTTTTCAGTGTATTCATACAAAGAAACTGCCCCTCACAGTATATACACACTGAGGAGCATAAAATTTTCGTATATATATATATATATATATATATATATATATATATATATATATAATATATATATATAAATATATAATATATATATATATAAAATTATATAATATACTGTATATATACACTGACTGTTTTTAGAAAATACTGAGCCTATATCTAGTTCAACATTCGTTTTAAAATCTCATTTAGTGAGTTAATACAAAGGCGTATGTTAATGACCCTGCCAACACTCCCAGCAGGTGTGATTTCAACCGTAATTACTCTGTAATAAAGTGCTTTAATGTGTTGAAACGATTTAACACTGCTATAACTAACATGATATTTGAATTCTCTCTTCCCTGCCTATCTTAAATTTACATAATTATGCTAATTACCCAATAATATGCAAGGTAAATTTGCCTAAACCTAATCAGCGTTAGATTAACGTCTCTAATGATCCCAGTGGTAAACCTTGCAGTGAATTTCTGGGTTTACGAGACGGCAGTGAAATACAGAGGCGTGTGTTGCAGTGACCTTATTTTTTCCCCAAATTTAGGGAAATTGGAATTATGGTAGCAGCACACTGCTGATGTGTTCTGCTACCATAATTTATATGGTTACAAGGGTGGGAAGAATGGTTATGGTTCGGTGTGTTGTGATGACCCTGAAAAGAGAGTACCTTGATGGAAGCGAAGGGCTCTTGATATTGTTACGAGGAAAGCCCAAAAACTAGAGCTCAACGTGCTTGTGAGTAGCTACACATATGCAGTCATATGCAGAGCTGTACTCTTCCTTGTCTCAGTGCCACAGTCAATATATATAGAAAGCTGTACTCTGTCCTTTCTCTGTTCCACAGTCAATATATGTAGATAGCTGTACTCTGTCCTTTCTCTGTTCCACAGCCAAAATATGTAGATAGCTGTACTCTGTCCTTTCTCTGTTCCACAGCCAATATATATAGAAAGTTGTACTCTGTCCTTTCTCTGTTCCACAGCCAATATATATATAGAAAGTTGTACTCTGTCCTTTCTCTGTTCCACAGCCAATATATATAGAAAGTTGTACTCTGTCCTTTCTCTGTTCCACAACCTTGGCACCAACATCTCTCACCTTCCCCCACTAGTGACCTGTGGTCAATAGAATAAGATTATGTACACACATAAGCAATAAATTCCTCTGCAGTGTCAGGTGTGCTGGAGAATCTTCCTCTGATGACAAGGTTACTGACTGCTCATTTCTTTATGAGACAAGGGAGGGAGTACTGGGAATCGAACTGGTGAACCCCTCTGGTCTCACGTCAGAGAGGTTCACGTCGCTCGTTCTGGGGGTTCGTAGATGTAAGTAACCTCCTGGTAATAATAATAATAATAATAATAATAATAATAATAATAATAATAATAATAATAATAATAATAATAATAATAATAATAGCAGCTTCAAGAACGTTTGTTATAAGTATTGTTAACAATAGAAAATAAAAGACAGGTTACAGATCGAGCTTTTATCTAGACAACGTTTTGCTTTGTTGATAAATTAGACACATGTGCAACTCTTGGGAATCTGTATTGAGGAAACGTTTCGCCACACAGTGGCTTCATCAGTCCATACATAGGAGAAACTTGAAGAACAGGAGGAGAATGAGGTAATCAGTCCCTCAACCTTGAGTCGATGTGTTCAGTCCATCAAGGTTGAGGGACTGATTACCTCATTCTCCTCCTGTTCTTCAAGTTTCTCCTACGTATGGACTGATGAAGCTACTGTGTGGCGAAACGTTTCCTCAATAAAGATTCCCAAGAGTTGCACATGTGTCTAATTTATCAACATGTCGGTTCTCTGAACCATTCATCTACAAGTTTTGCTTTGTGTAGAGCTTGATAAAGCTCTACATAGAGCGAAACGTTGCTCTTTCTCTCTCTCTCTTCTCTCTCTCTCTCACTCCTTTCCTCTCTCTCCTCTCCTCTCTCTCTCCTCCTCTCTCTCTCTCTCTCTCTCTCTCTCTCTCTCCTCTCTCTCTCTCTCTTCTCTCTCTCTCCCCAGACTCTCAACTTCCTACTTTACAAAAGTACTCTGGTCACTCCTGACTTTTTATTCCCCACTAAAAGCTTCAATAATATCTCTCCATCTGATTGTACACTTTTGTTATTGACTTTTCATATCTGTATATTGTCTTTCATATATTTTCTGGCTAAAAAATATAGTCATTTCCTGGTGACACATTCAATAATATTAATTAATTTATCTTTTTATGTACGTACAGAATATACACACACACAATATATATATATATACATATATATTATTTTTTAATATATATATATATATATATATATATATATATATATATATATATATATATATATATATATATATATATATAATATTATATATATATATATATATTATATATATTGTGTTGAGGTGGTTCGGACATGTAGAGAGAATGGAGCGAAACAGAATGACTTCAAGAGTGTATCAGTCTGTAGTGGAAGGAAGGCGGGGTAGGGTCGGCCTAGGAAGGGTTGGAGGGAGGGGGTAAAGAGGTTTTGTGTGCGAGGGGCTTGGACTTCCAGCAGGCATGCGTGAGCGTGTTTGATAGGAGTGAATGGAGAAAAATGGTTTTTAATACTTGACGTGCTGTTGGAGTGTGAGCAAAGTAACATTTATGAAGGGATTCAGGGAAACCGGCAGGCCGGACTTGAGTCCTGGAGATGGGAAGTACAGTGCCTGCACTCTGAAGGAGGGGTGTTAATGTTGCAGTTTAAAAAACTGTAGTGTAAAGCACCCATCTGGCAAGACAGTGATGGAGTGAATGATGGTGAAAGTTTTTCTTTTTCGGGCCACCCTGCCTTGGTGGGAATCGGCCGGTGTGATAATAAAAAAAAATAAAAAAAATATATATAATATATATATATATAATATATTTTATATATATATATATATATATAATATATATATATATATATATATTGTAATATGGGAGGTGGGTAACAGCACACTGCTGGTGTGTGTGTGTGTGTGTGTGTGTGTGTGTGTGTGTGTGTGTGTGTTGTGTGTGTGTGTTGTGTGTGGTTGTGTGTGTTTGCTCACCTAATTGTAGTTGCAGGGGTCGAGACTCAGTTCCTTGCCCCGCCTCTTCACTGAACACTACTAGGTCCTCTCTCTCCCTGCTCCATGAGCTATATCATACCTCATCTTAAAGCTATGTATGGTACCTGCCTCCACTACATCGCTCGCCAGACTGTTCCACTTCCTAACTACTCTGTGACTGAAGAAATACTTCCTAACATCCCTGTGACTCATCTGAGTCTTCAGCTTCCAAGAGTGACCCCTTATTTCTGTGTCCCATCTCTGGAACATATTGTCTCTGTCCACCTTGTCTATTCCATGCAGTATTTTGTGTGTCGTTATCATGTCTCCCCTGACCCTCCTGTCCTCCAGTGTCGTCAGGTCGATTTCCCTCAACCTTTTTTTATAGGACATTCCCCTGAGTGTGTGTGTGTGTGTGTGTGTGTGTGTGTACTCACCTAGTTGTACTCACCTAGTTGAGGTTGCGGGGGTCGAGTCCGAGCTCCTGGCCCCGCCTCTTCACTGATCGCTACTAGGTCACTCTCCCTGAGCCGTGAGCTTTATCATACCTCTGCTTAAAGCTATGTATGGATCCTGCCTCCACTACATCGCTTCCCAAACCATTCCACTTACTGACTACTCTGTGGCTGAAGAAATACTTCCTAACATCCCTGTGATTCATCTGTGTGTGTGTGTGTGTGTGTGTGTGTGTGTGTGTGTGTGTGTGTGTGTGTGTGTGTGTGATTGCTTTGAATCTGACTTCAATTAACACGATAAACCAACAATTTTCCCCCTCTTAATTAAAAAGTGCAAAAAAATAACTAGAACAAGTGAGTATCGCCGAGGGGGAGTTGCAACAAGACGAGCTTCACGATGACCGTGTGCAACACAATAGCACCTCAAGTGCTGAATAGCACCATTAGTGCTCAGTAGCACCATGAGTGCTATTAAGCAAACACACTGTAAGAAACCGCAGTGGGCGTAATTAAAGGCGCATATCTTTGAGAACTTTACCAGTTGATTTAAGTGTGAAGATAAGGTAATCAGGAACACTTAAGGTGTCGTGGATTTACATTTCTCCCTTATATTACCAGAGATTTACAAGCTTTGCCTGTGAGAAGTGTATCATGAGTGTGTGTAAGGTAGTGTAAGTCAACACGCAAGCTGGGCCAGGCGGTGCTGGTGTTTTAGTTAGTTATGAAATATGTATAACAAAAATTGTCTGGGTGATCCGTCCCCCTGACTGATCTGTACTTCAGCTGACTGTTCCATCCTTCCCACTGGCTGACCTAGCCAACTATCCTACCCACTGGCTGACCTATCCAACTATCCTACCCACTGGCTGATCTATCCAACTATCCTACCCACTGGCTGATCTATCCAACTATCCTACCCACTGGCTGACCTATCCAACTATCCTACCCACTGGCTGACCTATCCAACTATCCTACCCACTGGCTGACCTATCCAAGTATCCTACCCACTGGCTGATCTATCCAACTATCCTACCCACTGGCTGACCTATCCAACCATCCTTCCCACTATTTCTTTGCACTAGCCAGTTAGGTATGGGTCCTTCCACCTCTCCTCTCACTGGACCAACTCACTAAATGAATTATCTTCCTATTAAGACGCAGGGTAGAGAGAGAGAGAGAGAGAGAGAGAGAGAGAGAGAGAGAAGAGAGAGAGAGAGAGAGAGAGAGAGAGAGAGAGAGAGAGAGAGAGAGAGAGAGAGAGAGAGAGAGAGAGAGAGAGAGAGAGAGAGAGAGAGAGAGAGAAAGAGAGAGAGAGAGAGAGAGAGAGAGAGAGAGAGAGAGAGAGAGAGAGAGAGAGAGAGAGAGAGAGAGAGAGAGAGAGAGAGAGAGAGAGAGAGAGAGATAACTGGTCCAGATTAGGAATGGATAGGGGAAACGTGAGAAAAAATGAGAGGAAATGGGGAGAAAATAAAAAAAGAAGACAGGAAATGGTGATGAATGATGATCCTCCGAGACTGTTGCTGGCCAAGTATGATATAAAAGTGAGAGAGAGAGAGAGAGAGAGAGAGAGAGAGAGAGAGAGAGAGAGAGAGAGAGAGAGAGCAGTCTTATCAGTTGTAATTTGCACGAACACATCAAGGAACTGTGGGGAAAAAAAAAACTATCGACTTTAAGAATCGTTTTGAAAAACTAGAGCAGCAGAATGTTGTAATGTATCACCACCTGACACTGTAATTATCTGTACTATGACGCCACCACAGTCTTTCCTGACTAATAAAACACCATCAGTCTTTCCTGACTAATAAAACACCATCATCAGTGTTTCCTGACTAATAAAACACCATCATCAGTGTTTCCTGACTAATAAAACACCACCACAGTCTTTCCTGACTAATAAAACACCATCACAGTCTTTCCTGACTAATAAAACACCATCATCAGTGTTTCCTGACAAATAAAACACCATCATCAGTGTTTCCTGACTAATAAAACACCACCACAGTCTTTCCTGACTAATAAAACACCATCACAGTCTTTCCTGACTAATAAAACACCATCATCAGTGTTTCTTGACTAATAAAACACCATCACAGTCTTTCCTGACTAATAAAACACCATCATCAGTGTTTCCTGACTAATAAAACACCACCACAGTCTTTTCTGACTAATAAAACACCATCACAGTCTTTCCTGACTAATAAAACACCATCATCAGTGTTTCCTGACTAATAAAACACCACCACAGTGTTTCCTGACTAACAAAAAAAACACCACTACCAGTGTTTCCTGACTAATAAAACACCACTACCAGTGTTTCCTGACTAATAAAACACCATCACAGTGTTTCCTGACTAATAAAACACCATCACAGTGTTTCCTGACTAATAAAACACCATCATCAGTGTTTCCTGGCTAATAAAACACCATCACAGTGTTTCCTGACTAATAAAACACCATCATCAGTGTTTCCTGACTAATAAAACATCATCACAGTGTTTCCTGACTAATAAAACACCATCACAGTGTTTCCTGACTAATAAAACACCACCACCAGTGTTTCTTGACAAACAAAACACCTCACAGACGTGGTCATTCATGTGAGTTGCTGGTAGGTAGGTAGGTAATGTGAGGTCACTGGTGACTACAACTTCACCTCTCAATACTCTACCCACCACTCCACACTACTCACCCTCTCACTACTTTAACTAAACATAAATAAATGGAGAAAAAAGAATAAATAACGGGGATAGTGAATATTATTATTCTACTCAAACACAGTTTATTATTAAGTCTTTGTACAATAATATATTTGGGAACAGAACATTATTGTGGTTTAGATAAATGGGGTGGTACACATAAGCAGTGAGACAGGGAACACAATCAACTTGACCAAAATGAATGTAACTTACAATTTAGTTCAGAGGACAGTTCACTACAGGAACTAAGCCACAGGTCCCAAGACCTACACAGCACGAGTACTGCGCCAAGCCAGTACTCTGCCCAGTGCCTCCAACAGTCTCCTCCAGAGACTCAGCAGCCCTTTCCCGAGCCCTGCACCCCAGCAGCAGCTCCGCTCGAAGTCTCTGCTCAGGAGCTCTGCGCCCCAGCAGCAGCTCCGCTCGAATCTCCCTACTCAGCTCTTCCTTGGGCTTCTATGGTGGTCCAAGCACCCTCCACAACCACGTGTACGACCTGACGCCTAGGTCTGATGCCGTCAAGAACAAAAGACCTCAGACGTGGGCGTGGCTACAGACGTTTGCCAAGGCAAGGTGTGACCATATAATTGGTTAAATTAGGTCTCCCCAGAGACCTCACAAGCCCAGCTGAACTACATCACAACACAAAGAAAGGAGGGCTGGGGGCTCGAACCTCCGTCTGTTAGTTCAGCGACACGACAGTGTCGAGACCGTGTCCATTCAACCTTCAGGAACCTCCTGAAGCAGCAAAGGGACAGGAGGGTGGGAGAGGGGGTGGGGTAGGGGGGGAAGACGATAATGATACATAATACACTGATACATAATGCAATCATACATTGGATCGCATTTCCATCGAAATTACATTACTGACGTTTCTGTCGCTTTAAGTGTTTCTGGATCCTAACATCACTTGCGAGATGTATCGTGCAATATGCAAAGCATTTCCATCTGTTGCACCAACCTCTCTAGCTCAGCTGTGCTTTAAATTCATATCCACAAGCACAAATCAGTGAATACACACACACATACGGAGGAACTGTGACTCGACCCCCTGCAACCACATGGGAGAGTACATACACAGTGTGTAGTGTTGTGATATTGTGTGTAGTGTAGTGTTGTATATTGTGTATAGTGTAGTGCTGTGATTATATTGTGTAGTGATGTGTATTGTGTAGTGATGTGTATTGTGTAGTGATGTGTATTGTGAAGTGTTGTATATTGTGAACTAGAGGTCAAGATGGGGGTTCAAGAGCTGAGTCTCAACACCCCACAAAGACACCTTGGCTACATCCTAGGTACGAGGGAAGAAAGACACTGTCGTGCGTCTTTATTAAGTAGATGAGAGGATGGTGAGGAAGATGTATAGATGGGGAGACAGGTCCACATGACAGGTAATTACACAGAGATGAGAGGGTCGCTGGACACAGCATTGTGACACAGAGATAGAAGGTAACACAGTACACCAGCTGATGATAGATGACGGTACACCACCTGATGATAGATGACGGTACACCAGCTGATGATAGATAACACAGTACACTAGCTGATGATAGATAACACAGTACACTAGCTGATGATAGATAACACAGTACACTAGCTGATGATAGATAACACAGTACACTAGCTGATGATAGATAACACAATACACCAGCTGATGATAGATGACGGTACACCAGCTGATGATAGATGACGGTACACCAGCTGATGATAGATAACACAGTACACCAGCTGATGATAGATAACACAGTACACTAGCTGATGATAGATAACACAGTACGCTAGCTGATGATAGATAACACAGTACACTAGCTGATGATAGATAACACAATACACCAGCTGATGATAGATGACAGTACACCACCTGATGATAGATGACGGTACACCAGCTGATGATAGATAACACATTACACTAGCTGATGATAGATAACACAGTACACCAGCTGATGATAGATAACACAGTACACTAGCTGATGATAGATAACACAGTACACTAGCTGATGATAGATAACACAGTACACTAGCTGATGATAGATAACACAGTACACTAGCTGATGATAGATAACACAGTACACCAGCTGATGATAGATAACACAGTACACTAGCTGATGATAGATAACACAGTACACTAGCTGATGATAGATAACACAGTACACTAGCTGATGATAGATAACACAATACACCAGCTGATGATAGATGACACAGTACACCAGCTGATGATAGATAACACAGTACACAGCTGATGATAGATAACACAGTACACCAGCTGATGATAGATAACACAGTACACTAGCTGATGATAAAATAACACAGTACACCTAGCTGAGATAGATAACACAATACACCAGCTGATGATAGATGACGGTACACCACCTGATGATAGATGACGGTACACCAGCTGATGATAGATAACACAGTACACCAGCTGATGATAGATAACGCAGTACACTAGCTGATAATAGATAACACAGTACACTAGCTGATGATAGATAACACAGTACACTAGCTGATGATAGATAACACAGTACACCAGCTGATGATAGATAACGCAGTACACTAGCTGATGATAGATAACACAGTACACTAGCTGATGATAGATAACACAGTACACCAGCTGATGATAGATAACGCAGTACACTAGCTGATGATAGATAACACAGTAACACTAGCTGATGATAGAATAACACAGTACACTAGCTGATGATAGATAACACAGTACACTACTGATGATAGATAACCACAGTACACCAGCTGATGATAGATAACACAATACACCAACTGATGATAAATAACACAGTACACCACCTGATGATAGATGACGGTACACTAGCTGATGATAGATAACACAGTACACTAGCTGATGATAGATAACACAGTACACTAGCTGATGATAGATAACACAATACACCAACTGATGATAAATAACACAGTACACCACCTGATGATAGATGACAGTACATCACATAATGGAAGGTAGTACAGTACTTGAGATGTACTTCTCTCTGTCTCTACTCAGATGAATTCTGTATATCTCAGCATCCCACCGATGCCATCTTCAGTTCTCTTAGGCTCTGTAAAAGAGTCGGAATCAAGAAGTATGCATCTAAAAGCAGTTAAAGTGTCCTCTCGTGTAGATGAGAGATATGATCACGATATAGAATATTATTTATGCAGAAGATTATAATGTCCCATCTTTGATATGACTGGTTCGTCTCCCCAAGATGCTACCCACAACAATCTACTAACACCCAGGCTATATACTTACCGACAGATAAACAGGTGCAGCAAGAGACGTGACCATACGTGTCGCCCTGGGATCGATACCTGGATCTTTCCATGGTGTACCAACGGCTCTCACCAGGTAGTGTACACACTTAACACTAACTCTACCCACACACCTTCACTCTAATCTTCCTCCAGCCTCCTCATCTTCCTTCATCTTCCTCCATCCTCCTCATCCTCCTTCATCTTCCTCCAGCCTCCTCATCCTCCTTCATCTTCCTCCATCCTCCTCATCCTCCTCATCTTCCTCCATCCTCCTCATCTTCACACAACTTCCTTCATCCTCCTCATCTTCCTTCATCTTCCTCCATCCTCCTCATCCTCCTTCATCTTCCTCCATCCTCCTCATCTTCCTCTCTTCTCCCGACTTTCACAATATCAGAAGGAATACGACAGGGAAACACGTCATTACTTGTTCCCAAACATCAACTACAGTACTGTAAAGGACATCAGCCTCATGAAGGGCGCTGCTGCCCCGATGCTGGTGAAGGGCTCTTGATCTAAAGCATCAGAGCTAACCCTCTACTGCCTCGGATCAAACATGATTGTCTCCCATTTGACACACACACACACACGCACACTCTGGGTAAAGTAAGAGAGATGAGAACGTTGTATATTATGTTAGACACGCCTACGGCAGAGATTTATAGGTCTCTTACTCGCTGCTTTGCTAACACACGTGAAGACCTCCTTGAGGTGCATACTAACAGCAAAACTGCGTTAATATTAACGTGTGTGTGTGTGTGTGTGTGTGTGTGTGTGTGTGTGTTGTGTGTGTGTGTGTGTGTGAGTGTGTGTGTGTGTGATGGGAATATGTATTGTGTAGTGTGTGTTAAGGACTGTCAAAATTTATACCACAATCTACACGAAAACTGTCAGCACGGAGATGTATCTATTATACTCGTGGATGAGTGCTAACCCGTAGATCGACATGTGTGGAGGGGAAGGCAATAAATTAATGATCAAAGGAAGTGGAGGGTTACTGACCTTGGATCAAAAACTACTTGTGGAATTAGTAATGGAAGCAAAACTGGCCATAACACTGCCCACAACACTGCCCACAACACTGACCACAACACTGGCCCACAACGCTGCCCACAACACTGCCCACAACACTGCCCACAACACTGGCCCACAACGCTGCCCACAACACTGCCCACAACACTGCCCACAACACTGGCCCACAACGCTGCCCACAACACTGCCCACAACACTGGCCACAACACTGACCACAACACTGGCCACAACACTGACCACAACACTGGCCACAACACTGGCCACAACACTGGCCCACAACACTGGCCCACAACACTGCTCACAACACTGGCCTACAACACTGCTCACAACACTGGCCCACAACACTGCTCACAACACTGGCCCACAACACTGCTTACAACACTGGCCCACAACACCGGCCACAGCACCGCCACAACATAGGCCACAACACTGGCCCACAACACTCCCCACAACACTGGCCCACAACACTGGCCCACAACACTCCCCACAACACTGGCCCACAACACTGCCCACAACACTGGCCCACAACACCGGCCACAACACCGGCCACAACATAGGCCACAACACTGGCCCACAACACTGCCCACAACACTGGCCCACAACACTGCCCACAACACTGGCCCACAACACTGCTCACAACACTGGCCCACAACACTGCTCACAGCACTGGCCCACAACACTGCTCACAACACTGGCCCACAACACTCCACACAACACTGGCCCACAACACTGGCCCACAACACTCCCCACAACACTGGCCCACAACACTGCCCACAACACTGGCCCACAACACCGGCCACAACACCGGCCACAACATAGGCCACAACACTGGCCACAACACTCCCCACAACACTGGCCCACAACACTCCCCACAACACTGGCCCACAACACCGGCCACAACACTGGCCACAACATAGGCCACAACACTCCCCACAACACTACCTGCTTATCTCCTGACTAATGGTGCTTATCCTAACTAATATTCATATTATCAACGTTTTTTCGTTATATTGGTTATTTTGACTGGCAAGTTAGATATGGCTGTTCCCTGCCTACTGGAGATGCTGGAAGGTAATTTACAACCTCCAGATGGAGAAACAAGGTTAGATGACTTGTGGAAAATTATCGTTAGACACTGACCGAAACATCACTATTGTAACATTATCAATAGACACTGTCCGAAATTTAGCTAAAATTTGCTTCGTCTCTAAATTATAGACATGTTTTGAATTGTTCTGGCCACTGTATAACTTTTGTTTTTATGTGATAACCGGGCAGGCAAGAGGAGCTGGAAGAGAAATGGATGAATGGGAAGCAGCGAGAATTGTGAAGATGGTCGATGATGCAAGGAACTGCTAGAAGACCTGCTTTCTCTCCCCCCCCCCCCCCCAAAAAAAAAGGGAGAGTTGGAAGGAGAGAAAAACAACTTCATTGGAATCTGGCATCAGTAGTGCAATAGTGATGCTGAGGAAGAGGCACCGAGATTGAGAGATACATCTCCCTGACGCCAGGCTAGAGATAGTTGTGAATTTAAAACACCCGTAAACAATGTGGATGAACGAACGAAGGAGGTACAAGAGAGGTGGAAATTTAGATTAGGCTGAAATACTTGGCAACATAAAACATTTCGGGTGGGTAAGAATGCTGGTGTTTTGGACGATGCAGTTTCTGGCAAGAAATATAGCGAACGAAAAGGCACAATACCGTGGCTGGAAGAATACACAAATAACCCGCACAGAGAGAAGCTTATGGTCCGACTTGGGCCATTTACAAAGTCACACTGTCATTAAAGGCTTCTCTATCTTATGAACTGGTTATTTATTGATAAAAAATATACTATTAGCATCATATTGTACAGTGGTGGAAGAGAGGTGCCCCGTGGCCTGGTAGCGAAAGCCTTCGCTTCACACGGTGAGTGTCCGGGTTCGAGTCTCGGCTAAGGGGTGGAAACATTGGACGTGTTTCCTTATACCGGTTGCTATGTTCACCCATCAGTAAAATGGGTACCTGGGTGTTAGTCGACTGGGACAAAACTGACCTAATTTTCCCGGAATGCTTTGCATAATAAGCTGCTTTCTACATAGTAGTACGTCATTGATGTGAGCTATGGTCTGTAGAAGTTGTATCATGTACTTGTAGAAATAAATATTATTATTATTATTATATTATTATTATTATTATTATTATTATTATTATTATTATTATATTATTATTATTATTATTATTATTATTATTATATTATTATTATTACTATTATTATTGGTTATTTTTAACACTGGCCGTCTCAAGGTAGGGTGATTCAAAAAACTCTTTCATCATCACTTACGTCTTACAATATCACTGCCTTGTTATAGGAGCGCAGATACTACAGTTCAATTGCCTTCCCAGACTGCAAATGTCACCAGCTCTCCAGTAGAGTGTAGGCACTATATTTCCCACCCTCCAGGACTCGAGTTCAGCTATTATTATTTTAATTATTACTATTAATTATACTCGGGTGGGACCGCTAAGTTCATGTGAGTTATGTAATGTTTGAGGAATGGAAAGTTTACCTGGAGTTTACCTGAAGAGAGTTCCGCGGGTCAACGCCCCCGCGGCCCGGTCTGTGACCAGGCCTCAAGTAGCCAGATTTGATCCAGGATCTCTTCAATTTACTGGATCAAGAGTGCTTCAGCAGCATCAAGGGACCTTTCCTGAAGGGAACTAAGGTAACCAAGGCTGTGCACCACAGAGACGCATCTCAGCTCAAGTATCACCACAAGATCGACTTAAGGGACACGTAAGTATCCCTGTCTTCTCCCTCGTCTTCTAATAAAATGTCCATTTTCCCACTATAATCTACCTTATCCATAATTACTGTCACATTTGCTTTATCTGTTTCGTAAGTGAAGTCCAGGATCTTTCCTTAATTCATGGTAAAACTTAACAAATCTTTGAGGACAATTGTGTTGCAGAAGTGTGAGCTTTGCTGAGCTTAGCTCACACCTCTGCAACACAATTGTCCTCGAAGATTTGTTAAGTTATACCATGAATTAAGGAAAGATCCTGGACTTCACCTTACGAAACAAACAAACCAATGGGTTAGTAATTATGGACAAGGTAGATTATAGTGGAAAAATGAACATTTTATTAGAAGACGAGGGAAGTTACGTATCTCTTAAGGTATTTGTCCTCCAGCGATCAATACATGCACGCAAAAATAAGATGAAAGGAAAAAAACGTATAATCAGCTCACTCTTCATTCTCCAGATGAGTCTTGCCTAACAAGTTCGTCAACCTCATTCTTATCTGAAGAGTGAAGTTGGGATAACTTAGCAAGTTTCAACGACCCACCTCAAGACTGTGTTCCCACCTCGTTGCAACCTCGCTCGTGTCAAACTACACTTTTCCAGCACACTTTGAGGCCCCAGCCTCACTAATCCACTTGAAAAACAAAGTGACAGTGACCCTCTGACACATCTTCCTGTCTTGCCTGTCTCCTGTTGCAGAGAAATCTTGCTCTATACCCTAGCTAGCAACGTTTGCAACTTGGCTTATGTTATAATATAATAATAATAATAATAGTAATAATAATAATCAATAATAATCTTTATTTCTACAAGTACATGATACAACTTATACAGACCATAGCTGACATCAGTGACGTACTATATAGAAAGCCCTTTGTTATGCAGAGCATTTCGGGCAAATTGAGTCAGTTTTGTCCCCAGGATGCGACCCACACCAGTCGACTATCACCCAGATACCCAGTTTACTGATGGGTGAGCAGGTGAACAGCCATTTGGGAATGGCTGTGGTGCCAGAGGTGTGACTGGGATGTTTTTCTTTGGTTATCCTCCCCAGAAGGTTGATAAAACGAGATCCAAATGATGTTATTCTGGTGATAGTGAAGATAGAGCACAGATTACAGGGCTCAAGCTTTCATTGGCACAACGTTTCGCCATGTGTAGAGCTTCATCATGGCTTAGCAGAGCTCTACATCGAGAAAAACCGTCTCAATAAAAGGTCTTTTCTCCTCAACTGCCCAAAAAAGGGAGTGCATCTTACCTGCACAGGAGGCCTGAGGAACCACCCCAGGATGCGACCCACAACAGTCACTAGGATACTCTCCTACGTAAACAAAGGCAGCAGACGTTTTGCCCCCCGTCCCAGTTGCTTCTTCCCTTGGGCATCAACATGAAAAAATAATGTTATGTGGCAGATTTTTTTTTCGTTTTGCTTTTGTCATCAAATTTCACTGTGATGCTGGTAATCGAACTTTTTTCTTGTGAACTTTGGCTTTGAACTTTGACATTGATATAGTTGACGTTCCATTTTGAACTCTATGAACTTTTGGGTTATATATGGAGGCTAGAGTTGAGACTGGAATTTGAACTTGGGGCTCGAACTTGGAACTCGAACTTGGAACTCGAACTTGGAACTCGAACTTGGAACTCGAACTTGGAACTCGAACTTGGAACTCGAACTTGGAACTCGAACTTGGAACTCGAACTTGGAACTCGAACTTGGAACTCGAACTTGGAACTCGAACTTGGAACTCGAACTTGGAACTCGAACTTGGAACTCGAACTTGGAACTCGAACTTGGAACTCGAACTTGGAACTCGAACTTGGAACTCGAACTTGGAACTCGAACTTGGAACTCGAACTTGGAACTCGAACTTAGAGTTCTAGCCTCTTTTTTCCCTTGTGTCTCACTTTTTTGCTTTGATATTTAATACTGACCTTAAACCTTAGAACTTTCAGCTCTTCTTTTGAACTTAAGGAATTTGGCCTTCCAGTTTGACCTTGACGTCTGACATTTAAAGATCCGACACGTGGCACTCCACCTGCACCTTCGTTAATCAAGGTGTGAGAGAGAGAGAGAGAGAGAGAGAGAGAGAGAGAGAGAGAGAGAGAGAGAGAGAGAGAGAGAGAGAGAGAGAGAGAGAGAGAGAGAGAGAGAGAGAGAGAGAGAGAGAGAGAGAGAGAGAATCTGGGAATAAAAGTGGAGAATTCACCATTCTATTGCTGGTAGAAATTGTCGTACGTTTGTAGATGATAATACATAGACATGGTGGGCGGACGTATGTACCAAGGAAGGTGATCATACTCACCCATACTCATGCATGGGACATTCATACACATTCACCAGCGCATGCATACGCATGACCACTTCTTAGTGGCCCTGGAAACTGGCCCTTTAACAGCCTTAGGCTCGTCTTTAACTTTCTTTTAACCTCAGGTTAGTACTGCACTAACAGCCACACACACTGGTCCAACAACAGCCACACACACTGGTCCAACAACAGCCACACACACTGGTCCAACAACAGCCACACACACTGGTCCAACAACAGCCACACACACTGGTCCAACAACAGCCACACACACTGGTCCAACAACAGGCCACACACACTGGTCCAACAACAGCAACAAACACTGGTCCAACAACAGCCACACACTGGTCCACCAACAGCCACACACACTGGTCCAACAACAGCCACACACACTGGTCCAACAGCAGCCACACACACTGGTCCAACAACAGCCACACACACTGTTCCAACAACAGCCACACACACTGGTCCACCAACAGCCACACACACTGGTCCACCAACAGCCACACACACTGGTCCACCAACAGTCACACACACTGGTCCAACAACAGCCACACACACTGGTCCACCAACAGCCACACACACTGGTCCAACAACAGCCACACACACTGGTCCACCAACAGCCACACACACTGGTCCAACAACAGCCACACACTGGTCCACCAACAGCCACACACACTGGTCCAACAACAGCCACACACACTGGTCCACCAACAGCCACACACACACTGGTCCACCAACAGCCACACACACTGATCCAACAACAGCCACACACGCTGGTCCAACAACAGCCACACACATTGGTCCAACAACAGCCACACACACTGGTCCACCAACAGCCACACACACACTGGTCCACCAACAGCCACACATACTGATCCAACAACAGCCACACACACTGGTCCAACAACAGCCACACACATTGGTCCAACAACAGCCACACACGCTGGTCCACCAACAGCCACACACACTGGTCCAACAACAGCCACACACACTGGTCCAACAACAGCCACACACACTGGTCCACCAACAGCCACACACACTGGTCCACCAACAGCCACACACACTGGTCCAACAGCAGCCACACACACTGGTCCAACAACAGCCACACACACTGATCCAACAACAGCCACACACGCTGGTCCAACAACAGCCACACACACTGGTCCAACAACAGCCACACACACTGGTCCACCAACAGCCACACACACTGGTCCACCAACAGCCACACACACTGGTCCAACAGCAGCCACACACACTGGTCCAACAACAGCCACACACACTGATCCAACAACAGCCACACACGCTGGTCCAACAACAGCCACACACACTGGTCCAACAACAGCCACACACACTGGTCCACAACAACAGCCCACACACATTGGTCCAACAACAGCCACACACACTGGTCCAACAACAGCCACACACACTGGTCCAACAACAGCCACACACACTGGTCCAACAACAGCCACAAACACTGGTCCAACAACAGCCACACACTGGTCCACCAACAGCCACACACACTGGTCCAACAACAGCCATACACGCTGGTCCAACAACAGCCACACACGCTGGTCCAACAACAGCCACACACACTGGTCCAACAACACCCACACACGCTGGTCCACCAACAGCCACACACACTGGTCCAACAACAGCCACACACGCTGGTCCACCAACAGCCACACACGCTGGTCCACCAACAGCCACACACACTGGTCCAACAACAGCCACACACGCTGGTCCACCAACAGCCACACACGCTGGTCCACCAACAGCCACACACACTGGTCCAACAACAGCCACACACACTGGTCCAACAACAGCCACACACACTGGTCCAACAACAGCCACACACGCTGGTCCACCAACAGCCACACACACTGGTCCAACAACAGCCACACACGCTGGTCCAACAACAGCCACACACGCTGGTCCACCAACAGCCACACTCACTGGTCCAACAACAGCCACACACGCTGGTCCAACAACAGCCACACACACTGGTCCAACAACAGCCACACACGCTGGTCCACCAACAGCCACACACACTGGTCCAACAACAGCCACACACACACTGTGGTCCACCAACAGCCAGCCACACTGTGGTCCACCAACAGCCACACACTGGTCCACCAACAGCCACACACACACAGTGGTCCAACAACAGCCAGCCACACTGTGGTCCACCAACAGCCACACACTGGTCCACCAACAGCCACACACACACAGTGGTCCAACAACAGCCAGCCACACTGTGGTCCACCAACAGCCACACAGTGGTCCAACAACAGCCACACACACTAGTCCACCAACAGCCACACGCACACAGTGGTCCAACAACAGCCAGCCACACTGTGGTCCACCAACAGCCACAGAGTAGTCCAACAACAGCCACAGACGCTGGTCCACCAACAGCCACACACACTGTGGTCCACCAACAGCCACACACACACACACAGTGGTCCACCAACAGCCACACAGTGGTCCAACAACAGCCACACAGTGGTCCACCAACAGCCACACAGTGGTCCACCAACAACCACACACTGGTCCACCAACAACCACACACTGGTCCACTAACAACCACACAGTGGTCCACCAACAACCACACACTGGTCCACCAACAACCACACACTGGTCCACCAACAACCACACAGTGGTCCACCAACAACCACACACTGGTCCACCAACAACCACACACTGGTCCACCAACAACCACACAGTGGTCCACCAACAACCACACACTGGTCCACCAACAACAACACAGTGGTCCACCAACAACCACACACTGGTCCACCAACAACCACACACTGGTCCACCAACAACCACACACTGGTCCACCAACAGCCACACAGTGGTCCACCAACAACCACACAGTGGTCCACCAATAACCACACAGTGGTCCACCAACAACCACACACTGGTCCACCAACAACCACACACTGGTCCACCAACAACCACACACTGGTCCACCAACAAACCACACACATGGTCCACCAACAACCACACAGTGGTCCACCAACAACCACACACTGGTCCACCAACAACCACACAGTGGTCCACCAACAACCACACAGTGGTCCACCAACAAACCACACAACTGGTCCACCAACAACCACACACTGGTCCACCAACAGCCACACACTGGTCCACCAACAACCACACAGTGGTCCACCAACAACCACACACTGGTCCACCAACAACCACACTGTGGTCCACCAACAGCCACAGAGTGGTCCAACAACAGCCACACACGCTGGTCCACCAACAGCCACACACACTGTGGTCCACCAACAGCCACACACACACACACAGTGGTCCACCAACAGCCACACAGTGGTCCACCAACAGCCACACAGTGGTCCACCAACAACCACACACTGGTCCACCAACAACCACACACTGGTCCACTAACAACCACACAGTGGTCCACCAACAACCACACACTGGTCCACCAACAACCACACACTGGTCCACCAACAAACCACACACTGGTCCACCAACAACCACACACTGGTCCACCAACAACCACACAGTGGTCCACCAACAACCACACACTGGTCCACCAACAACCACACAGTGGTCCACCAACAACCACACACTGGTCCACCAACAACCACACACTGGTCCACCAACAACCACACACTGGTCCACCAACAGCCACACAGTGGTCCACCAACAACCACACAGTGGTCCACCAATAACCACACAGTGGTCCACCAACAACCACACACTGGTCCACCAACAACCACACACTGGTCCACCAACAACCACACACTGGTCCACCAACAACCACACACTGGTCCACCAACAACCACACAGTGGTCCACCAACAACCACACACTGGTCCACCAACAACCACACAGTGGTCCACCAACAACCACACAGTGGTCCACCAACAACCACACAGTGGTCCACCAACAACCACACACTGGTCCACCAACAGCCACACACTGGTCCACCAACAACCACACAGTGGTCCACCAACAACCACACAGTGGTCCACCAACAACCACACAGTGGTCCACCAACAACAACACAGTGGTCCACCAACAACCACACACTGGTCCACCAACTACCACACACTGGTCCACGAACAGCCACACAGTGGTCCACCAACTACCACACACTGGTCCACCAACAACCACACACTGGTCCACCAACAACCACACAGTGGTCCACCAACAACCACACACTGGTCCACCAACAAACCACACAGTGGTCCACCAACAACACCACACACTGGTCCACCAACAACCACACAGTGGTCCACCAACAACCACACACTGGTCCACCAACAACCACACACTGGTCCACCAACAACCACACACTGGTCCACCAACAACCACACAGTGGTCCACCAACAACCACACACTGGTCCACCAACAACCACACACTGGTCCACCAACAACCACACAGTGGTCCACCAACAACCACACACTGGTCCACCAACAACCACACAGTGGTCCAACCAACAACCACACACTGGTCCACCAACAGCCACACACTGGTCCACCAACAACCACACAGTGGTCCACCAACAACCACACACTGGTCCACCAACTACCACACACTGGTCCACCAACAGCCACACAGTGGTCCACCAACTACCACACACTGGTCCACCAACAACCACACACTGGTCCACCAACAACCACACAGTGGTCCACCAACAACCACACACTGGTCCACCAACAACCACACAGTGGTCCACCAACAACCACACACTGGTCCACCAACAACCACACACTGGTCCACCAACAACCACACACTGGTCCACCAACAGCCACACACTGGTCCACCAACAGCCACATAGTACCATCTCTCTCACAGACATACGGGGCAGCGGTGACTGAATTATATCGTTAAAATCTTGGCTATGATTTATAAGGTCGTATTCCGAGTTCTGTTATTACTATTCCTTACATATTTTTGCTTATAGATGATCTCTTAAGTTTCTTCTGACAGGAGGCAATTTAGTCTCATCTGTTAACTTCTGAGTGTATGGTGGTGATCTGTTTGACTGTTGAGGCCTGTTTGGTGCATGGAAAGGCGCCTCTGATAAGACGGGACGTCTGTCTGGTGTTCCGGAGATCACCACCGTCTTGCTGCATGTCACTTGCTGCGTGTCACTTGCTGCATGTCACTTGCTGCATGTCACACGGCACCTGGCACAAGACAGTCTGATTTAAGGGAAGGGAAAGAGTAGCTTCCGTCCCTTCGATCTGCAGCCCTTCACACGATCACGTTATCCTCTTGAAGGGCATAAGAGATTATGTTAATGGAGGGAGGGAAGAGCTAAGAGTTGTCTTCTCTTGATTAAAGAGCTTACTTTAGACAGCAGTTTTGCTTGTAATATCATGAGTGTATTCCCTCCCTCCTCTCTCTTCCTCTCTCTCTCTCTCACAGGAGGCAGGAACCATACATAATTTTAAGACGAGGTATGATAAAGCTTGTGGAGCAGGGAGAAAGAGGACCCAGTAGCGGTCAGTGAAGAGGCGGGGCCAGGAGCTGAATCTCGACCCCTGCAACCACAAATAGTTGAGTACACACACACACACTCACACACACACAAACACACACACACACACACACACACACACACACACACACACACACACACATTGATACAAATGCCTATGGAATTTAGACAAATTTTGCAGTAGCTTACATGAACGAGTCTTCCCATGTTACTCAGTCGAAGTCTTGAAGGCCAGGCTAAACATCACCTCTCCTCAGTGTCTGATTGCAGGGCACGCAGTTGGGGGCCCCATACAAAAGGGGCCCCTCACACACAAGGACCCCAGTTCAATAACAAAGGCAGTCACTGCTTCTCCTGGGCCCCCAGCCCTCAAGTTATTTTCAGGGACCTTCATAAACAACTTATCAACCCTTCTCCCACAACTACCCTAAAGGGCCCTAACCACTACCCTAACAAAACATATCATTCGTACCCTAAGTCACTAAATTCTCCATAAAAGTTTACATACAGGTCGACTAGGGTAAGAGAGGCAATCAAGGCTGGTGCCAAGAGGAAGGTCGTAGCTCCACTTACATCAAGAGCTCTCCACCAACATCAAGGTACCTTCCCTTTGAAGAGCCAGCCTGATATACGAGCCGAGAAGCTGCGGATCTGACGATATATACAAGTATTTGTATAAGGGAAGAAATTACCTTATTCCCTTCAAGTATATTTTTCTTATGCTAGGAACGAATACTGTATTTAAAATGCTAAACCTGTATGGATCACGTATAATAATGTAGAATATACCGAAAAGTATGTTTATATAACGCAATGTGAGATTTATGGTATATTTCTGGGGTGACAAATGAGACACGTGTGTGAAATGTTTGGGTATCTTAATTTTGGAAACGTTTCGCCAGCCAGTGGCTTCTTCAGTCCAGTGTAGAGAAAGGTGGAAGAAGAGGAGGAGTTTGGGGTGGTCAGTCCCTTAACCTGGAGTCGATGTGTTCAGTCTATCAATCTAAACTTTGAGGTAATCAGTCCCTCTTGCTGCTAAACCATTTATTCACATATTGACGAGATCTTTCAACCACCAGGGACATTTATTGATAAATTCCTGGAGGGAACAGTTATCTACGGTTACACCCGAAGATAAATCATTCTATTACTGCTGGAAGCGTGTGCGTCCTCCAAAGACCTTCCAGGAAGGTGCCTGGATGCTAGGGAAGGGCTCTGGGTGCATGGAATTGAAGATGCCTTTATAAAATGCCATAACCCGTATATTGAGCCGTATGGGTCATGTTATGACACGGAGAATAGAATGAAGGTCGTCAACAGATGGCAGACAGACGCTGACGACTTATACAAAGGAATCTTTCAGACAGAGAAAAGCTTAGGATGATGGTTTTGGGTTTATCCTGGGTGACGTACCTGTGTTACTTTGTATGATAATTGAACTTATGTGTATCTGTACTTAAATAAACTTACACTTGTGTGCTTTCATTAATACTGTCAGATTCTTGTATCAATGTTTCTCCCAGATTTCAGTTATACTCATAACCTCATGATAATAATAATAACCAAGCGATAAACCCGTAAGGGTCATAATCAACGCTGCTCCCCGAATTTCAGGAATTCAATTGTCTTGTTAGTAGACAGAGAAATTTGTGTACTAATGTCAATTCAACCAAAAATATCAAATCACATTTTTCTTCCTGTGGAATCATTCGTAAGTTCGACATTAGACAATGACACAACACTAAATTAACTAGGGGAGAAAATTTAATGTACGAGTTACCCCCAGACGCTGCCACATCTTCGCTATCATTATTATTATTATAATCAAGGGGGAAGCGCTAAACCCATAGGATTACACAGCGTTTGTCGGGGGGATGGAAGGTATTCAGGGTTAATTCAGGGAAATGGAGCACAGATCCAGTTCCCTAGGTCAAGAGCCCCTCACCAGCATCAAGGAACCTTCCTTGAGAGGATCTTCGCTATTAGACCAAGAAAAAACTAGGAGTCAGTGTCACTTTACCCAGCGAAGCTGTTACACCCTCAGATAACTAAGTTAATCTATTGCTGCTGGAAGCGTGTGTGACCTTCACAGACCTTCCAGGAAGGTGTTTTGATGCTGGTGAAGGGATCTTGATGTGAGGAAGTGCAGATAACCTCTCTGAATCAGTTTAAATATGCGGTACGAGAGTTTCAGCTTTCTCCTATAATGTTCTTCGTTGTGTGTTGTTTACTGTAGTGTCAGACCTGATGTCTGGTAGTGTCAGACCTGATGTTGGTAGTGACACACCTGATGTCTGGTAGTGTCAGACCTGATGTCTGGTAGTGTCAGACCTGATGTCTGGTAGTGTCAGACCTGATGTCTGGTAGTGTCAGACCTGATGTCTGGTAGTGTCAGACCTGATGTCTGGTAGTGACACACCTGATGTCTGGTAGTGTCAGACCTGATGTCTGGTAGTGTCAGACCTGATTCCTGGTAGTGTCAGACCTGATGCCTGGTAGTGACAGACCTGATGTCTGGTAGTGACACACCTGATGCCTGGTAGTGACAGACCTGATACCTGGTAGTGGCAGACCTGATGCCTGGTAGTGACAGACCTGATGCCTGGTAGTGACAGACCTGGCCTGGTAGTGTCAGACCTGATGCCTGGTAGTGACAGACCTGATGCCTGGTAGTGACAGACCTGATGCCTGGTAGTGTCAACCCTGATGCCTGGTAGTGTCAGACCCGATGCCTGGTAGTGACAGACCTGATTGCTGGTAGTGTCAACCCTGATGCCTGGTAGCGACAGACCTGATGCCTGGTAGTGACAGACCTGATGCCTGGTAGTGTCAGACCTGATGCCTGGTAGTGTCAGACCTGATGCCTGGTAGTGGCAGACCTGATGCCTGGTAGTGTCAGACCTGATGCCTGGTAGTGTCAGACCTGATGCCTGGTAGTGACAGACCTGATGCTTGGTAGTGACAGACCTGATGCCTGGTAGTAACAGACCTGATGCCTGGTAGTGTCAGACCTGATGCCTGGTAGTGTCAGACCTGATGCCTGGTAGTGACAGACCTGATGCCTGGTAGTGACAGAACTGATGCCTGGTAGTGACAGACTTGATGCCTGGTAGTGTCAGACCTGATGCCTGGTAGTGACAGACCTGATGCCTGGTAGTGACAGACCTGATGCCTGGTAGCGTCAGACCTGATGCCTGGTAGTGACAGACCTGATGCCTGGTAGTGGCAGACCTGATGCCTGGTAGTGTCAGAGCTGATGCCTGGTAGTGACGGACCTGATGCCTGGTAGTGACGGACCTGATGCCTGGTAGTGACTGACCTGATGCCTGGTAGTGTCAGAGCTGATGCCTGGTAGTGTCAGACCTGATGCCTGGTAGTGTCAGACCTGATGCCTGGTAGTGTCAGACCTGATGCCTGGTAGTGTCAGACCTGATGCCTGGTAGTGTCAGACCTGATGCCTAGTAGTGACAGACCTGATGCCTGGTAGCGTCAGACCTGATGCCTGGTAGTGACAGACCTGATGCCTGGTAGTGGCAGACCTGATGCCTGGTAGTGTCAGAGCTGATGCCTGGTAGTGACGGACCTGATGCCTGGTAGTGACGGACCTGATGCCTGGTAGTGACTGACCTGATGCCTGGTAGTGTCAGAGCTGATGCCTGGTAGCGTCAGACCTGATGCCTGGTAGTGTCAGACCTGATGCCTGGTAGTGACAGACCTGATGCCTGGTAGTGTCAGACCTGATGCCTGGTAGTGTCAGAGCTGATGCCTGGTAGTGTCAGACCTGATGCCTGGTAGTGTCAGACCTGATGCCTGGTAGTGTCAGAGCTGATGCCTGGTAGTGGCAGACCTGATGCCTGGTAGTGTCAGACCTGATGCCTGGTAGTGTCAGACCTGATGCCTGGTAGTGTCAGACCTGATGCCTGGTAGTGTCAGACCTGATGCCTGGTAGTGTCAGACCTGATGCCTGGTAGTGTCAGACCTGATGCCTGGTAGGCGCTGATGACTAAAACATAATGGTAGTGTTATAACCCGAAAACTTTCGCTCATAGTATCGTCTGAAGATGATGACTCACACATCTGTGCAACACTCGGGTATCTTTACTATGGAAGCGTTTCGCCCAGTGACTGTATGAAGTCACAAACTGATGTACCTGGGTAAAGAGTACGGGTGGAGTCATGTGGAGAAGGTTAGGTTAGGTTAGGTTAGGTTAGGTTAGGTTAGGTTAGGTTAGGTTAGGTCAGGTCAGGTCAACTTAGGTCAGGCTGGATTTGAGAAACATAGTCAATAAAAACGTCTCATACTGCATTTGGGCCTTTTAAGGATATTGAGCTGCAGCTCCTAGGCCCTTCGAGTGCGTTAAGGTATAGGTACGACGCTACAACACACTGACAGCAGTTGAGAGAGGGGTCATGAAGTGCTTGGATAGGTCGTAGTTTAAATACAGAAGCCAGATACATTGATTCACATGACCTGCATACGTAGAGGGAATATTTAACAATATTGTTGGTGGGTCGTGTCTGGAATTATAAAACATCTGTAGAGAGAGATTCTCGTACTTTCAGTGAGTGTGTGGTTTGTGGAGTCAATGTTTGTGGGTGCGTGAAGGGAGGGCTGTGTACTCACCTAGTTGTACTCACCTAGTTGTACTCACCTAGTTGTACTCACCTAGTTGTACTCACCTAGTTGTACCCACCTAGTTGTACTCACCTAGTTGTACCCACCTAGTTGAAGTTGCAGGGATCGAGTCCAAGCTCCTGGCTCCGCCTCTTCACTGATCGCTACTAGGTCACTCTCCCTGAACCGTGAGCTTTATCATACCTCTGCTTAAAGCTATGTATGGATCCTGCCTCCACTACATCGTGTGTATGTGTCGCTCATAAATAAATCACTGCATATGCAGTTCGCTTATAATTAACTTATATATTAAGTCTTATAATATAAATGACATTATACATTATGAAATTCTGAGCCTCGTATAATGACTCCTACTTACTGCTCCTCTTAACATACGGGTTTAACGCCCGTTAGATTAATAATAATTATTATAATGGTCGTAACAAAATTATTAAGTACGTAAGAGCGTTTTTTATTAGTAGTAAAGAGAATATTGATATAATTGGAGATTATAAACTTGAAATTGGCTTGAGAAATCTGACGGGAAATCTAGAATCTGCGATTTTCTGGTAATTATACGGGACTGATTTTTTTGTGGAATTAGACAGTAGCCAACTAGAGGAGGTGCCTTGATGCCGAGGAAGGGTTCTTGATCCACGGATCTGGAGCAATCCTGTACTACCACACACTAATGCAGTGGCAATATTCCCCCAACACACACTCCTACAGTGGGAATATTCCCCCAACACACACTCCTACAGTGGGAATATTTCCCCAACACACACTCCTACAGTGGGAATATTCCCCCAACACACACTCCTACAGTGGGAATATTCCCCCAACACACACTCCTACAGTGGGAATATTCCCCCAACACACACTCCTACAGTGGGAATATTCCCCAACACACACTCCTACAGTGGGAATATTCCCCCAACACACGCTCCTACAGTGGAAATATTTCCCCAACACACACTCCTACAGTGGGAATATTTCGCCAACACACACTCCTACAGTGGGAATATTCCCCCAACACACACTCCTACAGTGGGAATATTCCCCCAACACACACTCCTACAGTGGGAATATTTCCCCAACACACACTCCTACAGTGGGAATATTCCCCAACACACACTCCTACAGTGGGAATATTCCCCCAACACACACTCCTACAGTGGGAATATTCCCCCAACACACGCTCCTACAGTGGAAATATTCCCCCAACACACACTCCTACAGTGGGAATATTCCCCCAACACACACTCCTACAGTGGGAATATTCCCCCAACACACACTCCTACAGTGGGAATATTCCCCCAACACACACTCCTACAGTGGGAATATTCCCCCAACACACACTCCTACAGTGGGAATATTTCCCCAACACACACTCCTACAGTGGGAATATTCCCCCAACACACACTCCTACAGTGGGAATATTCCCCCAACACACATTCCTACAGTGGGAATATTCCCCCAACACACACTCCTACAGTGGGAATATTCCCCCAACACACACTCCTACAGTGGGAATATTCCCCCAACACACACTCCTACAGTGGGAATATTCCCCTAATACACTCACTCCTACAGTGGGAATATTCCCCCAACACACACTCCTACAGTGGGAATATTCCCCCAACACACACTCCTACAGTGGAGATATTCCCCCAACACACACTCCTACAGTGGAGATATTCCCCCAACACACACTCCTACAGTGGAAATATTCCCCCAACTCACACTCCTACAGTGGGAATATTCCCCCAACGCACACACTCCTACAGTGGTAATATTCCCCCAATACACTCACTCCTACAGTGGGAATATTCCCCCAACACACACTCCTACAGTGGAAATATTTCCCCAACACACACTCCTACAGTGGGAATATTCCCCCAACACACACTCCTACAGTGGAAATATTCCCCCAACACACACTCCTACAGTGGGAATATTTCCCCAACACACACTCCTACAGTGGGAATATTCCCCCAACACACACTCCTACAGTGGGAATATTCCCCCAACACACACTCCTACAGTGGGAATATTCCCCCAACACACACTCCTACAGTGGGAATATTTCCCCAACACACACTCCTACAGTGGGAATATTCCCCCAACACACACTCCTACAGTGGGAATATTTCCCCAACACACACTCCTACAGTGGGAATATTCCCCCAACACACACTCCTGCAGTGGAAATATTCCCCCAACACACACTCCTACAGTGGGAATATTTCCCCAACACACACTCCTACAGTGGGAATATTCCCCCAACACAGACTCCTACAGTGGGAATATTCCCCCAACACACACTCCTACAGTGGGAATATTCCCCCAACACACACTCCTACAGTGGGAATATTTCCCCAACACACACTCCTACAGTGGGAATATTCCCCCAACACACACTCCTACAGTGGGAATATTCCCCCAACACACACTCCTACAGTGGGAATATTTCCCCAACACACACTCCTACAGTGGGAATATTCCCCAAACACACACTCCTACAGTGGGAATATTTCCCCAACGTACACACTCCTACAGTGGGAATATTTCCCCAACACACACTCCTACAGTGGGAATATTTCCCCAACACACACTCCTACAGTGGGAATATTCCCCCAACACACACTCCTAGAGTGGGAATATTTCCCCAACGTACACACTCCTACAGTGGGAATATTTCCCCAACGTACACACTCCTACAGTGGGAATATTCCCCCAACGTACACACTCCTACAGTGGGAATATTTCGCCAACACACACTCCTACAGTGGGAATATTCCCCCAACACACACTCCTACAGTGGGAATATTTCCCCAACACACACTCCTACAGTGGGAATATTTCCCCAACACACACTCCTACAGTGGAAATATTCCCCCAACAGACATTCCTACAGTGGGAATATTCCCCCAACACACACTCCTACAGTGGGAATATTTCCCCAACACACACTCCTACAGTGGGAATATTTCCCCAACACACACTCCTACAGTGGGAATATTCCCCCAACACACACTACTACAGTGGGAATATTTCCCCAACACACACTCCTACAGTGGGAATATTCCCCCAACACACACTCCTACAGTGGGAATATTCCCCCAACACACACTCCTACAGTGGGAATATTTCCCCAACACACACTCCTACAGTGGGAATATTTCCCCAACACACACTCCTACAGTGGGAATATTTCCCCAACACACACTCCTACAGTGGGAGTATTCCCCCAACACACACTACTACAGTGGGAATATTCCCCCAACACAGACTCCTACAGTGGGAATATTCCCCCAACACAGACTCCTACAGTGGGAATATTCCCCCAACACACTCCTACAGTGGGAATATTTCCCCAACACACACTCCTACAGTGGGAATATTCCCCCAACACACACTCCTACAGTGGGAATATTCCCCCAACACACACTCCTACAGTGGGAATATTCCCCCAACACACACTCCTACAGTGGGAATATTCCCCCAACACACACTCCTACAGTGGGAATATTCCCCAACACACACTCCTACAGTGGGAATATTCCCCCAACACACACGCTCATACAGTGGGAATATTCCCCCAACACACTCCTACAGTGGGAATATTTCCCCTCTCCAACAAGGTACATAACACCTCTCACACCCGCCCTCTCCCACTTATTTCAGCTGTTAACCACTGTTCAAACCTCACTAGGGACCCACTGTGGTGAATAAAGTGTGGTATTTTTAATTCCAGTGCTGTTTGACTTAGTTATAAACTTCATTGAAAGACCCACTAGGTAAAAAAAGATCAGATTTCTTTTTGGGGAATTGTTGGTACATTATGCAAATTGTTGCTTAAGAGAAGAGGGGAGAGTGATGCTGACTTTCACAGTGTTTGGGCAAGCAGGGTGTGTGTGTGTGTGTGTGTGTGTGTGTGTGTGTGTGTGTGTGTGTGTGTGTGTGTGTGTGTGTGTGTGTGTGTGTGTGTGTGTGTGTGTGTGTGTGTTAGTGTAAGGGATCAGCAGAGTATCATAGTCACTTTCAAAGATACACAAGTCTAACTCTACAAATGTCACCACGTCTACATATCTACAAGTCTCGTAGGGCCGAGATGCTCACTAATTTATCTCTGGCTCCAGTATATATGTAGCCCTGATCATGACTATTCTGAACACCTATCAAGGCTGAGGGACTGAACACCTATCAAGGCTGAGGGACTGAACACCTTTAAAGGCTGAGGGACTGAACACCTATCAAGGCTGAGAGACTGAACACCTATCAAAGCTGAGAGGCTGAACACCTATCAAGGCTGAGGGACTGAACACATATCAAGGCTGAGGGACTGAACACATATCAAGGCTGAGAGACTGAACACCTATCAAGGCTGAGAGACTGAACACATACCAAGGCTGAGAGACTGAACACCTACCAAGGCTGAGAGAGTGAACACATATCAAGGCTGAGAGACTGAACACATCAACATTGATTCTCTCCCCTGACTACTGTGACCAATAAAGCTGTGTGATCGGAACATAGTCCTCGGATCACCAGGATTGACACTTCTCAGTGTCAGTGCCCACGGTGCTGCCAGTACCTCCAATCATCCCAGCTAGTGCTTTAAGTTACAGTATTCCTAGCTAGTGCTTTAAGTTACAATTATCCCAGCTAGTGCTTTAAGTTACAATCATCCCAGCTAGTGCTTTAAGTTGCAATCATCCCAGCTAGTGCTTTAAGTTGCAATCATCCCAGCTAGTGCTTTAAGTTACAATCATCCCAGCTAGTGCTTTAAGTTACAATCATCCCAGCTAGTGGTTTAAGTTGCAATCATCCCAGCTAGTGTTTTAAGTTACAATCATCCCAGCTAGTGCTTTAAGTTGCAATCATCCCAGCTAGTGCTTTAAGTTACAATCATCCCAGCTAGTGCTTTAAGTTGCAATCATCCCAGCTAGTGCTTTAAGTTACAATCATCCCAGCTAGTGCTTTAAGTTGCAATCATCCCAGCTAGTGTTTTAAGTTACAATCATCCCAGCTAGTGCTTTAAGTTGCAATCATCCCAGCTAGTGTTTTAAGTTACAATCATCCCAGCTAGTGCTTTAAGTTGCAATCATCCCAGCTAGTGCTTTAAGTTACAATTATCCCAGCTAGTGCTTTAAGTTGCAATCATCCCAGCTAGTGCTTTAAGTTACAATCATCCCAGCTAGTGCTTTAAGTTACAATTATCCCAGCTAGTTCTTTAAGTCACAATTATCCCAGCTGGTGATTTAAGTTACAATTATCCCAGCTAGTGATTTAAGTTACAACTATCCCAGCTAGTGATTTAAGTTACAATTATCCCAGCTAGTGATTTAAGTTACAATTATCCCAGCTAGTGATTTAAGTTACAATTATCCCAGCTAGTGATTTATGTTACAATTATCCCAGCTAGTGATTTAAGAAGTTGCAATCCTATTAAAGAAAGATTCAAAGAACAGAACCCCAGTTAAGATTCAAAGAACTGAACCCCAGTTAAGATTCAAAGAACTGAACCCCAGTTAAGATTCAAAGAACAGAACCCCAGTTAAGATTCAAAGAACTGAACCCCAGTTAAGATTCAAAGAACTGAACCCCAGTTAAGATTCAAAGAACAGAACCCCAGTTAAGATTCAAAGAACTGAACCCCAGTTAAGATTCAAAGAACAGAACCCCAGTTAAGATTCAAAGAACAGAACCCCAGTTAAGATTCAAAGAACTGAACCCCAGTTAAGATTCAAAGAACTGAACCCCAGCTAAGATTCAAAGAACTGAACCCCAGTTAAGATTCAAAGAACTGAACCCCAGTTAAGATTCAAAGAACAGAACCCCAGTTAAGATTCAAAGAACTGAACCCCAGGTAAGATTCAAAGAACTGAACCCCAGTTAAGATTCAAAGAACTGAACCCCAGCTAAGATTCAAAGAACTGAACCCCAGTTAAGATTCAAAGAACAGAACCCCAGTTAAGATTCAAAGAACTGAACCCCAGTTAAGATTCAAAGAACTGAACCCAGTTAAGATTCAAAGAACAGAACCCCAGTTAAGATTCAAAGAACTGAACCCCAGTTAAGATTCAAAGAACTGAACCCCAGTTAAGATTCAAAGAACAGAACCCCAGTTAAGATTCAAAGAACTGAACCCCAGTTAAGATTCAAAGAACTGAACCCCAGCTAAGATTCAAAGAACTGAACCCCAGTTAAGATTCAAAGAACTGAACCCCAGTTAAGATTCAAAGAACTGAACCCCAGCTAAGATTCAAAGAACTGAACCCCAGTTAGGATTCAAAGAACTGAACCCCAGCTAAGATTCAAAGAACAGAACCCCAGTTAAGATTCAAAGAACTGAACCCCAGTTAAGATTCAAAGAACTGAACCCCAGTTAAGATTCAAAGAACAGAACCCCAGTTAAGATTCAAAGAACTGAACCCCAGTTAAGATTCAAAGAACTGAACCCCAGTTAAGATTCAAAGAACAGAACCCCAGTTAAGATTCAAAGAACAGAACCCCAGTTAAGATTCAAAGAACTGAACCCCAGTTAAGATTCAAAGAACTGAACCCCAGGTAAGATTCAAAGAACTGAACCCCAGTTGAGATTCAAAGAACAGAACCCCAGTTAAGATTCAAAGAACAGAACCCCAGTTAAGATTCAAAGAACTGAACCGCAGTTCAGTTTCAAAGAATTGAACTCCAGTTAAGATTCAAAGAACAGAACTCCAGTTAAGATTCAAAGAACTGAACCCCAGTTAAGATTCAAAGAACTGAACTCCAGTTAAGATTCAAAGAACAGAACCGAAGTTAAGATTCAAAGAACAGAACCCCAGTTAAGATTCAAAGAACAGAACCCCAGTTAAGATTCAAAGAACTGAACCCCAGTTAAGATTCAAAGAACAGAACCCCAGTTAAGATTCAAAGAACTGAACCCCAGTTAAGATTCAAAGAACTGAACCCCAGTTAAGATTCAAAGAACTGAACCCCAGTTAAGATTCAAAGAACAGAACCCCAGTTAAGATTCAAAGAACTGAACCCCAGTTAAGATTCAAAGAACTGAACCCCAGCTAAGATTCAAAGAACAGAACCCCAGTTAAGATTCAAAGAACTGAACCCCAGTTAAGATTCAAAGAACAGAACCCCAGTTAAGATTCAAAGAACTGAACCCCAGTTAAGATTCAAAGAACTGAACCCCAGTTAAGATTCAAAGAACAGAACCCCAGTTAAGATTCAAAGAACTGAACCCCAGTTAAGATTCAAAGAACTGAACCCCAGTTAAGATTCAAAGAACAGGACCCCAGTTAAGATTAAAAAAACAGAACCCCAGTTAAGATTCAAAGAACTGAACCCCAGTTAAGATTCAAAGAACAGAATCCCAGTTAAGATTCAAAGAACTGAACCCCAGTTAAGATTCAAAGACCTGAACCCCAGCTAAGATTCAAAGAACTGAACCCCAGTTAAGATTCAAAGAACTGAACCCCAGTTAAGATTCAAAGAACAGAACCCCAGTTAAGATTGAAAGAACTGAACCCCAGTTAAGATTCAAAGAATTGAACCCCAGTTAAGATTCAAAGAACTGAACCCCAACAAAGTTTCAAAGAACTGAACCCCAGTTAAGATTCAAAGAACAGAACCCCAGTTAAGATTCAAAGAACTGAACCCCAGTTAAGATTGAAAGAACTGAACCCCAGTTAAGATTCAAAGAACAGAACCCCAGTTAAGATTCAAAGAACTGAACCCCAGTTAAGATTCAAAGAACTGAACCCCAGCTAAGATTCAAAGAACTGAACCCCAGTTAAGATTCAAAGAACTGAACCCCAGTTAAGATTCAAAGAACTGAACCCCAGTTAAGATTGAAAGAACTGAACCCCAGTTAAGATTGAAAGAACTGAACCCCAACAAAGTTTCAAAGAACTGAACCTCAGATAAGTTTCAAAGAACTGAACCTCAGATAAGTTTCAAAGAACTGAACCCCAGTTAAGATTGAAAGAACTGAACCCCAGTTAAGATTGAAAGAACTGAACCCCAACAAAGTTTCAAAGAACTGAACCCCAGTTAAGATTCAAAGAACTGAACCCCAGTTAAGATTGAAAGAACTGAACCCCAGTTAAGATTGAAAGAACTGAACCCCAACAAAGTTTCAAAGAACTGAACCCCAGTTAAGATTCAAAGAACAGAACCCCAGTTAAGATTCAAAGAACTGAACCCCAGTTAAGATTGAAAGAACTGAACCCCAGTTAAGATTCAAAGAACAGAACCCCAGTTAAGATTCAAAGAACTGAACCCCAGTTAAGATTCGAAGAACAGAACCCCAGTTAAGATTCAAAGAACTGAACCCCAGTTAAGATTCAAAGAACTGAACCCCAGTTAAGATTCAAAGAACTGAACCCCAACAAAGTTTCAAAGAACTGAACCCCAGTTAAGTTTCAAAGAACTGAACCCCAACAAAGTTTCAAAGAACTGAACCCCAGTTAAGATTCAAAGAACTGAACCCCAACAAAGTTTCAAAGAACTGAACCCCAGTTAAGATTCAAAGAACTGAACCCCAGCTAAGATTCAAAGAACTGAACCCCAACAGTTTCATAGAACTGAACCCCAGTTAAGATTCAAAGAACTGAACCCCAGTTAAGATTCAAAGAACTGAACCCCAGTTAAGATTCAAAGAACTGAATCCCAGTTAAGTTTCAAAGAACTGAACCCCAACAAAGTTTCAAAGAACTGAACCCCAGTTAAGATTCAAAGAACTGAACCCCAGCTAAGATTCAAAGAACTGAACCCCAACAGTTTCATAGAACTGAACCCCAGTTAAGATTCAAAGAACTGAACCCCAGTTAAGATTCAAAGAACTGAATCCCAGTTAAGTTTCAAAGAACTGAACCCCAACAAAGTTTCAAAGAACTGAACCCCAGTTAAGTTTCAAAGAACTGAACCCCAGCTAAGATTCAAAGAACTGAACCCCAACAGTTTCATAGAACTGAACCCCAGTTAAGATTCAAAGAACTGAACCCCAACAAAGTTTCAAAGAACAGAACCCCAGTTAAGATTCAAAGAACTGAACCCCAGTTAAGATTCAAAGAACTGAACCCCAACAAAGATTCAAAGAACTGAACCCCAGTTGAGTTTCAAAGAACTGAACCCCAGTTGAGTTTCAAAGAACTGAACCCCAACAAAGATTCAAAGAACTGAACCCCAGTTGAGTTTCAAAGAACTGAACCCCAGTTGAGTTTCAAAGAACTGAACCCCAACAAAGATTCAAAGAACTGAACCCCAGTTGAGTTTCAAAGAACTGAACCCCAACAAAGTTTCAAAGAACTGAACTCCACAAAGCAATACAGGAACATTGTGGAGGTCGTAGCACGGAGATAGAGGACTTTTTCTTCCGCCATATTGAAGGTCACTTCCCCAGCATGTTCACGGACCTTTGATCTAATTCCTTGGATCAAAAGCTCCTTAGCCCCTCCCACCCCTCAGTGACATCAAGGAGGAGAGTTATTGTTCTCTCTCTCTCTCTCTCTCTCTCTCTCTCTCTCTCTCTCTGTTTCTCTGTCTCCGTCTCTCTGTCTCTGTCAATCTGTCTGTCTGTCTGTCTGTCTGTCTGTCTGTCTGTCTCTCGCTCTCTCTCTCTCTCTCTCTGTCTCTCTCTTTCTTTATTTCCCTCTCTCTCTCTCTCTCCCCCTCTGTGTGTGTATCTCTCTCTCCCCTTCTCTCTGTTTCTCCCCCTCTCTCTTTCTCTCTCTCCCTTCCTCACGCCTCTAAATTTCTTTGCCTCTCTCTCTTCGCGCCGTTTACTGTATTGATTCTCTCTCCCTCTCTCCCTCCCTCTTCCTCTCTCCCTCCCTCTCCCTCTCTCCCTCCCTCTCCCTCTCTCCCTCCCTCTCCCTCTCTCCCTCCCTCTCCTCCTCCCTCTCCTTCTCTCCATCTCTCCATCAGGTCTGTGTTACAACTTTCAGTAGCATGTTCATATTTCATTATATCTGAAAGAGATTTAACACCAACAGCCACTTTTTAGTGATTAAAATTAATATATTTAATGAAGACTTGAGAAACACCTAGGGACTGGGAGGCAAACAGGTCTGATCCGAGGAAGCAGATGATTGTTCTACATGTGATCGAGAGCCCTTAGCCAGCATCAAAGCACAATCAAGGTGCCAGCATCAAGGCCCCAACATCAAGGTGCTAGCATCAAGGCATCAGTATAAAGGCATTAACATCAAGGTGTCAGCATCAAAGCACTATAATCAAGGCGCCAGGATCAACTTGCCAATATAAAGACATCAAGGCACCAGCATCAAGACACCAGCATCAAGGCGCCAGCATTAATACACTAGCATCAAGGCGGCAGCATCATTACACCAGCATCAAGGCGCCAGCATCAAGACACCAGCATCATGGCGCCAGCATCAAGATACCAGCATCAAGGCACAATCATCAAGGTACCAGCCTTGAACTGAGTTTTCTCTCTCCTCCATCACGTTGTGTATCAACTAGCAAGATGGAAGAGTCTATCCGTTATCTCCATCACGTTATATATGTTTTAACTAAAAAGAGTGATGTATCTCCCCCTCACCCCCTCCATCACTGGTGTGTCAACTGTCAAGAGTGATGTATCTCCCCCCTCACCCCCTCCTCACTGGTGTGTCAACTGTCAAGAGTGAGTATCTCCCCTCACCCCCTTCCATCACTGGTGTGTCAACTGTCAAGAGTGATGTATCTCCCCCTCACCCCCTCCATCACTGGTGTGTCAACTGTCAAGAGTGATGTATCTCCCCCTCACCCCCTCCATCACTGGTGTGTCAACTGTCAAGAGTGATGTATCTCCCCCTCAACCCCTCCATCACTGGTGTGTCAACTGTCAAGAGTGATGTATCTCCCCCTCAACCCCTCCATCACTGGTGTGTCAACTGTCAAGAGTGATGTATCTCCCCCTCAACCCCTCCATCACTGGTGTGTCAACTTTTCAAGAGTGATGTAAACTCCCCTCACCCCCCCCCATCACTGGTTTTGTCAACTGTCAGAGTGATGTATCTCCCCCTCACCCCCTCCATCACTGGTGTGTCAACTGTCAAGAGTGATGTATCTCCCCCTCACCCCCTCCATTACTGGTGTGTCAACTGTCAAGAGTGATGTAAACTCCCCCTAAACCCCTCCATCACTGGTGTGTCAACTGTTAAGAGTGATGTATCTCCCCCTCACCTCCTCCATCACTGGTGTGTCAACTGTCAAGAGTGATGTATCTCCCCTCAACCCCCTCCATCACTGGTGTGTCAACTGTCAAGAGTGATGTATCTCCCCTCAACCCCTCCATCACTGGGTGTGTCAACTGTTAAGAGTGATGTATCTCCCCCTCACCTCCTCCATCACTGGTGTGTCAACTGTCAAGAGTGATGTATCTCCCCTCACCTCCTCCCATCTGGTACATCAACTGTCAAGAGTGATGTATCTCCCCCTCACCCCCACCATCACTGGTACATCAACTAACAAGAGTGATGTATCTCCCCCTCACCCCCTCCATCACTGGTACATCAACTAACAAGAGTGATGTATCTCCCCCTCATCCCCCTCCATCACTGGTACATAACTTCAAGAGTGATGTATCTCCCCTCACCCCCTCCATCACTGGTAATCAACTATCAAGAGTGATGTATCTCCCCCTCAAACCCCCATCACTGGGTACATCAACTCAAGAGTGATGTATCTCCCCCTCAACCCCCTCCATCACTGGTACATCAACTACAAGAGTGATGTATCTCCCCCTCACCCCTCCATCACTGGTTCAACTATAAGAGTGATGTATCTCCCCCTCATCCCCTCCATCACTGGTACCCAACTACAAGAGTGATGTATCTCCCCTCACCCCCTCCATCACTGGTTACCAACTACAAGAGTGATGTATCTCCCTCAATCCCCTCCATCACTGGTAATCAACTGAACAAGAGTGATGTATCTCCCCCTCATCCCCTCCATCACTGGTCATCAATAACAAGAGTGATGTATCTCCCCCTCATCCCCTCCATCACTGGTTAAACTACAAGAGTGATGTATCTCCCCCTCACCCCCTCCATCACTGGTACATCAACTAATCAAGAGTGATGTATCTCCCCCTCACCCCCACCATCACTGGTACATCAACTAACAAGAGTGATGTATCTCCCCCTCACCCCTCCATCACTGGTACATCAACTAACAAGAGTGATGTATTCCCCTCATCCCCTCCATCACTGGTACATCAACTAACAAGAGTGATGTATCTCCCCCTCACCCCCTCCATCACTGGTACATCAACTAACAAGAGTGATGTATCTCCCCTCACCCCACCATCACTGGTACATCAACTAACAAGAGTGATGTATCTCCCCCTCACCCCCTCCATCACTGGTACATCAACTAACAAGAGTGATGTATCTCCCCCTCACCCCCTCCATCACTGGTACACCAACTAACAAGGAGACATAATGATGGAAGCGCCTAACTACTGCCTATGTGTTAACAAACTTTTTTTTTAAGTTCTTTCTCTCTATCTTTCTTTCTCCTGCCCTTCTCCTATTATCCCCCTTTTCCCTAACCCTCTTCAGGCTTCGTCACTGGTGAGAATATTAAATAAAGATGGATTAGGTAAAGAAGGAAGGGTGAATGGCTGAGAAAGAAGAGGTGTGTTAGTTTGCAAGAGAGAGGGAAAGATTTCTCTACCAAAGCTGTTAGCCTTGGCCATATAATAGAGAGATACCTATGAAGTTCCCCTATCTCTTTCTCTTCCCTTTCTCTGTCTCTCTCTCTCTCTCTCCTCCTTCTTTCTCTCTTACATACACACACACAAAGTGGAATCATCTGGAGAGTGATGTAGTGGAGGCAAGATTCATACAAAGCTTGAAGAAGAGATACGATAAAGCGCTTGGAGCAGGGAGAGTGTGGACCTAGTAGCGACTAGCGAAGAGGCTGGGCCACGAGCTGTGAATCAACCCCTTCAACCACAAAAGGGTGGATACGTACACACACACACACACCACGAGTATTTATCGTACGTCGTTCTACAGAGAAGTACAGATTGCAATACACACATCCGGTTTTCATGGCCGGTGTTGTCGAAGTAATGGTCTGGGAGAGGCATGTGCGGTCCCAACATGACCACACAACACAATACAATCTGGTCTGCTGCTCTCGTAAATGTGTGAGATATCCTTGGCTCCTGCCCTCAGATGATTCCCTCAGAAAAACTATCGGCTGTTTATTGAGATACTACCGACTCGTATTTAGATGTTGTTTCCTACAATAAGATCACAGTAAACAGGTGATATCACAGTATTTAAAACTACTGTGAAAAAAACATTAAAATTCCAAAATGGTGATATTTCACTTTTTTTTACAGGTCCTTGATAATGTGAGAAATCACGAAAACGCTTGGAATTTCACTATTTTTCACATTAGTTGTTCTGCATGTTGTTCCATTTTTTTTACGCTAACTACTACCTTTTGCGAAGGAAGATATAACATAAGAAAGAAGGAGCACTGCAAAACGTCTACTGGCCCATGCTAGGCAGGTCCTAGTCACATACTGGCTCAAGAGAGTCAGGTCCAAGTCACACCCAAGTCTGCAATATGCCATTAGGATTGAATCAGCATAAAAAAAATCAATGGTACTTATCTCTCTCGTAACTTTGTACTTTTGTTTATGAGGAGAAGATTAAGACACACATGGAATAGTTGGGTATCTGTATTTGTAAACGTTTCGCCTACACAGCAGGCTTCTTCAGTCAAAATAATGATGTAGTCAGTCTATCAACCTTGGAGAAAAAGTATTTGAGGTGGCCAGTCCCTCAGCCTGGAATAATATCGTTCCAGACCATGGAACTGAACTCTTCTTCAGGCTGAGGGACTGACCACCTCAAATACTTTTTCTCCAAGGTTGATTGACTACATCATTATTTTGACTGAAGAAACCTACTGTGCAGGCGAAACGTTTCAGCAATAAAGATACCCAACTGTTGTACATGTGTCACAATCTTCAACTCGCCCTATTTTACACAGTTTTCAACGATACTCTGAACCCTAGTTTACTACGACCCCTCGGTCACACTGTAGTGACCGTCTGGAAGAGTAATGACCTGTCAGGGACCATCTTCCCTTGGGACTGTCAGGGATGATTTCTGACCCTAAGGGGAATGAGTAATGGAGGGTCAAAGGACGTTTACAATAACTAAAGGTCATGATAAGCAGTAGAGTGTGTGTAGAGATTAGCCAGTAAGGGTACGACTGCACTGTAGAGATTAGCCAACAACGATACGATTGCTGTGTGGAGATTAGTCAATGATAGTGCGATTGCGCTGTAGAGATTAGCCAATAACGGTATAATACCACTGTATTGATCAGCCAATAACAGTACGTTACAATGTATAACACAGTGCGTCATTCAATAAAAGTAATGGAGGTCGTAATAGCATCTATAAATCGTATACAACACGAAGCAAATTATTAAATGTGATATAACATTTCTTCTCTTGTTTCTGACTCCCGAGAAATTGTTTTAGGCTTGAAACCTATTTTTAGGCCGTGGGTACTGTCCCTAGTGTATGATCCAGGCAGTTACCCATCTATAATACGTTAATTGCCTCTCTAAAATCAGTTGAAACAACCGCTGTAAATATCGTATTAGTATTGGCACCGTATTTTCACTTTATTGGGATTCGATTCCACTGAATCATAATTACGCTTCGGGACACCTTATTACACTGGAATTTCAGGCTTATTACAAGCCGATTCTAACTTATTTGCAAGGAATTTAACCCCTAAAAATTCCTCTGTAATTTGTGAGCACCGATGTTTTGCATAAATTCTGAAGTAATACCTGGAGTATACCTGGAGAGAGTTCCAGGGGTCAACGCCCCCTCGGCCCGGTCCGTGACCAGGCTTCATTGGCTTTGTCGTTTCTTGGAACGAGAACAAATGGCGGTTCAGTGGTTAGTAGTATTATACAGTGGATTCGGCAGTTCCTTGCTACTTTGTGGTACTCAGTGGTTTTTCTATACACAAATAACTCATACATGGGAGACAGAAGCTGATGACGACGTTTCGATCCGACTTGTGACTTTGTGTCTGGTTCAAGTCGAGTTATTTGTGTTGTTGGTACTCTGGGGTCTTGTTGGTACTCTGGGGTCTTGTTGGTTCTCTGGGGTCTTGTTGGTACTCTGGGGTCTTGTTGGTACTCTGAGGTCTTGTTGGTACTCTGGGGTCTTGTTGGTACTCTGGGGTCTTGTTGGTACTCTGGGGTCTTGTTGGTACTCTGGGGTCTTGTTGGTACTCTGGGGTTTTGTTGGTCCTCTGGGGTCTTGTTGGTACTCTGGGATCTTGTTGGTACTCTGGGGTCTTGTTGGTACTCTGGAGTCTTGTTGGTACTCTGGGGCCTTGTTGGTACTCTAGGGTCTTGTTGGTACTCTGGGGTCTTGTTGGTACTCTGGGGTTTTGTTGGTCCTCTGGGGTCTTGTTGGTACTCTGGGATCTTGTTGGTACTCTGGGGTCTTGTTGGTACTCTGGGTTCTTGTTGGTACTCTGGAGTCTTGTTGGTACTCTGGGGCCTTGTTGGTACTCTAGGGTCTTGTTGGTACTCTGGGGTCTTGTTGGTACTCTGGGGTCTTGTTGGTACTCTGGGGCCTTGTTGGTACTCTGGGGTTTTGTTGGTACTCTGGGGTCTTGTTGGTACTCTGGGATCTTGTTGGTACTCTGGGGTCTTGTTGGTACTCTGGGTTTTTGTTGGTACTCTGGGGTCTTGTTGGTACTCTGGGGTCTTGTTGGTTCTCTGGGGTCTTGTTGGTACTCTGGAGTCTTGTTGGTACTCTGGGGTCTTGTTGGTACTCTGGGGCCTTGTTGGTACTCTGGGGTCTTGTTGGTACTCTGGGGTTTTGTTGGTCCTCTGGGGTCTTGTTGGTACTCTGGGATCTTGTTGGTACTCTGGGGTCTTGTTGGTACTCTGGGTTTTTGTTGGTACTCTGGAGTCTTGTTGGTACTCTGGGGTCTTGTTGGTACTCTGGGGTCTTGTTGGTACTCTGGGGTCTTGTTGGTACTCTGGGGTCTTGTTGGTACTCTGGGGTTTTGTTGGTACTCTGGGGTCTTGTTGGTACTCTGGGATCTTGTTGGTACTCTGGGGTCTTGTTGGTACTCTGGGGTTTTGTTGGTACTCTGGGGCCTTGTTGGTACTCTGGGGTCTTGTTGGTACTCTGGGATCTTGTTGGTACTCTGGGGTCTTGTTGGTACTCTGGGGTCTTGTTGGTACTCTGGGGCCTTGTTGGTACTCTGGGGTCTTGTTGGTACTCTGGGGTCTTGTTGATAATCTAGGGTTTTGTTGGTACTCTGGGGTCTTGTTGGTACTCTGGGGTCTTGTTGGTACTCTGGGGTCTTGTTGGTACTTTGGGGTCTTGTTGGTACTCTGGGGCCTTGTTGGTACTCTGGGGTTTTGTTGGTACTCTGGGGTCTTGTTGGTACTCTGGGATCTTGTTGGTACTCTGGGGCATTGTTGGTACTCTGGGGTCTTGTTGGTACTCTGGGATCTTGTTGGTACTCTGGGGTCTTGTTGGTACTCTGGGGTCTTGTTGGTACTCTGGGTTTTTGTTGGTACTGTGGGGTCTTGTTGGTACTCTGGGGTCTTGTTGGTACTCTGGGGTCTTGTTGGTACTCTGGGGTCTTGTTGGTACTCTGGGGTCTTGTTGGTACTCTGGGATCTTGTTGGTACTCTGGGGTCTTGTTGGTACTCTGGGGCCTTGTTGGTACTCTGGGGTCTTGTTGGTACTCTGGGATCTTGTTGGTACTCTGGGGTCTTGTTGGTACTCTGGGGCCTTGTTGGTACTCTGGGGTCTTCCTCAGCTTCACACTGTCATTTGCTTCACGTTGTGTGAAGATAATGTTTATATTAAGCGAAAAAATCCCTACGTCTCATTCAGCACAGAGTGCTGGAGGCTCGATCCTCCGTCCTTAGTATTTCAGTACTTTATTACGCGCTGATCATAGGTGGAAAACTTAGCTGGGGGTTAGCCAGAGGATGCTTACTAACATGAAGGCAAACTCGGGAGACATTTGTCCTGTTTCCTGACGAACAGATCACCAGCATCACCACGACCATCATCTGCAGCAACAGCATCACCAGCATCCACCGTCTCGTCTAGATGATGCTGACAGTGTCCAGCCTCACCCACATCACTCATCAACAACGCTCGTGCATCATTCTGCCACTGGAGACACACCTGCATACTTGTCACCTCCAGATATTGTTGCGCCTGCAACAATAACGCACTCCAAGGGATGCTGCGTCTGGTCTTCTCCCGGGCCTAACGTTACCAGCCATCAAACCAGATGACAGACTATAGCATGTGTCATTATTATTCAAGGGGAAAGCCCTAAGCCCGCAGGGTCATACAGCAGTTAGAGAATGGGTTTCCTTCCCCAGAGGAAAAGCAGATATATTTTTTCAGACGAGAAGCTTTGTTGACTTACAAGCAGTCTCTCTAAGGAGACAGATTGCACTTAGAATCATAAGTTTGAGCAGATAGCCGCGATGTGGACACTGCTGTTCTGCTGTCTGCTTTACCATGTACTCCCCGGGTAGAACATTTCTGAATGTAAGAGGATTGTCTAGCGATTTGATAATGCTGAAGGACGGATCGATACATCATGTGCATAGACGAGAAATCACTTTAAAATACCATGACCCGAAGTGTGTCTTATTTCCACACTGTCAAAATACATTGCTATTGTATAACCGTACAAGTGAGATATTGTATAACCGTACAAGTGAGATATTGTATAACCGTACAAGTGAGATATTGTATAACCGTACAAGTGAGATATTGTATAACCGTACAAGTGAGATATTGTATAACCGTACAAGTGAGATATTGTATAACCGTACAAGTGAGATATTGTATAACCGTACAAGTGAGATATGTATAACCGTACAAGTGAGATATTGTATAACCGTACAAGTGAGATATTGTATAACCGTACAAGTGAGATATTGTATAACCGTACAAGTGAGATATTGTATAACCGTACAAGTGAGATATTGTATAACCGTACAAGTGAGATATTGTATAACCGTTCATGCCAAGGGTTCTGAAGGCTCGATTCTCCGTCCGCAAATTGTGGCCCTGGTTTTGATCTATCAGGTTGTTGGTGACAGCCTGATATCTCCTAGTATCTTGTATGTTGTGATTATATCCCTTAGAAGTCAATTTCTCAAGCACTGCTGATTTTTAGTGCCACGATTGGCCATCACCACTACCACGATTAGCCACCATCACTACCATGATTAGCCACTACTACTACAACGATTAGCACTACCATTACCACTCCTTAACTATTATTAATACTAACTCCACAACCATACTACCACCATTCACACCACAATCATCACCACTCACACCACCACTACCACCATTCACACCACCACAACCATCACCACTTACACCACCACTACCACCACACCATCACCACTCACACCACCACTACTACCATTCACACCACCACAAACCATCACCACTTACACCACCACTACCACCACACCCACACCACTCACACCACCACTACCACCATTCACACCACCACAACCATCACCACTACACCACCACTACCACCACACCCATCACCACCACACCCCCACTACCACCATCACCACCACCACAACTACCACCATCACTACCACCACTCCCCACCACCACTACAGCACACAACCACCACCACTCACACCACCACTACCACCACCCACTATACCCACTCACCCCACATCACTACCACCATTCCTACACCACCACTACCACCACTCACCACCATTCATACCACATTCTCCTGGCTACAAGAAGGCGTAGCATACACACACCTCGGAAACCTAAACTTTATACTTCTTACGTCATTTCAGGACCTCAAAACATTATCCGTAACCAGTATTAACAATTATTTTCGTTATTATTTAGTGAGAACAAGA
>NC_069483.1:12243682-12278682 GCF_026875155.1 Cherax quadricarinatus
CAAGGGGGCATTAAAGGCAACAGCAAAGAACTACAGACCAATAGCACTAACATCCCATATCATAAAAAAAATCTTTAAAGTTGGTCCTAATGAAGCAAGAATCAAAACACCACCCATCTAGAAACCCATCAGTTACACAACCCAGGGCAACATGGTTTTAGACAGGTCGCCTCCTGTCTTCCTCACCAACTTGATCACACGACAAGGTCTAAGATGCACTAGAAGACAATAAAGAAATGTCAGATGTATTATATACAGACTTTGCAAAATCCTTCGACAAGCGTGACCATGGCATAATAGCGCACAAAATGCGCGCTAAAGGAATAACAGGAAAAGTCGGTTCGATGGATCTATAATTTCCTCACAGAACATAACACAGAGAGTAGTCGTCAACAGAGAAAGTCCCGAGGGCAGCACGGTGAAAAGCTCTGTTCCACAAGGCACAGTACTAGCTCCCGATCTTGTTCTCATCCTCATATTAATCCGAGCATAGACAAGGATGTCAGCCACAGCAACCGTGTCTCCTTTGCAGATGGACACCCGAATTTGCATGACACATGTCATCCATTGCAGGACACGCAAGCTCAGGCGGACATCACCAACCAAAATCTTATCAGTGGCTGCAGAAAACAAAAATAATTTCACCGATGAGTAAAAATATTCAATTACTCAGCTAATTTAAACATGAGGAAAAAAACTCTCCCACATAGAACCAAAAACACATTCAGGTGCCTACAAAACTATGAGCAAACACCAACGCCAAAGACCTGGGAGTGATTCATTCGGAGGATCTCCCCTTCAAGGGACCATAACATTGTAATCAATCGCATCTGCTATAAAAATGAACGGATGGATAATGAGAACCTTTCAAAACTAGGGAGGCCAAGCCCAGATGACACTCTTCAAGCACTTGTTCTATCTAGGCTGGAATATTGCCTGCATTCTAACAGCACCTTTCAAGGCAGGTGAATTGCCGACCTAGAAAATGTACATAGAACTTTCACGGCGCGCATAACGGAGATATAAAACACCTCAATAACTGGAGCGCTTGAGGCTTCTAACCTGTATTCCCTGGAACGCAGTAGGGAGAGATACATTGATTATATAAACCTGGAAAATCCTATAGAGGGACTATACCGAACTTGCCACACTAAAAACACTCACGTACGAAAGCAAAAGCCTTGGCAGACGATGCAACCACCCCCCCACATGAAAAGCATGGGTGCACTAGCACGTTAAGATACCAAACAAAAAGTGTCATGGGCCCGAGACTGTTTCAACTTCCTCCACACACATAAGGGGGGAATACCAACAGACCCCTGGCAGTCTTCAGCTAGGCACTTAACAAGCACCTAAAGTCAGTTCCTGATCACGGGCTGTGGCTCGTACGGTTGGTTGTCGTTCACCACCAGCACAGCCTGGTTTATCAGGACGCTGATCCACACATGAGGCCTGGTCACAGACCGGGCCTGCGGGGGCGTTGACCCCCGAAACTCTCTCCAGGTAAACTCCCAGGTAAACAGACACAACACACACACACACACACACACACACACACACACACACACACCTCCACACACACACACACAACCCACTCACACACACACAACACACGCAACACACAACACACACAACACACAACACACAACACACACAACACACAACACACACACCAACACACACACACACACAACACACACACACACCACACACACACAACACACACACACAATCACACGGAACCACACACACCACACACACACAACACACGCAACACACAACACACACACACACACACACACACCATCACACGACTACACACACACACAACACACAACACACACACAGCACAGCACACACACACCCAACACACGACCACACACACACACAACACAACACACACACACACACACACACACAACACACAACAACACACAGACACCACACAGCAATGCTCACACACACACACACACACAACACACGCAACACACAACACACACACCACACAACACAAACACCACACGACACAACACACACACACACACCAAGAATGCAGTAACACACAACATACACACACACACACACATACACATACCACACACACATACACACACACCAACACACACACATACACACACATACACAACACACAACCACCCACACAAATACACCACACACACACATTACACACATACCCACATACCACACACATTACGCACACTTACAACACACACATACACACACACACACACATTACACACATACACACATACACACACACAAACACACCATACACACCCAAGGGAACAAAGCACTTGTAGCTGGTAGACCACAGCTGTAACACACATACACAGGTTTCATCACCGTCCTGTGAACTGACTGCATCTGAACCTTTCCTTCTCCTCAGCCCCCTCTCTCTCTCTCTCTTGCTCTCTCTCTTGCCTCTCTCTCTCTGCTCTCTCTCGTCCCTTGCTCTCTCTCTCTCTTGCTCTCATCTCTCTTGGCTCTCCTCTCTCTCTTGCTCTCTCTTGCTCTCTCTCTCTCCTTGCTCACGTCTCTATCTTGCTCTCTCTCTCTCTTGCTCTCTCTCTCTCTTCGCTCATCTCACCCTCGCTCCTCTCTCTTGCTCCACCTCTCACTCTTGCTCCCTCTTCACCATCTTGCATCCCTGCTTGCTCTCTTCTCCTCTTGCTCTGCCCTCTTGCCTCTTAGCTCTCCGCGCTCTCTCTCATGAATCTCTCTCTCTCTTGCTCTCTCTCTTCACGTATGCTCTCTCCTCTCTCATTTGCTTTCTCCGCTCTCCTCTCATGCTCTCTCTCTTGCTCTCTCTCTAGCACTCTCTCTCCTTGCTTCTCACTCTATCTCTCTCTCTCTCTTGCTCTCTCTCTCTCTTCTGCTCACTCTCTCTTGCTCTCTCTCTTGCTCTCTCTCTTCTCTCTCTCGATCTCTCTCTTGCTCTCTCCTCTCTTGCTCTCTCTCTCTCTCTGCTCTCTCTCTCTCCTCGTCTCGCTCTCTCTCTTGCTCTCTCTCTCTCTTTGCTCTCTCTGCTCTCTCTCTCTCTCTGATTCCCTCTCACTTGCTTCTCTCTCTCTCTTGCTCTCGTCTTGCTCTCTCCTCTCTTGCTCTCGTCCTCTTGCTCTCGATCTCTCGCTCTCTTGCTCTCACTCTCAACTCTTGCTCTCTTCTCTCTCTCTCTTGCTCCTCTCTCTCTGCTCTCTCTCTCTCATGCTCTCTCTCCTCTTGCTCTCTCTCATGCTCTCTCTCTCTTCTCCTTGCCTCTCCTCTCTTGCTCTCCCACTCTCTCTTGCTCTCTCCTCTCTCTCTCTCTCTCTCTCTCTCTCTCTCCTAATCTCTCTCTCTCTCCCTCATCCTCCTCTCTCTCGTCTCTCCTCTCTCTCTCCTCTCTCATCTCTCACTTCTCTCTTCTCTCTCTTGCTCTCTCTCCTCTTTCTCCTTGCTCTCTCTCCTGCCACTCTCTCTCTCTTGCTCTCTCTCTCTTGCTCCTCTCTTGCTCTCCTCTCTCTCCGATCTCTCTCTTGCTCTCCTCTCCCTCTCTTGCTCTCTTCTCTCTGCCTCTCTCTCACTCCTTTGCTCTCTCCTTCGTCCCATATTTCCCCTGCGAACCGACTCAGAACCTCTCCTCCCCCATCTCCGACACTTAAAAAAAAAAAAAAAAAAAAAAAAAAAAAAAAACAAAAAAAAAAAAAAAAAAAAAATGGTGGGGGACTCGCAGGTACCAAGGATCGAATGAGAATGTTTCGGTAGGGAGGAGTGGATGGAGGAGCAGTGAAAATAGGAAAGAGTGGAGAGAAAATTAGAGTAATTTCTGAAAAAATGGAGAAAGACTCTCTGTGAAATTGGAAAGGAGGTTGAGTCAGTGAAACTTAGAATGGGAGGCACAAGTCGAAAACTGTGCAGTAGCCAAGAACAGGGTCCTAGAAGTTGAGATAAATAGGAGGCTGGAGCGTTCCAGGGGCAGTGACGCAAGATAAGACACAGCCTATGAAGCTGCGAGGGCTGAACACATGAAGGAAGGAATATTAAATTATCTAAGGTCACAACAATCTGACAAGGAGGACCAAGGAGTGAAAGGGAAGTCAGCTGGTTGAGAATGGAGAAGGGTGATGGTTCTCGAATGCTGAGTCACAACAAGGTTAGTCAAAGAGCCACGGAAAAATCAATGGGTAGAAACTGACCACAACAGGCAGGATCCAGAGTCACAGAGGGAGAGGCAATGGGAGGAATAACGAGCAAAATCAGTGTTTATCCATGGGCTTCATGAGGAGAGGAAAGGAAACACACTGATAGGAAGCAGAAGAGGGAAAAGTAGATTGAGAAAATCACCACGGAAATAGGGAAGAGATGGTAGAGATTTGTAAATTTCAGGATAGGGGTACACGAAAGGGGAGAAACCGACCAATCAAGCGATTCTCAGGACGGAAACAGTGCGGAACAGGACCTCCAAGGAGAAACCACGTTGAAATACTCGAAGAGTACAAGAGGGTGTTCCTAGACAGGAGACAGATACAAAATCGAGAACGACAGCAGCTGAGGGAGAGACAAAAAAACGAAAGGATCTAGGAAAGAGACAAGGGAGGAAACAGCATAGTTTCAGTCCAGAGCAGGACAGAACAGCAAGGGCAAGCACACACACAACTACTCTCATAAACCATACAACCTATCACACCAACCGCAACACCCACTACTAATCCATACCCACAGCCTTCCACCCATCTCGAGCTATAGAATCCCACAGTATGCCACCAGGTCTCACCCGACCTGCCCACCAGGCCCCCCACACCCACAGTGTTTGTTAAGGAAACTGAAAGGAATGGTACACAAAGAACGCTGATGACAAAACAAATAAGTGGAGGGTGTGGCAACGAAAGAGTCCAAAGAAGCATCACCGTACATCATCGAGCTCTTACAGAAACCAAGCTTAATTACAGGTATGGATAACAGATCCATCTTTCCAACGGGATACCAAATCTGATGAAAACATAGGGAACAGGGGGGGTGGAGGAGTGGGCTTAGCTGGATCAAAAATCGCTAGGAATTTTTGATGAGCTGGAGAGAGTAGATAGCGGAGAAGAAAGTGAATACATAGATGTAACACTTCCCTCTGAGGTCCCAAGGTGGTAATAGCAGTGGATGTATAACCCACCACAAACAGCATGTAGGCCAAGGCAAGAGAGTACGACGAGAAGCAATATAGCTAAGGTTGACACACGCTAAGCGGCCAGAAGAGCTCATGCATTAGCAGTGCAAAGCTCCTGATCAAGGGACTTTAACTCCCAAGGAGATCGATTGGGAGAACATTGGACCCACATGGGGGCCAAGATACATGGAGGGCTAAGATGAAGGTAGGTTTGATACTGGAGAAATTCATGTACCAACACGTAAGGGAACACAACAAGAAGAGAGTGAGAGGTATGAACCAGCAAGTGACTTAGTATTCACCTTCAGTAGTAGCAGATATCGAGGAATCACATAGTTAAAGACCCTGGGGCCAGAGACCAGTGGTTTTAAAAAGCTCGAATACACATAGAGCTACAAGTTGAGGGAGAAGCCAGAAGGCCAGACGAATGAAGCCAAACAACAAGGAAAGTGGGACTACACAGAATGAGGGAAAACTACCTGAACGGGTTCAGTGTGGACAGAGACCTACAGGGAAGCCAGTTAAAGATAAGTGAATTGAATATGTAGAAACAAAATGCAAGGAGGCTGAGGATAGGTTTGTACCCGAAGTGAACAGGATGTAATAAAAAGCCCAGGATGAGTCCCATGGTTTACCCCAAGAGGTGCCGGAGTGCAAAAAACCAAGTGTGCTAGGGAATGGAAGAAATTTAGAAGGCAAGGACCCAGGATAATAGGATGAACAGTCGTATGCCAGAAACGAATCATGCACAGATAAGAAGGAGGCCCAAGAGACAATATGAAAATGACCATAGCATCGAAAGCCAAATCTGACCCGAAAACTGTTTGTACAGCCACAACAGGAGGAAACAACAGTCAAGGACCAGTAATCATGCTAAGGAAGGAATGAGGAGAGACAACAAGAAAAGACCGTGTTAAGTATGTGACGACTCAACAATAGATTCAAAGAAGGTGTACACAGGAACAGAATGGAACTTCCAGAAAGACGGAGAGGTGGGGCACACCACCAAGAGCTGGAACACAGTGCACACAACCGAGGAAGAATGAAAGTGCTTCTGAGTGAGCTAGAAACCTCAACGGCAAGTGGGGCCCGATAACGATCTCCCCATGGGTAATTTGAGAGAGGGAGGCAGAGGTCGCTATGGTGTACCCCTAACAACAATATTTTCAATACATCTCTCGACAGGGAGATTGCCTGAGGCATGGAAGAACTCAAAGATGTAGTCCCAATCATTAAAAAAGGAGGACAGACAAGAAGCGTATAAAACTACAGACCAGGTGTCACTGTGACATGTATAGTATGGCAAAAATCTGGAGATGATATCAGGAGAAGAGTGGTGGACACCTATAATGAATGATCTCATCATCAGCAGCCAGCATGGGTATTTACAGGGACGGGAATCCTTGACACAAACCAAACTGGAGTTGCTATGAGCATTGGTGACAGTCATAAGTACAAGAGAGAAGGGGTGGTGATTGCCTTTTCTTGGACTTGCAATAAGGCGTTTGACACAGTTCCCCACAATATAATGGTGCAAAAACTGGAGGACCAAAGCAGGTGATAACAGTGAAGGCACTACAAATTGAACAGGGTAATATTGTTCGAGGAAGACCAGCAGCGAGTCAGGTACGTGGCGAGGTGTCAGAGTTGGGCACCTGAACAGCGGGGGTCCCCGCAGTGGGTCAGTCCTAGGAGCCAGTGCTGTATTCTGGTATTGTGAACGACATGACGAAGGAATAGACTCTGAGGTGGACACATGTATGCAGATTAAGTGAAGTTGATGAAAGAATACACTCGATCGAAGACCATGCAGAACTAAAGCAGGGATCTTGACAGGCTGCAGACCAGGTCCATCAATTGGCACCTGGAGTTCAATCCCTCCAAGTGCAAAGTTCAAGAATATTGGGAAGTGCAAAGAATGCCGCAGACGGAGTACTTACTAGGGGTCCGAGACTAGCAAACCTCACTCAAGGAAAAAGATCTTGGGGTGTGAGTATAACACCAGACATATCTCGAGCTCACAGTCACAAACTCAATAACTGCTTCGCAATATGGGCGCCTAGCAAACCTCAGAACAGCATTCCGACATCATAATAAGGAATCGTTCAGGACCCTGTACACCGTATACGTAGGCCATATGAGTATTCGGCAACAGTTTTGGAACCCACACCTAGCCAGCACAAAGAAACTAAGAAAGTGCAAATGTTTGCAACAAGACTAGTCCCCAGAGCTAAGCGGTATGTCCTACAGTTGAGGTTAAGGGAAATCAACCTACGACACTGGAGGACCGGAGAGATAGGGGGACCTGATAACGACATAAAAAATACTGAGGGGAATTGACAAGTGGACAAAGACAGATGTTCCAGAGTTTGTACACAGCAACAAAGGTGACATCAGTTGGAAGCTAAAGACACAAATTAATCACAGGGATGTTAGGAGTATTTCTTCAGCCACAGATATTCAGTAAGTGGAATAGTTTGGGAAGCGAATGTAGTGGAGGCAGGATCCATACATAGCATTAAGCATAGGTATGATAAAGCTCCACGCTCGGGGAGGAGTGACCTATAGCGATCATGAAGAGGCGGGTCCAGGAGCTCGAACTCGGACCCCCGCAACCTCAACTAGGTGAGTACACTAGTGAGTAAACAGCACACACACACACCCACACAAACAAAACCAACCCACACACACACAACATACAACACACACACACACAAGACACACAAACACACTCACACACCAACCCAACACACACCTCAACACACAACACACACACAACACACACATACACAACACATAACAACACACCACACACACACACAACACACACTACACACACACACACACACACACACACAACACACAACATACCACAGCACACACACACAGCACCCACACACACACACACAACACAACACACACAACAAACACAACACACACAACACACACACATACACAACACACACACACAACATACACAACACACAACAAACACACACACACAACACAGAGCCCACACAACATACACAATACAACACACACACACACACACACACACACACACACACACACACCACTACACACACACACAACAACACACACATACACAACACAAACATACACCAACACACAACACAACAAACAACACAAACCCACACACAACACACACACACACACACACACACAACACACACACACACAACACACAACATACACAACACACCAACAACACAAACAACACAAACACAAACAACACACAATATATTACTTCATCAATACTCCCTCAAGTAACCACATTCATATATTTCTCGTCATTGAATATTTTCCAGCAGCTCTGCCCCCCCCGGGCGATCCACCAACTAACTAACCATTACATTTTAATTATTTTAAAAAATGTATTTTAAACCCTTTTTTTTTTTTCAAAAAAATCATTTTTAAAAACCCACACGCAGTAGTCCGGGAGGAAAAAATGTTTTTGCAGTTTTTTTTGGGGGTTTATTTGCCCCTTTGGGGTTATGAAATTTTTTTAATTTTTACTTTTTATTTTTGAGTTTAAAATGTTATGAGACGGGTGGGGTGCTAAAGGGTCGTGGTGGTGATAGTGCTAGAGGTCGTGTGGTGCTAAACGTCGTGGTGTTGCTGAAGGTGGGGGGTGTGCGAAGGTCGGGGGTGCTGAAGGTCGGGGTGTAAAGGGTCGTTGGGATGGGCTAGGGGTCGTGGGGGTGATGGAATTTCGTGGGGTGAGGTGCAGAGGTGGGGAGGTGCGGGGGTCGTGGTTTTTGCTGAAGGCGGGGTGTGCTAAAGGTCGGGGGGGCTTGAAGGTCGTGGTGGTGGGGGTGCTAGGGGGTCGGGGGTGGTGATGAATCGTGGTGGGATGGTGCTAGACGTGTGGTGGTGCTGGAGGTCGGGGTTGTGTGCTAGAGGTTGGGGTGGTGTGGAAGTGTGGGGGTGTGTCTAGACGTCGTGGGGCTGGAGGTCGGGGGGGTGCTGAAGGGTCGTGGGCTAAAGGTCGTGGTGGTGACGGTGCTAGAGGCGGGGTTTGGGAGGGGAAGTCGTGGGGGGTTGAGGGTGCTAGACGTCGTGGTGGGCTGGAGGTCGGGGTTTGGTGCTGGAGGTTGGTGGACTGGGGGCCGGGCAAATTTAAATTTCAAACCTTCCTGTCAGGTAAAGTAAACAAAAACTGCTCCCTTAAAACAAAGCTTTTCAGAGGAGTTTTACCTAAAATAACCCAGGGAAAATAAACGCTATACTGATTAGATAAACCTGAACTTTCCCCCTCACACGCCAATAAAAATCCCACTCTTGTTTGGGAGGGTACATGGTGAAGTTTGAAAACCAATCTAGTGAGGTTTCTCAAATTGTAAATGAAAACCTTGGAAGAAGGGAAATTTTTTAATTACCCTGTAATGTGCAGCCTCGGGATACCAACCAGATAGCCAAAAAACAGCCCGACACCAGACAGCCAGAAAAACAGAAGCCGATAGCCAGACTGCCAACTAACCAACCGACCAAAGACAGCCAACTAACCTCAGACAATCAAATAAACCCCCAGATAGCAAATAGCCAGCCCGACAGCAACCACCACCCAGACAGACATATCATGTGGGTTCGAACCGTGGTGGGTAAAGAAAACTCACGAGGTGGGGTAGTACGTAAAACGGAAATGTGGGAAACGCCAAAAAGCGGGACCTCCTCCTTTCTCTCCCCGTAAACTGGGTAACCCAGTACCCATAGGAGGGGGGGTTTGAAATACTGCGTGGTCAGCAGCAATATAAAACAGACAGTGATTCACGCAGAGACGGGTTTGGTGTGAGTCATCACTGGTACACTGGTTACTGGTAACTGGGTTCTAGAATGGACTACACTGAGAGACAGCCCCCAGCAACCAATAGCCCCCCCAGACAGCTAGCAGACAGCCAACTAGCCATCAGTCGCAGACACAACGAAAACATTAAAAAAAAAAACTTTTAGTTGTTTAAACATTCCTTAATAGTGGCTTCTTTCTTTTCTCCTTCCCCTCATTCCTTTCCCCTTTTCTCCCCTCCTCCTCATTTTCATTTTTCCTTTCCTCTTTTCCTTTGCCTTCATTTTTCTCCTGCTGCTCTGCCCCCCCCCGAGGTAATTCTTTTCATTTTTCGTTTTCTCCAAATTTCCTCTTCCCCCCCCCTGTTCTCTCCCGAATACCGTGTTCCTCGCCTCCTTACTTGCCCCTGAGCTGTTCCGCGTTCCTGCTGTTCCTGCTGTTCCTGCTGTTCCTGCTGTTCCTGCTGTTTCTGCTGTTCCTGCTGCTCCTTGAGTTACAGGCAGCTGCCGTCGTGTATTAGTAATGGTATTGGCTGCTGCAACTGTTGAGTCCTGTTTTCTGGCCCCCGCTGAGCAATAATATACCTCACCACTGTGACCTGACCGCTCAACACAGCATTCTCAGCTCTCACTAACACTGACCGCTCAACACAGCACACTCAGCGCTCAACAATACTGACCACTCAACACAGCATGCTCAGCTATCACCAACACTGACCGCTCAACACAGCATGCTCAGCGCTCAACAACACTGACCCCTCAACACAGCACACTCAGCGCTCAACAACACTGACCCCTCAACACAGCACACTCAGCGCTCAACAACACTGACCCCTCAACACAGCATGCTCAACGCTCAACAACACTGACCGCTCAACACAGCATGCTCAGCTCTCACCAACACTGACCGCTCAACACAGCATGCTCAGCTCTCACCAACACTGACTGCTCAACACAGCATGCTCAGCTCTCACCAACACTGACCGCTCAACACAGCATGCTCAGCTCTCACCAACACTGACTGCTCAACACAGCATGCTCAGCTCTCACCAACACTGACCGCTCAACACAGCATGCTCAGCTCTCACCAACACTGACCGCTCAACACAGCACACTCAGCGCTCAACAGTACTGACCGCTCAACACAGCACACTCGGTGCTCAACAATACTGACCGCTCAACACAGCACGCTCAACGCTCAACAATACTGACCGCTCAACACAGCACACTCGGTGCTCAACAATACTGACCGCTCAACACAGCATACTCAGCGCTCAACAATACTGACCGCTCAACACAGCACGCTCAGCGCTCAACAATACTGACCGCTCAACACAGCCACTCAGCGCTCAACAATACTGACCGCTCAACACAGCACCTCAGCGCTCAACAATACTGACCGCTCAACACAGCATGCTCAGCGCTCAACAATACTGACCGCTCAACACAGCACGCTCAGCGCTCAACAATACTGACCGCTCAACACAGCACGCTCAGCGCTCAACAATACTGACCGCTCAACACAGCACACTCAGTGCTCAACAATACTGACCACTCAACACAGCACACTCAGTGCTCAACAACACTGACCGCTCAACACAGCACACTCAGTGCTCAACAACACTGACCACTCAACACAGCACACTCAGTGCTCAACAACACTGACCACTCAACACAGCACACTCAACGCTCAACAATACTGACCGCTCAACACAGCACGCTCAACGCTCAACAATACTGACCACTCAACACAGCACACTCAGCGCTCAACAATACTGACCGCTCAACACAGCACGCTCAACGCTCAACAATACTGACCGCTCAACACAGCACACTCAGGCGTCAACAATACTGACCCTCAACACAGCACACTCAGCGCTCAACAATACTGACCGCTCAACACAGCACGCTCAACGCTCAACAATACTGAACCACTCAACACAGCACGCTCAGCGCTCAACAATACTGACCACTCAACACAGCACACTCAGCGCTCAACAATACTGACCACTCAACACAGCACGCTCAACGCTCAACAATACTGACCACTCAACACAGCACACTCAGCGCTCAACAATACTGACCACTCAACACAGCACACTCAGCGCTCAACAATACTGACCACTCAACACAGCCACGCTCACACGCTCAACAATACTGACCACTCAACACAGCACGCTCAACGCTCAACAATACTGACCACTCAACACAGCACGCTCAACGCTCAACAATACTAACCACTCAACACAGCACACTCAGCGCTCAACAATACTAACCACTCAACACAGCACGCTCAGCGCTCAACAACACTGACCACTCAACACAGCACGCTCAACGCTCACCAGCACTGCTATCCTCTCTTAGCCTCTACAACAGCGTGTAAGCCTCTGTAAATGTAAGCATTTGTAATCGTCTATTGACGTATGTAAATGCTTGATGGCATGTAATTGAAAGCTTTTTAAGCATCTCTCCGTGTCTAACTGAGCATGTAAGCGTCTGACAGCCCCTGAAAGGTCTGACGGCCCCCCTAAAAGCGTCTGACGGCCCCCTGAAAGGTTTGACGGCCCCCTGAAAGGTTCTGAAATCCCATAAAAGTGTCTGACGGTCCCTGAAAGCGTCTGACTACGTCTTTAAATTTCTGTTGGGGTAACTGTACGTACCTAGAAATTTGGAAGGCAGGGCGCTAATACGGAGCGAGAATCTAATCTCTCTCAGCGAGCTTAAATACCTAACCCCCCACCCACACCTGCTACACCTGCTACACCTGCTACACCAGCTGCACTCGTAATACTTAGGATTATGGAAGAATTAGAAAGAGGAAAGTATTAGGAAGAGGACAGTATTAGAAAGAGGAAGAAAGGATTGGAAGGCTGTTGTACTGGAAGGAGGCTGTGTTACTGGAAGGAGGTTGTGCTGAGAGGAGGCTGTGCTACTGGAAGGAGGTTGTGCTGAGAGTAGGGTGTGCTACTGGAAGGAGGTTGTGCTGAGAGGAGGCTGTGCTACTGGAAGGAGGTTGTGCTGAGAGTAGGGTGTGCTACTGGAAGGAGGTTGTGCTGAGAGGAGGGTGTGCTACTGGAAGGAGGTTGTGCTGAGAGGAGGGTGTGCAACTGGAAGGAGGTTGTGCTGAGAGGAGGGTGTGCTACTGGAAGGAGGTTGTGCTGAGAGGAGGCTGTGCTACTGGAAGGAGGTTGTGCTGAGAGGAGAGTGTGCTACTGGAAGGAGGTTGCGCTGAGAGGAGGCTGTGCTACTGGAAGGAGGTTGTGCTGAGAGGAGGCTGTGCTACTGGAAGGAGGTTGTGCTGAGAGGAGGCTGTGCTACTGGAAGGAGGTTTTGCTAAGAGGAGGCTGAGCTACTGGAAGGAGGTTTTTGCTGAGAGGAGGCTGTGCTACTGGAAGGAGGTTGTGCTGAGAGTAGGTGTGCTACTGGAAGGAGGTTGTGCTGAGAGGAGCTGTGCTACTGGAAGGAGGTTGTGCTGAGAGTAGGGTGTGCTACTGGAAGGAGGTTGTGCTGAGAGGAGGGTTGTGCTACTGGAAGGAGGTTGTGCTGAGAGGAGGGTGTGCAACTGGAAGGAGGTTGTGCTGAGAGGAGGGTGTGCTACGGAAGGAGGTTGTGCTGAGAGGAGGCTGTGCTACTGGAAGGAGGTTGTGCTGAGAGGAGAGTGTGCTACTGGAAGGAGGTTGCGCTGAGAGGAGGCTGTGCTACTGGAAGGAGGTTGTGCTGAGAGGAGGCTGTGCTAAATGGAAGGAGGTTGTGCTGAGAGGAGGCTGTGCTACTGGAAGGAGGTTTTGCTAAGAGGAGGCTGAGCTACTGGAAGGAGGTTGTGCTGAGAGGAGGGTGTGCTACTGGAAGGAGGTTGTGCTGAGAGGAGGCTGTGCTACTGGAAAGGAGGTTGTGCTGAGAGGAGGCTGTGCTACTGGAAGGAGGTTGTGCTGAGAGGAGGCTGTGCTACTGGAAGGAGGTTGTGGGTGAGAGGAGGCTGTGCTACTGGAAGGAGGTTGTGCTGAGAGGAGGCTGTGCTACTGGAAGGAGGTTGTGCTGAGAGGAGGCTGTGCTACTGGAAGGAGGTTGTGCTGAGAGGAGGCTGTGCTACTGGAAGGAGTTGTGCTGAGAGGAGGCTGTGCTACTGGAAGGAGGTTGTGCTGAGAGGAGGCTGTGCTACTGGAAGGAGGTTGTGCTGAGAGGAGGCTGTGCTACTGGAAGGAGATTGTGCTGAGAGGAGGCTGTGCTACTGGAAGGAGGTTGTGCTGAGAGGAGGCTGTGCTACTGGAAGGAGGTTGTGCTGAGAGGAGGCTGTGCTACTGGAAGGAGGCTGTGACTTCAAAAGAGAGAACCGACTTTCAAAGGAGGTATTGTGAAGGAGTTTCGCGTGTGTGTGTGTGTGTGTGTGTGTGGTAAGAAAGAGAGAGAGAGAGAGAGAGAGAGAAGAGGAGAGAGAGAGAGAGAGAGAGAGCCAGGCACCACATATTTACACTACCCAACACGTCCATGAACCCGCCTCTCTCACTAAGGGCTTTGTGACGTCACGTTGTATTACATCAGCAAATACAATAGCGTCGTGGGCATGAATACAACCTTGCTATATCGTCTTCTATATAACCTCTTTTCTCTCCTTCGTATTAAAGCAGACAGAGATGGATTATTCCATCCCTGGAACCCACCACACACACACACACACAAGGATGTTGTGCTGGTATCAAGCTAATCCTGTTGTAGACTTCGACAGAAGGGAATGTACCTACGGCTGAGAGCATAAATAGTTCCTCTGTATAAGGGAAAAGGGAACAGAATAAGAATTACAGTACAGCTTACTGAGTAAATATACCGGGTGAAGAGTATTTAAGAGTTATTATTGGAGAGTGCAACAGAAAGCAATATTCCAGAGGAACAAGGAGTTTTTTAGGAAGGTGTAGGGGTTGCGTAGTCCAAGTGTTTACGCTGAAGCATACAAGCCAACAACACTTAGAAGAGACCAAAGAACTATTTGTAACATTTATGGATTGAGAAAAGGCATACGACTGGCTGGAGACTGGAGCATATTACCTGGAGTTTACCTGGAGAGAGTTCCGGGGGTCAACGCCCCCGCGGCCCGGTCTGTCACCAGGCCTCCTGGTGGATCAGAGCCTGATCAACCAGGCTGTTGCTGCTGGCTGCACGCAAACCAACGTACGAGCCACAGCCCGGCTGGTCAGGAACCGACTTTAGGTGCTTGTCCAGTGCCAGCTTGAAGACTGCCAGGGGTCTGTTGGTAATCCCCCTTATGTATGCTGGGAGGCAGTTGAACAGTCTCGGGCCCCTGACACTTATTGTATGGTCTCTTAACGTGCTAGTGACACCCCTGCTTTTCATTGGGGGGATGTTGCATCGTCTGCCAAGTCTTTTGCTTTCGTAGTGAGTGATTTTCGTGTGCAAGTTCGGTACTAGTCCCTCTAGGATTTTCCAGGTGTATATAATCATGTATCTCTCCCGCCTGCATTCCAGGGAATACAGGTTCAGGAACCTCAAGCGCTCCCAGTAATTGAGGTGTTTTATCTCCGTTATGCGCGCCGTGAAGGTTCTCTGTACATTTTCTAGGTCAGCAATTTCACCTGCCTTGAAAGGTGCTGTTAGTGTGCAGCAATATTCCAGCCTAGATAGAACAAGTGACCTGAAGAGTGTCATCATGGGCTTGGCCTCCCTAGTTTTGAAGGTTCTCATTATCCATCCTGTCATTTTTCTAGCAGATGCGATTGATACAATGTTATGGTCCTTGAAGGTGAGATCCTCCGACATGATCACTCCCAGGTCTTTGACGTTGGTGTTTCGCTCTATTTTGTGGCCAGAATTTGTTTTGTTCTCTGATGAAGATTTAATTTCCTCGTGTTTACCATATCTGAGTAATTGAAATTTCTCATCGTTGAACTTCATATTGTTTTCTGCAGCCCACTGAAAGATTTGGTTGATGTCCGCCTGGAGCCTTGCAGTGCCTGCAATGGAAGACACTGTCATGCAGATTCGGGTGTCATCTGCAAAGGAAGACACGGTGCTGTGGCTGACATCCTTGTCTATGTCGGATATGAGGATGAGGAACAAGATGGGAGCGAGTACTGTGCCTGGTGGAACAGAGCTTTTCACCGTAGCTGCCTCGGACTTTACTCTGTTGACGACTACTCTCTGTGTTCTGTTAGTGAGGAAATTATAGATCCATCGACCGTCTTTTCCTCTTATTCCTTTAGCACGCATTTTGTGCGCTATTACGCCATGGTCACACTTGTCGAAGGCTTTTGCAAAGTCTGTATATATTACATCTGCATTCTTTTTGTCTTCTAGTGCATTTAGGACCTTGTCGTAGTGATCCAATAGTTGAGACAGACAGGAGCGACCTGTTCTAAACCCATGTTGCCCTGGGTTGTGTAACTGATGGGTTTCTAGATGGGTGGTGATCTTGCTTCTTAGGACCCTTTCAAAGATTTTTATGATAAGGGATGTTAGTGCTATCGGTCTGTAGTACTTTGCTGTTGCTTTACTGCCCCCTTTGTGGAGTGGGGCTATGTCTGTTGTTTTTAGTAACTGTGGGACGACCCCCGTGTCCATGCTCCCTCTCCATAGGATGGAAAAGGCTCGTGATATGGCAGATGTTGCAAATGTAATGTTGAGGTACAGTCCCTAGACCCATTATGTGCCTCTGTAATGTTGAGGTACAGTCCCTAGGCCCATTATGTGCCTCTGTAATGTTGAGGTACAGTCCCTAGAACCATTATGTACTTCTGTAATGTTGAGGTACAGTCCCTAGACCCATTATGTGCCTCTGTAATGTTGAGGTACAGTCCCTAGACCCATTATGTACTTCTGTAATGTTGAGGTACAGTCCCTAGACCCATTATGTGCCTCTGTAATGTTGAGGTACAGTCCCTACACCCATTATGTACTTCTGTAATGTTGAGGTACAGTCCCTGGACCCCTTATGTACCTCTGTGATCTTTTGACTACCTCCCACAGGATGGGAATGGGGTGCATAATAGACATTAAACCAAAACTTTGGACGGGGTATGTGAGATATAGATGTAACAAGATATCCGAGTAGACATGTCGACAGATGGATGCACAAAAGAGAGAGTGAACCACAGAACACAAGGGAGGAAAAAAGTAGACAGTGTGTCGAAATATCTAAAGAGAATAAAGTTTCTCTGTGAAGGAAATATATAAAAGCGAAAGTATATGAAAGTTTTATAACGAAGTTAGACGAGATATTCGGAAAAATCCGTTGTAAGATGTTTTACATCTGTTGTGATGTTGCACCCGATGTTACCTGTGAACTGTGGGTGTTGAAGGTGTACATAGTGTATGTACATGTATGTGTACACTGTGGTAACAGTGTGTGCGTGTGTCTCGATGAAGTATATATGAAGAGAACTGGCAAAGCAAGCTTTCATCTGGGCAATGTTTCGCTCAATAGAGAGCTTTACCAGGTCTCGTTTCGCTCGGTATAGAGCTTTATCGAGTCACATCTCGCTCTGTGTAGAGCTTTAACAGGTCTTGTTTCGCTCGGTATAGAGCTTTATCGAGTTACGTTTCGCTCTGTGTAGAGCTTTATCAGGTCTTGCTTCGCTCGGTGTAGAGCTTTATCCCAATCAGGCTCTACACAGAGCGAAACTCCTAACATAGTTGTTCTTCCCATTATCTCTTCACAAGTCTTACTGTTGACAAAGGGATGCTGAACATCCTGTGCTTCCCACATCTCCCTCTCTCTTTCCATCCCTTTCTAACTACCTGCTTCACTCCCCTCTCCCTTCTCTCTAATTAACAGCTTTGTCTCACCTGAGAGTATGATTGGTATACATATCCCAACAATTACTCCAGGTAAATGTGTACATTTACAAGGCTTGAATATTTACATATCTGATCCCTTGTCAGGGCATTTGTTATTCTCAGTGTGTGTGTGTATTATGCCAAAACAAGTAATATACGTGAAATTTATTGAGGTCTGGGCAGTTACCAGGTCACTACAAGGTCGGGGTCAACAAGGTGAATTATTTCCTATGTGGAGTGCCCTTTAGATTTATACAAGTGCGTAATGGATAGGATAAAATACCCTCTCAGTATCGACTGCATGAGCCCTACCTACCTGGAGTATACCTGGTGGGCATTCCGGGGTTAATGCCCCCTCGGCTCAGTCTTTGACCAGGTCTCCCGGTTGATTAGGGCCTAATCAACCAGGCTGTTATTCCTGGTCTCACGTTGTTCAGTGTACGAGCCACAACCCGGCTGATCGTGTCCAACTCCCTGTTGAAGGCAGCCAGGGAGCTATTGGCCTCTAGAACCATTGCTGCTATCACGCTCATAAGGGAGAACTCTGCAGAAGGCCTACTGGCTCATTCTGGGTAGGTCCTTCTTATGAAACATATGGGAATCTTCAATAAGGAAATGTTTCGCCACACAGTGGCTTCATCAGTCCAGTACAATGAAGAACGGTGTAAAGAGAGGAGTGTAAGGTAATCAGTCCCTCGTGTGTAATTATGTCCCTAGATGTGTCCAGTCCACCAGTGTTCAAGAAAGTACAGCATATGCACAGAGAAATGAATTATGATTATCAAAAGTGACTTATGACTATCAGAAGTGACTTATGACTATCAGAAGTGACTTATGACTATCAGAAGTGACTTATGACTATCAGAAGTGACTTATGACTATCAGAAATGACTTGTGATTATCAGAAGTGACTTATGACTATCAGAGTGACTTATGACTATCAGAGTGACTTATGACTATCAGAAGTGACTTATGACTATCAGAAGTGACTTATGATTATCAGAAGTGACTTATGATTATCAGAAGTGACTAATGATTATCAGAAGTGAATTATGATTATCAGAAGTGAATTATGATTATCAGAAGTGAATTATGATTATCAGAACCTCTTACGAGGTGGCTACAGGCAGCTCATTTCAACTACCCAGAACTCCGGTAGTTTTTATTTCCAAAATCCCAGCAAAAAATAGCCTTGAATAACCCTACCATCACCTCTATCAGTAACTATTATTCACGATATGTAAGACATGTGCAACGATTATGTAACTTTATTCGTGTTGTATATGTGTTTGATATATCCTGTCGGCATTTATATATTTACTTATCACGCATGTTGAGTTTTATTCTACCCCTCAACCCGGGCAGTCTCCCACCGAGATGGGGTAACTAGAAAAAAAAGGGGAAATGTATTCACTGTCATTTATTTTGTATTCTGGGACAGGTTTATATATTTTGCGCTTCGCTGTTCGCTGTGTGTATTTGTCTGCCCCTTGCTGTGTGTCACCTGGCTGTGTGTCACCCGGCTGTGTGTCACCTGGCTGTGTGTCACCCGGCTGTGTGTCACCTGGCTGTGTGTCACCCGGCTGTGTGTCACCTGGCTGTGTGTCACCTGGCTGTGTGTCACCTGGTTGTGTGTCACCTGGCTGTGTGTCACCTGGCTGTGTGTCACCTGGCTGTGTGTTGCCTGGCTGTGTGTCACCTGGCTGTGTGTCACCTGGCTGTGTGTTGCCTGGCTGTGTGTCACCTGGCTGTGTGTCACCTGGCTGTGTGTTGCCTGGCTGTGTGTCACCTGGCTGTGTGTCACCTGGCTGTGTGTCACCTGGCTGTGTGTTGCCTGGCTGTGTGTCACCTGGCTGTGTGTCACCTGGCTGTGTGTCACCTGGCTGTGTGTCACCTGGCTGTGTGTCACCCGGCTGTGTGTCACCTGGCTGTGTGTCACCTGGCTGTGTGTTGCCTGGCTGTGTGTCACCTGGCTGTGTGTCACCTGGCTGTGTGTCACCTGGCTGTGTGTTGCCTGGCTGTGTGTCACCTGGCTGTGTGTCACCTGGCTGTGTGTTGCCTGGCTGTGTGTCACCTGGCTGTGTGTCACCTGGCTGTGTGTTGCCTGGCTGTGTGTCACCTGGCTGTGTGTCACCTGGCTGTGTGTCACCTGGCTGTGTGTTGCCTGGCTGTGTGTCACCTGGCTGTGTGTCACCTGGCTGTGTGTTGCCTGGCTGTGTGTCACCTGGCTGTGTGTCACCTGGCTGTGTGTTGCCTGGCTGTGTGTCACCTGGTTATGTGTCGCCTGACTTTGTGTCTCCTTACTGTGTGTCACCTAGCTGTGTGTGTCTCTTACTGTGTGTCACCTGGCTGTGTGTCGCCTGGCTATGTGTCGCTTTACTGTGTGTCGCCTGGCTGTGTGTCGCCTGGCTGTGTGTCTCCTTACTGTGTGTCACCTGACTGTGTGTCACCTGGCTGTGTGTCGCCTGGCTATGTGTCGCTTTACTGTGTGTCGCCTGGCTGTGTGTCGCCTGGCTGTGTGTCGCCTGGCTGTGTCTCCTTACTGTGTGTCACCTTACTGTGTGTCACCTTACTGTGTGTCACCTTACTGTGTGTCACTTTACTGTGTGTCACCTGACTGTGTGTCACCTTACTGTGTGTCGCCTGGCTGTGTGTCGCCTGGCTATGTGTCGCTTTACTGTGTGTCGCCTGGCTGTGTGTCGCCTGGCTGTGTGTCGCCTTACTGTGTGTCACCTTACTGTGTGTCACCTTACTGTGTGTCGCCTTACTGTGTGTCACCTTACTGTGTGTCACCTTACTGTGTGTAACCTTACTGTGTGTCACCTTACTGTGTGTCACCTTACTGTGTGTCACCTTACTGTGTGTCACCTTACTGTGTGTCACCTTACTGTGTGTCACCTTACTGTGTGTCGCCTTACTGTGTGTCACCTTACTGTGTGTCACCTTACTGTGTGTCACCTTACTGTGTGTCACCTTACTGTGTGTCACCTTACTGTGTGTCACCTTACTGTGTGTCACCTTACTGTGTGTCACCTTACTGTGTGTCACCTTACTGTGTGTCACCTTACTGTGTGTCACCTTACTGTGTGTCACCTTACTGTGTGTCACCTTACTTGTGTCACCTTACTGTGTGTCACCTTACTGTGTGTCACCTTACTGTGTGTCACCTTACTGTGTGTCACCTTACTGTGTGTCACCTTACTGTGTGTCACCTTACTGTGTGTCACCTTACTGTGTGTCACCTTACTGTGTGTCTACCTTACTGTGTGTCACCTTACTGTGTGTCACCTTACTGTGTGTCACCTTACTTGTGTCACCTTACTGTGTGTAACCTTACTGTGTGTCACCTTACTGTGTGTCACCTTACTGTGTGTCACCTTACTGTGTGTCACCTTACTATGTGTCACCCCTATTACCAAAAATTTCACACTTAAGATGTGATGACGTTTATGTGGTTTGTTCACCCGTATTGTGGTGTTCACCGGTTATTGTGACTGTTCCACTACGGTATTCTGACTTGTTCACCACGGTATTGTGACTTGTTCACCACGGTATTGTGCACTTGTTTCACCACGGTTTGTGACTTGTTCACCACGGTATTGTGACTTGTTCCACCACGGTATTGTGACTTGTTCCACCGGTATTGTGACTTGTTCCACCACGGTATTGTGACTTGTTCCACCACGGTATTGTGACTTGTTCCACACGGTATTGTGACTTGTTCCACCACGGTATTGTGACTTGTTCCACCACGGTATTGTGACTTGTTCCACCACGGTATTGTGACTTGTTCCACCACGGTATTGTGACTTGTTCCACCACGGTATTGTGACTTGTTCCACCACGGTATTGTGACTTGTAATGACTCGTTCCAGCAATCTTCTTTTGAGTTATGATTCTTACAGCCACGTTTTCCATTCTTTACCTCCCTTATTTACAATGCCTTTCAAGTTACATATTCTTAATGTAGATTGAGGGTCGACATAACTCTGAATGTAGATTGAGGGTCGACATAACTCTGAGCGAGACGAAGCAGTGCAAATAAAAAGCTTAAGCTGTACTGGTGTGTCCACTGACCTACATTTGCCACACCTGAATGAACATTAAAATGGTATAAAATACCGACAGGTTGTTAGGTAAGACACATATGCAACAGTTAGGTATCTTTATTATGAGATTGCAGGTCTGTACCAAGATACCCTTGTGTTGCAGTGTCTGACAGATTGAACATTAAAATGGTTATAAAATACCGACAGGTTGTTAGGTAAACACATATGCAACAGTTAGGTATCATAATAAAGATACCTAACTGTTGCATATGTGTCTTACCTAACAATTTGCCACACCTGCTAGTTGACACTCCCAGAGGCTCTTAACCTCATCGCTATTCAGCACTAATGTCCCCAAATTATGTAAGTTGTTTTATTACTTAGCTAATAACATTAGCTTGGAGTGAGTCACGTGTGGAGCGCCAACCATAACACTGGTACACGAGATGGCTCAGATTGGTGACCTTAACCTACATGATGGTGGTGACCTTAACTACATGATGGTGGTGACCTATACCGGCTGGACGGTGGTGGCCTTAACCTACATGACGGTGGTGACCTTAACCTACATGATGGTGGTGACCTTAGCCTACATGATGGTGGTGACCTATACCGGCTGGACGGTGGTGACCTTAACCTACATGATGGTGGTGACCTTAACCTACATGATGGTGGTGACCTTTACCGGCTGGACGGTGGTGATCTTAACCTACATGACGGTGGTGACCTTAACCTACATGATGGTGGTGACCTATACCGGCTGGACGGTGGTGACCTTAACCTACATGATGGTGGTGACCTTAACCTACATGATGGTGGTGACCTATACCGGCTGGACGGTGGTGACCTTAACCTACATGATGGTGGTGACCTTAACCTACATGATGGTGGTGACCTATACCGGCTGGACGGTGGTGACCTTAACCTACATGATGGTGGTGACCTTAACCTACATGATGGTGGTGACCTATACCGGCTGGACGGTGGTGGCCTTAACCTACATGATGGTGGTGACCTTAACCTACATGATGGTGGTGACCTATACCGGCTGGGACGGTGGTGGCCTTAACCTACATGATGGTGGTGACCTTAACCTACATGATGGTGGTGACCTTAACCTACATGATGGTGGTGACCTATACCGGCTGGACGGTGGTGGCCTTAACCTACATGATGGTGGTTGACCTTAACCTACATGATGGTGGTGGCCTTAACCTACATGATGGTGGTGGCCTTAACCTACATGATGGTGGTGACCTTAACCTACATGATGGTGGTGACCTTAACCTAATGATGTCGGGACCACAAACACACACACACACACACACACACACACACACACACACACACACACACCACACCACACACACACACACACACACACACACATACATACACACACACCACACACACACACACATACACACACACACACACACACACACACACACACCACACACACACACACACACACACACACACACACACACACACACACACATACACACACACACACACACCACACACACACCACACACACACACACACACACACACACACACACACACACACACACACACACACACACACATTTCCCTACACTAAACTGTTTTTTGAAGAAAGAAAAACACAGAATATAACTCATAAATTGACATTAATAATTTATTTATCCACAACTCCCCCTCTCCCCTCCCCCCCTCCCCCCTTTCCCCCTCCCCTCCCCCATAAAAAATCCTCCCCAATTTTTCAAATGTATAAAACTGTAGTCAAAAATTCATGGGGCTCTTACTCCAGTGTCAATATTTTATATATATTTTGGTCAAAAATTGATTTTCGAAATATCTGAAAGTTTAAAATTTCGGTAAATATTTATTCTCAGTATGATTTTTTTTTAGTCTGTGTTATTATTTGTAAATAATTAAGAGTCCCGGGAGATAATTATATTAATTATATCAGAATAATCAACTGTAATCATCAGAGGGAAATTATATTTTTCCCCTCAGTGTCAACGAGCAGTTTGGTCTCGTTGGCGGGAGCGGCGGTGTCTCGACCCCCCTTCAGCACACATGGTGAGTACATACGTGCACACACACTACTACTAGTATTATTACTACTACTATTACTATTACTACTACTATTACTACTACTAGTATTACTACTAGCATTACTACTAGCATTATCACTACTAGCATTATTACTACTAGCATTACTACTACTATCATTACTATTACTATCATTACTACTACTACTACTATTACTACTACTATTACTACTACTATTACTACTAGTATTATTACTACTACTACTATTACTACTACTATTACTACTATATTATTACTACTACATATTACTACTACTATTAACTATATTACTACTATATACTACTACTACTACTACTATTACTACTACTATTACTACTAGTATTATTACTACTACTACTACTACTACTATTACTATATTATTACTACTACTATACTGCTACTATTACTACTAGTATTATTACTACTACTACTATTACTACTACTATTACTACTAGTATTATTACTACTACTACTATGCTACTACTATTACTACTAGTAGTATTACACTATACTATACTACTACTTTCACTAGTATATTATACTATACTATACTATTACTACTACTATCTACTATATTCACACTCATTACCAACTATTATACTAGTATGTTCATATGCTACACTACTATACTACATATTATACTACTTTACTATCTACTATACTATTACTATACTATTACTATAGTATTGGCTACTACGCTACTACTACATTATCTCACTATTACTACTACTATTACTACTGCTACAATTACTACTACAATGTACTAGTATTATCTATGTATCTACTATATTACTGACTACTATGTTTATACTATTACTATACTACATTACTATACTATTCTAACATTACTATTGCACACTCATTACCTACTACTACTATGTACTACTTATTACTACTAGTATTCTACTAATGTACTACTACTATTACTATACTATTTCATACCTCATACTACGCATTTATATACTATTACTACTAGTATTCACTCTACTGCTACTAATACTATTACTATACTTGTTACTACTAATACTAAATACTAGATTACTACTACTATTATACTACTACTATTACTACTACTATTACTACTAGTTTCTACTAATGCTACTACTACTACTCTACTACTACTTTACTACTGTATTATTACTACTACTACTATCTACTACTAGTATTACTACTACTCTACTACTACTATACTCACTGTCATTACTACTAGTATTACTACTGCACAACCAACAAACTAGGTAAAGACTATAAAATCTGGCAGGCTGGGAAAAATTTCACGACTGACATATCCACACCTCATATAGACCCGGTAGACTATATTTACCAGTCATGGTCAGCACCACTGATCAAGATTGTCACTTTTATCCTCATGGCAGAGGAATAATGTGGTGTTTGGCTGCTACGTATTACTACAATAACTCTGCCTTTACGACACTGCGTAGTAAAATACCAAATGTTCGTACTAGCAAATAGTCTGTTAATGTTTATATGATTACGACAAGGTAAATGTATTAATTATCTATGAACTGCGACAAGTCGAGGAGTCGAACCCATGTCGTTTTGGACCGCCTCATACCCACAGGACTGGTCCTGTGGGTTAGAGCGCCATGCGATTTTGATCACCATGAGGCTAGCCAAAATGACATGGGTTCGAGTCTCGACTAGTCGCAGTGTTGTTAATCGATTAATACACTCGTTCGTGGGTACAATAATATTAAATTATCTACAAGCAAATCCTAGGGAGGATGGCGTCACAACTTGCTAATATTGCTCTCTCTCGCTCTTTCTTTCTCTCTCTCTCTCTCTCTCCCTCTCTCCTCTTCTCTCTCTCTCTCTCTCTCCTCTCTCTCTCTCCTCTCCCTCTCTGCTCTCTCTCTCTCTCTCTCTCTCTCTCTCCTCTCTCTCTCTCTCTAATACTATGAAATCTTATCTGAATTACTGCTACAAGATGAGCTATATAAGGCCTGGTCAAGGACGGGTTGCGGGGGCGCTGACTCCGGAACACCTTCCGGTAGACTCCAGGTAGCAGTTTCTCTCCCATCTACCCCTAATTACAAAATTTCACCATGGAGATACCGTACTTCACACATAAACTAATTCACGAAATAAACTCTTCCCTGTTCCAGAGGAAAATCTCTTTTCCAGTTCCTGTTCTTCTCTTCCCGCGAAAAAACATATATATCGTCAAGCTTCGTCACAATCTAAAACATATGTTTTAAACTGTATGATCCTTTGTCATCTGTTCTCTTTCTTAAATTATACATGTTGATGGCAACTGTTCACCACCGCGCTGGTGCAGCTGCCAGTGCCATTGTTATCAATAGTGATGCTTCGTGCAGGAAATTGGAACACGCATCAACAATTTTCACTAGATCATAAATATACAAAAAAGTTCATTAACATTGTAACTTGCTCGGCTATCAGAAATGTTGGGGACCAGACCCTGGATCCTCCCATTGTTGGGGACCAGACCCTGGACCCTCCCATTGTTGGGGACCAGACCCTGGACCCTCCCATTGTTGGGGACCAGACCTGGACCCTCCATTGTTGGGGACCAGACCCTGGACCCTCCCATTGTTGGGGACCAGACCCTGGATCCTCCCATTGTTGGGGACCAGACCCTGGATCCTCCCATTGTTGGGGACCAGACCTGGACCCTCCCATTGTTGGGGACCAGACCCTGGACCCTCCCATGTTGGGGACCAGACCCTGGACCCTCCCATTGTTGGGACCAGACCCTGGATCCTCCCATTTTGGGGACCAGACCCTGGATCCTCCCATTGTTGGGGACCAGACCCTGGACCCTCCCATGTTGGGGGACCAGACCCTGGGACCCTCCCATTGTTGGGGACCAGACCCTGGACCCTCTCCCTTTATGCTCCCCTGTGGTTTGTATGTTGCCCACAGGATGGGTTATAGGGTGCACATTAACGCAGACTAGCACAGTAACTACTATACTGGACTACTTAGGTACTACACTTTGACTACTCTACTGGATATCTGAGGTACTAGCACAGTGAATAATTATACGAGATTCTGAGGTATAGCACAGTAAACTAACTATACTGGACTATGAGGTAACAGCACAGTAACTACTATACTGGACTACTGAGGTACTAGCACAGTAACTACTATACTGGACTACTGAGGTACTAGCACAGTAACTACTATACTGGACTACTGAGGTACTAGACAGTAACTACCACACACTCTCTCTCTCTCCTCCCTCCTCTTTCTCTCTCTTCCTTTCTCTTTCTCCCTCTCTCTCTCTCTGTCCTCACAGTTTCTAAACTCTCAACAAACCGCCAGTATCCACTGAAGGAACAATAAGCTTGACAAAGTTGGTCCAGCTTCAGCAGAGTCCCCTGGGCGACCCACACATCAGAGAAAGCGGCTGTTTCAAGCTTTTACTCTAATTGCTGTACACCCACAAAATTATATAACACAAACGCCGGTTCCAAAAATTAATTATAAGAATCATAACTTTAAATTAATGATTATAATTAATGGGAAAATGCTAAATACGTAGGTCTCGTGGGAAGGGAAGTAATCAGGTTCGAAATCCCAGACAGAAGTGTAGCTCCAAGTTTTGGAATCAAGAACTTTTAAATATAAGGTTACCTCCCTTCAAGAGCAGTAGATAATGGAGGATATCCTAAAACTCTTTGGATTAAGAGCCCTTCACCAGCATCAGTGCTCTTCACTAAGAGTTGCTCCCTATTTTCAAAAAGCAGTCTGTCACGATTTCTTCATTGCTTTCAGAAGTGTTACTTGGGAATTTTTAAAGTCTCTCTTCCTCCTTTGTATGCCATATTTTATGTTCCAGCCTCACTGCTTCACGTTCCAGTCCCTCTAAATCATGTTCCAGCCCCCTACCTCAAGTTCCAGTCCCTCTGAATCATGTTCCGGCCCCTACCTTAAGTTTCAGTCCCTTTAAATCATGTGTCAGCCCACTACAATAAGTTTCAGTCGTCTAAATTAAGTTCCACCACACTATCTCAAGTTCTGATTCATGGATTCAAGTTTTAGGAGCCCTCATCCCTCAGGCTCAACCCCTTTCCCAAACCTGTTCTCGTTCACCTAACTAAACGTATGGTTATTTCGCACTAGGAGTAAGTGAAGCTCGATCCTCCGACCCGTCTCAAACCAGACCGGTTAGCGATGCTGCCAGAAAAAATTATTAAATGATATTTTTGAACTTTACAGAAAGCTGGCCGGAGGCCCACGCCCTCCATCCTCACTGAGAAAGCACTTCAGGGTTTAAATAGACGGAGGACCAAAACCAACATCCCCTCTCTGAAATGCACCACACGGTTAAATAGACGAGGATCAAGCCTTCCAACCTCTCTGAAAGTCCCCTCACGGGTTTAATATACGGAGGATCAACCTCCATCCCTCTGAAAGCACCTCACGGTTTAATAGGACGGAGGATCAAGCCTTCCATCCCTCTCTGAAAGTACCTCACGGTTTTAAAATAGACGAAGATCAAACTCCATCCTCTGTGAAAGCACCTCACGGGTATAAAAGACGGAGGATCAAGCCTCCATCCTCTCTGAAAGTACCTCACGGGTTTTAATAGATCTAGTAGCAAGTCCGTGCCATCCTCTGCGTGGGCTATAGGACAGATCTCTGTATCACGGGTTTTAATAGCGGAGATCAAGCTCTAACCTCTCTGAACGCACCTCACACGAGTTTAACAGAAGACGGAGAACAAAGCCTACATCCTCACTGAAAGCACGCTCACGGGTTTTAATAGACGGAGGATCAAACTTCCATCCTCCTGAAAGCACCTCAAAGGGGTTTAATAGACGGAGTGATCAAGCCTCCATCGTCCTCTAAAGCACCTCACGAAGTTTAACAAGACGAGTATCCAGCCTAACAACCTCTCTGAAAGCACCTTCAACTTTTCGGTTTAATAGACGCGGATCAAGCCTCCATCCTCTCTGAAAGTACTCACGGTTAATAGACGTAGGCTCAAACCTCCATCCTCTTGAAAGCAACCTCACGGGTTTAAGTAACGGATATCAAAGCCCTCCATCCTCCTGAAGAGTACCTCACGGTTTAATAGGACGGAGGTCAAGCCTCCATCCTCTCTGAAAGTCCTCCACTTGATTTAATGGACGGAGGATCAATCTTCAATCCTCTCTTGAAACACCTCACGAGTTTAACAGAACGGAGGATCAAGCCTACATCCTCTCCTGAAAGCATCCTCACGGGTTTAATAGACGAGGATCAAACTTCCATCCTCTCTGAAAGCTCACCTCAAAGGGTTTAAATAACGGAGAATCAAACCTCCATCACTGTGAAAGCACCTCAACGGTTTTAATAGACGAGATTATCACAGCCTCCATCCTCACTGAAAGTACCTCACAGGGTTTAATAGACGGAGGATCAAGCCTCCATCCTCTCTGAAAGTACCTCACGGGTTATAATAGACGGAGACAAGCTTCTATCCTCCTCTGAAAGCACCTCTTGATTTAACAGACGGAGGATCAAGCCTACCATCGAGTCTGAAAGCACCTCACACGATTTTACAGAACGAGATCAAGCCTCATCCTCTCTGAAAGCACCTCACGGGTTTTAATAGACGGAGATCAAGCCTCCATCCTCTCTGAAGCACCTCACGGATTTAATAGACGATAGTATCAAGCCTCCATCATCTCTGAAAGCACCTCACGGGGTATAAAAGAACGTAAGAACAACCTCCAACCACTCTTAAAGACCTCACGGGTTAAATAAGACGGAGGTCAAGCCTCCATCCACTCTGAAAGTACCTCACGGGTTTTAATAGAACGGGAGGAACAAACCTCCATCCACTCGATAGCACTCACGGGTTTAATAACGGAGGATCAAGCCTCCATCCTCTCTGTAAGTACATTCACGGGTTTAATCGACGAGGATCAGGCCTCCATCTCTCTGAAAACACCTCACGGTTTTAACAGACGGAGGATCAAGCTTACATCCTCTCTTAAAGCCTTCACGGTTAATAGACGGAGGATCGAACCTCCACCCTCTCAGAAAGTAACCTCACGGGTTTTAATAGACGGATGATCAAAGACCTCCATCCTCTCTGAAAGCACCTCAGGGTTTTAATAGACGGAGGATCAAGTCCTCCATCCTCTTCTGAAAGCACCACACGGGTAAATAGAACGGTGGATCAGCCTCCAACCCCGTCAGAAACCCTCACGGTTTACTAGACGGAGATCAAGCCTCCATCCCTCTGAAGTACCTGCACGAGTTTAATAGACGGAGATCATAGCTCCAACCTCTCTGAAAGCACCTCACGGGTTTAATAGACGGAGGCTCAAGCCTCCTTCCTCTCGAAAGCACCTCACGGGATTTAAATAGACGGAGGATCAATCCTCCACCCTCTTCTCGCACTACCCTGAGAGGAGCTGTGGCACTGGATGTTATATCTGAGAAATCTGACTATTACACTTATCCTTCAACTACTGTCCCTCACTATTATGTGCAATTTTTTCCCTAATTTCACTTGTAATTGTTCACTTCGTATTTTTAGTTAATATTATTTCTTTACTGTCACTTTTCCTAATTGTTCACATAAGTTCTCACATTCCAATTATTAACACGTGACTCACTATGGACGTAGTCAGTTTTGATCCAAAGAATAGGGCACTCAAATTCCTTGGATGAAGAGCTCTGCCAGGACCACATCTCCTTCCTCCCATTTAAGTTAACATCCTACGGGAGTTCAACACCCTTCCTAGATACATAATTCTGGACCGTGTACTTAATTTCTTACTACTAGCCAATTCCAGCTAATGAATAGTGATGGTCCAGTATGGAATCGAAAACGTCGGGTTACATTTTTCCCTTAAAGCTTGTGGGTTAATGTGAGTTTTTTCTTTTTCCAGCTATTATTATATAATCAAAAAAGAATCGCAAAGCCACAAGGACTATACAGCGCTTGCAGGGCAGGAAAGGAAGCGATGGCATCAGGTGGCAAAAGGGAGAGGAAGAGCAACAGGTTACGATACAGCGGCAGTGGATGGTGAAAGGGTAAGGGCATCAAGAGACTGAACCAGAAAGGGCTGAGGGGAGTGCAAAAAAAGCATCATCAGAGTTTGGGAGTAAATCAGTCCGTTGTCAAGAAAACAATGAGAGATTCAGGATTAAAGGAGGGTCCCATCAAGCAAGAAGGGAAGGTAAAGAGATAGTAGGAAAACGAAGACGACCGTTTGAGGATAAATCTGCGTGCTCGCTGATAGAGAGGCGTCTAACAGAATGTGGCTAAGACGATACAGGAACTTGAACAACTGCTCACAAGAGAGGAACGGGTGCCTCACCATGAGATACCCATGTAGTAAACGAGTGTGGCCATGCGAAGGCGGAGAGAGTGGTCTCCCAACCTCGCACTGATGACAATGAAGACGGCCAGAAACTCTAATGGCTCGGTTTAATAGAAAGAAGTTTGTTACCGAGCATAAGTTGACCAACGTTGTTGCAACGGGTTGCGAAGGTGGGTACTATTGCAGTCAAAATAGTCCAGAAATGGAACACCTCGATAGGAAATTGAAGGTCATAAACTGCTGACCCCTGCCCAGCAGTGTCTGCCTGTTTCATTGCCCGTAACGTCGAACATGACCAGTGACCCAACAAAAAACAATATCTTTTAAGTTGGTAGAGATATATTTGGGCGGCGGAGCCAAAGTTGGAATACGGAGAACTAGGGGATAGATGTATCAAATTTTCGTATACCTGTAGAGCACTACGGTAGATCTGAGACTACTACAAATGATGACACGCAAAGATGCGATACGAATAACATTGGCTGCAAGAATGGTATACAGTTCAGCATAAAAAATGCTAGCTGAAGATAGTAAAAAGCCCACGACGCCGCTGTTCCGGAAACACTGCTTGCGAATCCTGACCCGTCTGAAGACTAGAGCCAGCTGTGCACACAGCCGGTGGCATGAGAATGAGAGTGGTAAGTGAAAGCCTACAAAGAGAGCGGGAAGCCAACCAGATGGCATTTGACTTTCGAGCAAGGGAGTGAGAAATAACAACCGAACAGCTGGAACTACCCAGGTGGGTAGGAAAAGTGAGATGCTACATGACCATATAAAGGTGGTACCTGAAGGGAAGACAAAGTGAAATAGGGGCGAAGAGAAAAGGGCCGGAGCAAACAGGGGCGGCGAACGAATAAGAATGTCTACTAATATCGGTGACCATTCTAGTAAATGTGAAGGATTGGTAGATCGTGAGAGCGTACATAGTAACGACAGTGCAATGGGGCAACACGGTGCGATCAGAACCAGGATGAACATTTGGAGCTTCTGTATAAGAGGCCTCTCAACAGGGGGTAAGAGCGAAAAAGCAACCAAGGCACAAACGTAGAGCCTATTGATGGATAGAGTTAGGCAAGAGAGAGAAGCCAGCGAGGCCCGGCGAATAAATCTGTCACCATAATCGAGTTGTCGATAAAAACGAGGGCTGAATTGTAGGCGAATGCAGAGTACGACGATCAGCTCCCCAGGGAAAGATGAGCAAGGGTTTTAAGAAGGTTTAGCCGGCTGTGACAAGTTGCCTTCAGAGAGGTAATGTGATGTTTCCAGGTTTAACCGACGGTCAAAAGAAGGCCTAGAAACCTGACTGAATAACGTACGGGGATACGGGAGCCATAGAAGATACACAGGATGATCGAGCTAACAGAGCGTCAATTGAAAGTAAATAGGTGATTTATGGTACTATGAAAATTAAACCCATGTGTGGTGGCCCAAGTGAACACGGTCGACCGCAAGCCTGGAGATAAACAGCAATAAGGGGACAGTCAGCGCCTGCACAAGCAATGCAAGTCATCAACATAGAGTGATTGAACCCAAATATTGGTTGGAAGAACAAGAGGCAAATCCATTTAATACAAGGAGAAAAAGTGTTGTGCTAGAACACATCCCTGATGGACACCATCAGCGTGGACGAAGTCCAGGGGGAAAGAACATTATTGACTCGAACACGGCAAATGTCTGCAGTTAAAAAATTCTTAGAAGGATGTAGATGCCCGGATGGCCTAAGGGAATGGCCTGTCCAAAATGATTATACCTCCAAGTGGGTCATATGCCTTCCTCAAGGTCAAAAAATATGCCAAAAACTGAGTGATTATTCGCAAAGGCATTAACGAACATACGTATCCAAGCGTATAATGGTCTATGGAGAACGACCACTTACGAAAGCCATATTGACTAGCGGAGAGACTTTGTGATTCCTCTAAATACCACATAAACGTCGTATTTACGAGGCGTACCATTCCCTTTGCAAACTGCACTTGTAAGAGCGATGGGGGCCCGATAGTTGGAGGCATCATGTCCTGTAGTCCCGGTTTGCGAAAGGGAGAACAAGGCAGATTTCCTCCCAGCTGGAAGAACTCCTCCTTGAGCCAAAAAAATTTGAAGAGGTGTAAAGAGGACTACAAGGTCTGACCGATGTAAAATGTTGTAACATACTAATATGAATGTCATCACAGGCCCAGCTGTCCGATGATCTGCAATCTGAGAGCGTTGCCTCCAGTTCTTGAAGAGTAAAAGGCGACATTAACCTGTTCTACTCCTAGAGAAGAAAAGTCCCAGGGTACTAACTCTCGGCAGACTTTTGAGGAAAGAAACGAGGGCATAGATGGACCCTCGGAAATACGGACCAAAGTGTCCAAGTTCAATGGCAACGTCGAGAGGGTTTGCTATATCAACACCAGTGACCCGTAGAACAGGAGCCGGGTCAGTAGAGTATATTTACCACTACACAATATCCTCACCTTTTTTCCAGACTGCAATCATAGAAAAGCCTTAGGTGATTGTGGAAACAAAGTCACGCCAACAAGTGCGTTTAGCTTCACGGATGACACGCGAGCGATCGCATGTCGCTTCTGCTTAAAATCAACTGTCTCTCATCGGTACTATTGTACGGTACCTGCCCCATGCATCACACGTTTCAAACGGACTGCACGAGCACAATCAGGAGACCACCAAGGCACGCACTTCTGAGAAGTGCCTGCCTAGGTTTGGGGTATAGAATGAGAATCTTGCGGTATAGAACTGATGCCGAGAAGATGTGTATGTAGCCAACAATGGAGGATGAAAAAAGAACCTCACTAAAAGCAGTGAGGTGTGAGTAAAAGAACCCAATTTGCCCGAATCAAATTGCCAGCGAGGCTAACGGAGACGGTGTTGAATAGGAAGGAGAAGTAAGAATGATCGGAAATGATCGCTGTCATGTAAGTCTTGTAGAATACAGCCCAGGTTAAGTCCCCTAGTGCAGTGGAGGAAGAGCATACTGATAGAACGATGCAAGAGCGAGTTGATTACAGGATCAAAAGGTAGGTAGTACCCGTATTTAAAACATGAAGGTTGTGAGGTAGGCAAGAAAAAAGCCTTCCAACTGAATGCCAGAACGTGAGTCACAATGAGACCCCCCCAAGAGGCAAGGTGGGCTTAAAATCAACCAAGTAACACAGTGTGTGGTGGAAGGATTCAAACAAGAAGGCAAAGTCTGGGATAGAAATGCTCGAGAAGGAGAGAGATATAAAGAACAAATTGTAAACCACTTATTCAAGTGATACGTGCTGCAGTGTAATGCAGCGAGGTATGGACCAAATAGTTGCCAGTACGGAATATCATTGGCGTAGAAGAAGGGTCAACTTTCATTAAAGGTCCATCTGAGAAAGGATCCGAAGATACAATAAATTATAGCCGAGATAGGTTGAAAACAGCCGAGTGTAATTTTGTATCTTGTAAGCAAGCACCAACAGGAAAACCTGGAAAGCAACATCTGCAGCTCACCCCCGATTACCCCTGAGGAGGCCGCGGATATTCCACGTAAATAGCCATATTGGTATGAAAAAAATATCAGGAATCTTAAGGTAAAGGCACCTACGGACATAGGGATTAAAAATTCAACGTGTGGTGGCACTGGAAGAAGTTCAAGTAGCGAAGGGAACGGAGCGTTGCGAAAGAATGGTGTTGTTGAGATGGAGAAGGGAAGAGAAGGAACAGGAAGTGAATCAGTGTCCATTTAAGGTGTAGTCTCTGCAATATATTCTGAAATGGCTTCAGTGTTTCTGAATTCAAAGATGTATGAAAACCCAATATTGGAGATAGGAGGAGGAGGTGAGTA
>NC_069483.1:12283682-12341182 GCF_026875155.1 Cherax quadricarinatus
CTGATTATTATTATTATAATCAAGGGGGAAGCGCTAAACCCGGAGGATTATACAGCGCCTGGGGGGGGGGGTTGTGGAAGGCATTCAGGCTTAATTCGGGGAACTGGAGCACAGATCCAATTCCCTAAATCAAGAGCCCCTCACCAACATCAAGGAACCTTCCTTGAGGGGTATGTAGTTCTGAGGTGACATTATTCTCCAGAGTGCCAGGCACATAAACCATTGATCTACTCAAGCGTAATTATTTTTATAATAAAAAAGAAGCGCTAAACCTACAAGGGTCATACAGTGCAGCAGAGCAGGGAAGGATGCAGGGGTATTGGGTAGCAAGCTAGAGAGGGATGATTAGTAGGGCATGGAGTGCAGCAGGGCAGTGGATAATGCAGGGGTAGAAGGGTAGCAAGAGATTGAGGTAGAAAGGACTGCGAGGAGTGCTAGAGGCATCATCAGAGTCACTGAGTCTGGGTTCAGGAGGCTCTATCAGCAAGAAATGAAGGTGAAGTAAGAGCAGTAGAGCGGTGAGGACGTTGGAGGTAAATTCTGCGTGATAGAGTGGGCAGTCCAACAGTTTGTGGCTAACAGAAACTGGAACCTGACAACTCAAACGTAAAATTCACGGTAGTGAGGAACACACAAGCACAATACCGTGACTGGAACAATACACAAATAACCCGCACACAGAAGCTTATAAAGACATTTTGGTCCATCTTGGAACATTACAAGTCAAGGGAGCCAGTATATATAGGAAGGGATAGGGACAGGACAGTTTCGACCTTCCTATTTCTGCCAAGAACTTACTCAACGCGACTGACCTTGTGGCAGCTACAGTCACCGCTCCTTCAAGAAGTCCATAAACATATTCGGTATGATTATGATCAGAAAGAAGCGCTGAACATACAATCATACAGCGCATCGGCTTGGTGATGAGTTCACTTGTATACAAAAGAGCAGCCACCTTCACGTGGCGACTTATTATGGATGACTGTAGGTAATAAATCGTGCAAAATAGCCGACATAATTATAATCGTGGGGGAGCGCTAAATCCATGGGATTATGCAACAAAATAGCCGACAGCTTCTTAGTGTAGGTTGTTAGGTTACGTAAGGTTTGTCAGGAAACAGGACAAGTGTTTCCTGACGCGGGTCTTAGATGACCGTCCGTAGTTTTGGCATCTGACAGGGGCCCTTTCCCACGGGCTTACCGGGTCCACCCCTTTTAAAAAAATTAGGGTCAAATTTAAAACATATCTTAATGTTCTTATGTGTATATTTTTGGGACAATTAAATTATAAAAAAGGGGGGGAAGCATAAACCCTGGATTATAAGTCCCCTTGGGAACTGGTTTTTTAAAATCAAGGGGGGAAAGCCAAACCCCCGGAGGTTTATACAGCGCCTAGGGGGGGGGGTGGAAGGCATTCGGGCTTAAAATTGGGGGAACTGGAGCACAGACCCAAATTCCCCTAAATCAAGAGCCCCTCCCCATATCAAGGAATTTCCCCTTTGAGGGGTGTGGGGAACGGGGAGCACGATCCAATTCCCTAGATAAAGGGCCCCCCCAGTCTTGGGAAAAACCCCACGGAACGGGTCGTACAACCCCGGCCAGTGGCAAGACACGGGGCCAAAACTACTACAATACGATTTACCCAAATTTGGGTGTATTTCACCCACAGGAATTTTACGGTCATTCGCCATGAGTTAAAACCTCATTTTCCCGTTTTGCAGTCGTTTTACGATTTCGTGAGTCACTGGACAATACATCTCCACACGAAACCCAATCTAGTGCTTTTTCCACGGGCTATATAATCAGGGGGAGCGCAAAACCCCGTGGGTTTCATACAGCGCCGGGGGGGATTGAAGTTTTTAGGCTTAACCCGGGGAACGCACAGACCCAATTCTTAAGTCAAGGCCCCTCCAGCATAAAAGTACCTCCCTTGAGGGATTCGATCCTAAGGGGGCTCTCTAATGCCGTGGATCAAGACCCCTATTTGCAATGCACCTCTAAGGTTTAATTTTGTACCTCTTTTTTTTTGAAACGCTAAACCCAAAAGGGGAAAAGGGGTTTTAGGAAAAAACGAGGTACACGGGGAATCAATCAGGGAAGGGAGCGCAAATTTTTCCCGTAGGGACAACAGCGAAAGGGTAGGTTAAATTTTTAAAATGCATTAAGCGCTAAACCCAAAAGGGGCATCCCCGTCAATTCCTTGAATAAGAGCTCTTACTTCCCCCGGCATGCAAGAGTTTTTTGTAGCCCCTGGAGGCAAGAACCGCTGGTGCTGACCAGCCAAGTAAAAAGTATAAATTTTTTATTTAAACCCATCAGTTTATTCGGGTTAAATAAAACTCAAAAAGATTCTGGTTTTATTTCAGTTTTTTTTTTCGAAAGAAATGCGCATGTTACCTTGAAGTGGCATTTACGGGGCAACAAATAAAAATATATTCAGTACGGTTACGCTTTTAACATCTGTTTATAAATGGTAAAATTTATCTTAGTGAAAAGCATGTGCAACATCGGACATATTAACAATTTTCGCCAACCAGGGGCTTTATCAGTACAAGTGAAAAAAAACTCACGGGAAATCATCCCCACCTTGTATGAACGCACCGTTTTTTGAGGACTACGGGATCAACTCCAAGGCTGAGGGACTGATTTCTCTTTTTTTCTACTTTCTCCCTTTTTTCACTTTAAATGCCCATGTATGTATACAAAGCCCGGGGCGAAACATCTACAAATAAGTACCCAGATGTTGTACAGTCCTAATTCCCCATATTTTAAGAGAAAATTTCAGCCCCAAGTTACACCGGCTCACCACGATGAGGTCTGCGATTTTCACCAAACCAGGTTACCGTCCAAAGGTTCTCATAGAGAACCTTTTTTACAGGGAAACCCTAAACCATCACCGAAGGTTACTTGGCTATTACCAGTGGGGGCTAGGTACCCCCGAAATCGCTCCCCAACTGCCGGAAAAAGGCTGAAGGGTTCCGGCCAGCCCCCGGGGGGAGGGGGCGCGAGAGAGATTTGGGTGGGGGAAGGATAAGGGGGGAACCCCCAAACCCCAAAACTTCGCTCTAACAATTTGCGTCAAAATCACAATGTGGACTTACCAATTAATTTTTTACAGTCGAAACAACGAAAAATTTGAAGCATAAATGGGGGGAAGGATTGCGTGATAATGGGCACAAAAGCAACTTAAATGCCACAGTCCAGAAAACATTACAACTTTCCATACAAACGGATATGGGACCAAGCAATATTCTGGACGAAGCCCGAATTTTGCAACCCCATAAAAAATTAAAGTACAAGGGGCCACAAGCAAATTTACGGACACAGTCCAGTAACATTTCCAGTCCCCATAATTAAAAAGGAAATATACTTTAAGGGGCCCCAGTGCAATATTATGAACATTCATAATATCGAAATCCCATAATATATAGTATGGACAAAGTCCAGCATTTAGTCTCTAACTGAAAGATAGGATGGAAAAACCCATTTTTAAAAAACCAAGGAAGTTGAGCATGTTCACTTTGAAAGCTCGAGGGACTGAGCAGGTTCACTGAGAAAGCTAAAAGGGGCTGAGCGGTTTTTCACTTGAAAAACTCGAGGGAGCTGACAGTGTTCACTCTGAGAAAACCGAGGGGGGTGAGAGTGTTCCTGAGAAATCAAGGAGCTGAGCGGTTTCACCTGAGAAAGCTCGAGGGGCTGAGCTGTTCACTGAGAAAACTCAAGGGGGCTGGGCGGTTTCACCTGAGAAAGTCGAGGGAGCTGAGCAGTGTTCACTGAGAAAGCTCAAAGGGAGCTGAGCAGTGTTTTAAATCTGAGAAAGCTCGGGGAGCTGAGCAGTTTTATGAGAAAGCTCGAGGGGGCTGAGCAGGTTTACTAGAAAGCTCAAGGGAGCTGACGGGGTTCACTCTGAAAAGTGAGGGAGCTAGCGTGTTCACTCTGAAAAGCTGAGCATGTTCACTCTGAGAAAAACTCAAGGGACTGAGCAGTGTTCAGAGAAAGCTCAAGGGAGCTGGCAGTGTTCACTCAGAAAGCTGAGGGGGCTGACGGTGTTTACTCTAGAAAGCCGAGGGGGCTGAGCATGTTCACCTTTTAGAAAACTCAAGGGAGCTGAGGGAGTGTTCCCGAGAAAGCTCAAAGGGGGCTGACATTTTCATGAGAAAGTCAAGGGGCGAGCGGGGGTTCACTTGAGAAAGCCTCAAGGGGCTGAGCAGTGTTCACCTCTGAAAATCAAAGGGGCTGAGCAGTGTTCACTCTGGAAAAAACTCAAGGAGCTGAGCGTGTTAATTATAAAAAAATAAAGGGAGCTAAAATGGGACACTCCCAACCAGTGGATCAAGGTTTATGGGTAACACTAGGGGCCCTTCTTAGGTAAAAACCTGGGCAGTATTCAGTTCCCGATTCCTGTTTGTGTTTCATCCAAAAACCATGGCTAGGATCCACCCCCCAACACCATGCTAGGATCCCCCCCCTCCCCAAAACTTTAGACTAGGGTCCACCCCCAACCCAGTGGTAGTCCACTCGCCAAAATCTTGGACTAGGGTCCACCCTAACATAAGGGGGCTAGGGTCCCCCTCCAACACCAGTGGACAAGGATCCACCCTTCAAAAACCCGTAGAATACGTTCCATCCTCCAACAACAAGGAATGGGTTCCCCCCCTCAAAAAACCCTGGACTAGGTTCCCTCCTCCAAAACAAGTGGGCTAGGATCCCTCTCCAAAAACCAGTGGACTAGGGGCCCCCCCTCCAAACCGTCGCTAAAATTCCACCATCCCTAAGGGCTAGGGGAAAACCCCCGACCCACTGGAATAGGGTTTTTCCCCCCTCCCAAACCGTGGGTAGGGGGCAACCCCCCCAAAAAAGGGCAGGGTTTCCCCAACTCCAACCCCAGTGGGGCTAGGTACACCCTCCCCAAGAGTGGACAGGGTCCACCCTACACCAGTGGACTAGGATCCCCCCTCCCAAAACCCGTGGGCTAGGTTCCCTTTTCCACAAGGGAACTAGGAAAACCCCCAAAAACCGCGGGCTGGGTCCACCCTCTAAAACCCCGTAGACTAGGGTTTCCCTCCACCCAAAAAAAAAGGATGGGTCCCCCCCAAAACCCTGATAGGGACAATCCCCAAAAACCCCTGGCTAGGGCCACCCTCCAACACAGTGGACTAAGGTCCACCCCCCAAACCCTGGACTAGGAGCACCCCCCCAAAAAATGTGGACAGGGTCCCACCCCCAAATAAGGGGGAAACGGTCCACCCTCCAACACCAAAAGGCTAGGATCCCATCCAAAACCGGGGACTAAGTCCATCCTCCAACACCATGGACTAGGGTCCACCCCCAACCCTTGGGGGAAAAAGGTTTTCCCCTCCAAACCCCCCATGGTGGAACCCCTCCAAAAACCCGTGGACTAGGGTCCCCCCCAACATAAGGGGCCGGGGCCCACCCCCAAAACCATGGATAGGGTCCACCCCCCCAAAACCAGTGGACTAGAGTCCATCCTCCCAAAAACCCCGTGGACAGGGTCCACCCCCCAAAATAAGGGGGCAAGGGTCCATCCCCCAACACCAGTGGACTAGGATCCACCCTCCAAAACCCGTGGACTAAGTCCCCCCTCCAACACCAGGGACTAAGGTCCATCCTCAAAAACCAGGGACTAAGGCAATCCTCAAAACCCCGGGGGCTAGGGTCCACCCTCCACAGCAGTGGACTAGGTCCTCCCTCCCCAAAAACTGTGGACTGGGTCCCCCTTTTAATTTCCAGCGACTAAGGCCCCCCCCAACATAAATGAACCAAGTCCCACCCCCAACACCAGTGACTAGGACCCCACTCCTCACCAGGGACTAGGGTCCACTCCAAAAACCCGGGACTAGGATCAACCTCCAAAATTTGGCTAGGGTCCACCCTCCAACACTTGGGACCAGGATCCACCCCCAAAGTGGACTTGGATCCACCCCCAAAACCAGTGGACTGGGTCCACCCTCCAACACCAGTGGGCAGGGTCCTCCCCCAACACCATGGGGTAGGGGCCCCTCCTCCCAAAACCCCTGGACTTGGATCCCCCCTCCGTAAGGGGACTAGGGTAAATCCTCCGACACCCACGGGCAGGGACCACCCTCCAACAAGAGTGGACTAGGGCCCCCCTATATCAGTGGATGGATCACCCTCCAAAAACCCTGGACTAGGGTCCCCTTTTCCCCAAGGAAAATAGGATAAACCCCAAAACCCGTGGGTAGGGTTACCCTCTAGCACCAGTAAATTTTTTCCATCCACCAAACAAGTGGAATAGGGGCCCCCTCCAAAACCAGTGGACTAGGATGCACAATCCAACACCCTGATAGGTTCACCTCAAAACCGTGGACTAAGTCCACCTCCAACACCCGTGGATGGCCCACCCTCCAACATGGGGACAAGGGAATCCTCCAACCCAGTGGGTAGGATCCCCCTCCAAAACCAGTGGACAGAGTCCATCTTCCAAAACCAGTGGGCAAGGGCCATCCTCAAACCCCAGTGGATAAGGTCAAACTTCAAACACCCGGGGAAGGGGCCACCCCCCAAAACCTGTGGGCTAGGGTCCCACCCTTCAAACGCCCACAAGGCCACCCCCCACACCAGTGGCCAGAGTCCATCCCCCAACACCAGTAGACAGGTCCACACCCATCACCAGTGGACTGGATCCCACTCCAAAACCAGTGGCTAGGATCCACCCCCCAAAACCAGTGGACTAGGATCAACCCACAAAAAAATTTGGGCTAGGATCCCCCCTCCAACACCCGGGACCCGGACCACCCTCCAAAAACCATGGACCAGGGTCCACCCTCCCAAAAAATGGACTAGGATCCACCCTCCACACCAGTGGGCTAGGGGTTTCCCCCCCCAACCCAGTGGACTAGGGTCCACTCCCAAAAACCAGTGGACTAGGGGCCACCCTCCAACACCCGTGGACTAGGGTCCACCCTCCAACACCAGTGGACTAGGGGCCCTCCTCCAACACCAGTGGCTAATCCAACCCTTCAAAACCCCGTGGAGTAGGTTCCATCCCCAAAACCCGTGGACTGGGTCCCTCCTTTAACACCATGGAGTAGGTTCCATCCCCAACCCAGTGGGAAAGGGGCCATCCTTAACACCAGTGGAGTAGGTTCCATCCCCAACCCAGGCTAGGGGCCACCCCCCAAACCCAGTGGAAGGGTCCATCCCCAAAATGGACTAGGGGCCCCTCCTTCAAACACCAGTGGTAATTCCATCCTCCAACACCAGTGACTAGGGTCCCCCTCCAAAACCAGGGGCTAGTTTCCACCCCCAAACCGAGGGAATAGGGTTCACCTCCCAAAACCTAGTTACCCCCCCCAAACCCCGGGGACGGTTACCACCCTCCAAAAACTGTGGACTAAGGGCTATCCCCAACACCTTGACTAGGGTCCTTCCGAACCCTGGGACTGGGCCATCCTCCAAAACCAGGGGGCTAGGGTCCACCCTCCAAAACCATGGGCTAGTCAACCCCCCAAAAATTGGACTGGTCCACCCCCCAACACCATGGGCCTGGATCCCCCCCCAACACCAGTGGGCCAGGGCCCCCTCCAAAAATGGACTAGGGTCCACCCTCAAAACCCGTGATAGGGTCCACCCTCCAACACCATGGACAGGGCCCTCCAAAACCAGGGACTAGGTCCACCCTCCCAAAACCAGTGGACTAGGGGCCCCCCCCACACCCTGGCTAGGGTCCACCCTTTAACACCGTGACTAAGTCCACCTTCAACACCTGGATAGGTTCCTCCTCCAACACCAGTGGAACTAGGGTCCCTCCTTCAACACCAGTGGAGTAGGTTCCATCCTCCAACACCAGTGGACTAGGGTCCATCCTTCAACACCAGTGGAGTAGGTTCCATCCTCCAAAACCAGTGGACTAGTTTCCACCCTCCAACACGAGTGAACTAGGGTTCATCCTCCAACACCTAGTTACCACCCTCCAACACCAGTGGACTAGTTACCACCCTCCAACAACCGTGGACTAAGGTCTATCCTCCAACACCTGTGGACTAGGATCCATTCTCGAAACCTGTGGACTAGGGGCCACCTCCAACCCAGTGGACTAGGGGCCTTCCAACACCATGGACGTTTAAAACGCTGGACAGCTGGGACTTGGGTCCTGCCGGGCAGCTGTGGGACTTGGGCTAATCCGGACAGCCCTGGGTTTGGGGCCCCGACCCAACAACTATGGACTTGCGCCCTCGTAGGGTAGCTGTGGGGCTTGCGCCCTCGATAGGATAGCTGTGGACTTGGGCCCCCGCTAAATACTGTGGGTTAGGTTTTACGCTCGGACACCTATGGCTTGGGACCACAAACGGACAGCTGTGATTGGGGCCACGCTCGGGAAAAATGTGGACTTGGGGCCACGCTCGGAAATGTGGACTTGGGGCCCCCTCCCCAACACCGTGGGTGGGTCCAACCGAACACTATGGAAAGCGCCCTCGCAGGATACTACGGATTTCGACCCTGTAGGGGCAGCTTTACTTGCGCCCCCTAAAGCTTTGGACTTTCGCCCCCTAGGAAAGCTTTGACTTGCGCCCCCCGCTAGGATGCTTGGACTTGGGGCCCTTGCTAGGATAGCTGTGGGCTTAGGTCCCCCTCGGACAGCCGTATTTGGGTCCAGCTCGGGCAGCTGTGGCTTGGGTCCCGCGGAAATCTGTGGGCTTGGGTCCCACTCGGGCAGTCGTGGATTTTGGGGCCCGCTCGGGAAAACTGTGGACTTGGTCCCACCTCGGGACGTGTGGATTTGGGTCAAAACGTTCGGGGCACTGTTGGGCTTGGGGGCCACGACCGACAGCTTTGGACTTGCCCCTCCTAGGACAGCTTTTAAATTGGCCCGCTAAGCTGTGGACTTTGCGCCCCGCTAGGGCAGCTTTTGGCTTGCCCCCCCTAGGATAGCTGAGGACTTGCTCCTCGCTGGATACTTTGGGCTTGCCCCTCGCTAGGGTTGGGCTTGGGCCCCCCCCTAGGATGCTTTGGGCTAGCTACGCTCGGACACCGTGGGCTTGGGGGCCACGATGGACAGCTTGGGTTGGGTCCACCTCCGGGGAAAACTGTGGACTTTGGGTCCACGCTCACCTTTTTGGTTTTGGGTCCCTTCTCGGGCAGCTGTGGACTTGGGGCCACGTTCGGAAAATCTGTAGGGCTTTTGGGGGCCACTTCGGACGCTGGGACTTGGGGCCACGACCGAACAGCTATGGACTTGCGCCCTCCCTGGATAGCTACACTTTCGACCTCCAGGACAGCCCTTTTGGACTTGCGCCCCGCAAAAATAGCTTTTGGACTTGCGCCCCGTTTTGGGCGGACTTGCCCCTCGCTAGGATAGCTGTGGACTTGGGGCCCTTTCGGGGGAAGCTGGGCTTAGGTCCACATCGGGGGAGTCGGGATTTGGGGGTCCACGCTCGGCACTTTGGACTTGGGGGGCCAGTTCGGAAAACTGTGGGGTTGGGTCCCGTTCGGAATCTGTGGACTTTTGGGTCCCCCCTCGGGAAGCCGTGGATTTGGGTCCCCCTTTGAAAACCTTGGGGTGGGGCCACGCTGGAAAGCGTGGGTTGGGTCCACGCTCTGCTGCTGTGGTTTGGGTCAACTTCGGGCACTGTGGATTGGGTCCACACCGAACACTTTTTTGGACTTGGGGCCCTCGCTAGGACCTTTAGCTTGCGCCCCGCTAGGGTAGCGTGGACTTGGCCCTCGCTAGGACAGCTTTGGACTTGCCCCTCGCTAGGAAAAAGAGGCTTGCGTCCCCGCTAGGTCCCTTTGGCTTTTTGCCCCCGCTAGGGGTACTGTGGACTTGGGGCCCCCCCCTAGGATAGCGTGGCTCAAAGGGCACGCTCGGAAAACCTGTGCTTTTGGGGGCCACGACGACGCTGTGGACTTGGGTCCACGCTCGGGAAACTGTGGCTTGGGCCCGCTCGCAGCGGGTTTTTGGGTCCTTCTCGGCAGCTGTGGAATTGGGTCCACGCGGGAAATCTGGGACTTGGGGCCCCCTCGGAAAGCCGGGATTGGTCCACACCAAAAAAACTATGGACTTGCGCCCTTAGGATCTACGGACTTCGCCCTCCTAGGATAGCTTTGGGGGTTCGGCCCTCGTAGGATAAAGTGTGGACTTGGGGGCCCCTTTCTGGATAGCTGTGGACTTAGGTCCACACCGGACTTTGTGGATTTGGGTCCCACCTCGGACAGTGGGACTTGGGTCCACGTTCGGAAATCTGTGGACTTGGGGCCACGTTTTGGAAAACTGTGGGCTTGGGTCCCCTCTCGGACAGCCGTGGATTTGGGGGCCACGCTTTGACACCCGGGGGGGTTTTGGGGGGGGCCCCGTTCGGAAATTGTGGATTAGGGACTCTCGGACACTGTGGATTGGGTCCACACCGAAAAACCCATGGACTTTCGCCCTCGCTAGGTAAACGGACTTTCGACCTCGCTGGACAAACTTTGGACTTGCGCCCTCGCAGGAAGCTTTTGGGCTTGCCCCTCCTAGGGTACTTTTGGGCTTGCCCTCCCCGGATAGCTGTGGATTGGGGCCCCCGCTAGGGGTAGCTGTGGACTTTGGTCCACACTCGACACCGGGATTTGGGGCACGCCGGGGCAGCTGTGGACTTGGGTCCACGTTCGGAAATTGGGACTGGGCCACGTTCGGGAAAAATTTTGGGCTTGGGGCCACGTTTTGGGAAAACTGTGGACTTTGGGGCCACGTTCGGGAAAACTGTGGACTTGGGGCCACTCCGGCAGCCGGGATTTGGTCCCCGCTTGGACTGCTGTGGGTTTGGGTCAACGTTCGAAAACGTACTTTGGGCCCACACCGAAAAGGTTGGATTTCGCCTCGCTAGGGCGCTTTAGACTTGCCCCTCGTAGGAAACTGTGGACTTGCGCCCCCCGCTAGGACAGCTTTGGCTTGCGCCCTCGCTAGGTAGTGAGGAATTTCGTCCCGCTAGGATTTTCTTTTTTTTTTTGCGCCCCTCGCTAGGATAGCTGTGGACTTTTGGGCCCCCCCCCTAGGATACGTGGACTCAGGTCCCCCCGCTCAAAGCTTGGGTTGGGACCAAATCGGACAGCGTGGACTTGGGGCCCCGCTCGGAAAGCTGTGGGCTTTGGGGCCACGCTCGGACAGCGGGTTTTGGGTCCATTCTCGGACAGCTTGGGCTTGGTCCACTCTCGGAAGCCGTGGACTTGGGTCCACACCGAACAACTATGGAAATGCGCCCTTGTAGGATAGCTACGGACTTTTTGACCCCGCTAGGACAGCTTTGGACTTGCGCCCCGCCTAGGATAGTTTGGACTTGCGCCCTCGCTGGATAGCTTTGGACTTGCCCCCGCTAGGGGTAGTTGCTTGGGGCCCTTTTCTAGGGTAGCTGTGGATTAGGTCCACACAGACCCCGTGGATTTGGGTCCCGCTCGGACGCTTGGACTTGGGGCCAGTTCGGAAATCTGTGGACTTGGGTGCACCCGGAAAAGCTGTGGACTTTGGGTCCAGCTCGGACTGTTGGATTTGGGGGCAACGTTCGGACAGTGTGGGCTTGGGGCCCCCCAAACCAGCTTTGGACTTGCGCCATCATAGGACAACTTTGGGCTTGCGCCCCCTAGGGGTACGTGGTTGCGCCCCCGCTGGACGCTTTGGACTTTCGCCCTCGCTAGGATACCGTGGGCTTAGTCCACACTCGGACAGCCGGGATTTGGGGCCAGCACGACAGCCGGGATTTGGGTCCCCGCCGGACACTGTGGACTTGGGTCCCACCTCGGACAACTGTGGACTTGGGGCCCACGCTGGGTACTGGGACTTGGGTCCACGCTCGGCAGCTGTGGACTAGGGTCCTCCTGAACACCCGTGGATGGTCCACCCCAACTCCGTGGGCTAGGGGCCATCCCCAAACACCCGTGGACTAAGGTCCACCCTCCAAAAAAGGACTAGGGTCCACCCTCAATCACCCTGGCTAGGTTCCCCCCTCCAACGCCATGGATGGGGCGACCCTCCTTGGGACTAGGGGGGGGGGGGCCATCGTTTTCAACACCAGTGGGGTGGATCCACCCCCAAAACATGGCTGGAAAACCACTCTCCAAATCCAGTCTTTCTAGGGGCCATTCTCCAGAAGGGAACTAGGATAAACCCCCCCAAAAAAATGTGGGCTGGGTCCTCCTCCAACAGCTAGACTAGATCCACCCCCAAAAGCAATGGTAGGGTTCATCTACATCAGTGGACTGGATCCACCCCCCACCATGGGGTGGGTCCACCCTCCAACACCAGTGGGGTTAGGTTCACCCTCCAACACCAGTGGATAGGGTCCAAACCCCCAACATAAGGGGAAATAGGGCCCCCTCCTCCAAAAACAGTAGACGGGTCCACCCTCCAAAAGCAGTGGATAGGGTCCACCCCCCACATGGACTAGGAAACCACCCCCGAAAACCAGGGTACGGTTTACCCAAAAAACACAGTGGACTAGGGTTCCCCCCTCCAAAAACCCGGGACCCGGGCCCTCCAACTAAGGGGACAAGGGGCCATCCTCCAAAAGCCCGGGGGACTAAGGGCCCTCCTCCAACACCATGGACTAGGATCCACCCTTAACCCGGGACTAGGTCCACAACCAATACCCGTGGACTAGGTCCCCCCTCCCAACACCTTTTTACTAGGATCCCCCCCTCCAAACCATGGACTAGGACCACCCCCAACCCCCCAGTGGACTAGGGTCCATTCCCGCACCAGTGGACTAGGATCCCCCTCCAACACCTTGGACTAGGATCCCCCTCCAAAATCGTGGACAGGGCCACCCCCCAAAACCGGGGAATGGTACTTCTCCCCAAGGGATTAGAGTAAACCCCCAAACCATGGAAATAGGGTCATCCCCCAAAACCATGGACTAGGGTCCACCTCCAACACCAGAGGAATAAGGTCCTCCCAAACAGCAGTGGGCCGGGTCCACCCTCCAACAAAGTTACTAGATCCCCCCCAATACTGTGGACTAAGTCCATCCCCATAGTAAAATGGATAAACCTCCCCAAAAAACGTGGACTAGATCATCCTCAAAAACCAGCGGACTGGACCCCCTCCAAAACCATGGACTGGATCCCCCCTCCAGCACCCTGGGCTAGTATCCACCCCTCCCAACACCATGGACCCAGGGCCACCCCCCAACACCAGTGGACTAGGTCCCCCCCCAAAAGCATGGCTGGTTTACCCCCAACACCAGGGGTAAATCCCCCCTCCAACACCAGTGGGCTAGGTCCCCCCTCCAAAAACCATGGACTAGGATCCACCCCCAACCCAGGGACAAGGTCCACCCCCAAAACCAGTGACTAGGTTCCACCCTCCAAACTGTGAAACTAGGGCCTCGTCCCCAAAACCGTGGACTAGGGGAAAACCCTCCAAAACCCTGGGCTAGGGTCCATTCCCAAAAAAGAAAGGGGTAAACCCCCCAAAAACCCGTGGATATGGTCCATCCCCAAACCCCGGACTAGGATCCCCCCCTCCAAAACCATGGACTGGGCAAAATTTCCCAAGGGAACGTAAACCCCCCCAAAAAACCGTGGACTGGGTCCACCCTCCAAAAAAAAACCAGGGCAAGGGCCATCCCCCAAACACAGTGGACTGGTCCCATCCAAAACCGCGGGCTAGGGTACCCTCCAAAACCAGTGCCAGGGTCCATCCTCCAACCCATGGACTTTGGTCCACCTCCAACCCCCCGGGGCAGTTCCACCCCCTAAAAACCCGGGACTAGGAATCCACCCCCCAAAAAAGGGACTAGGGTCCCCCTCCAACACAGTGGCTAGGTCCACCCTTTTAATACCATGGACTGGATCCACCCCCAACACCAGTGGGCTGGATCCAACCTCCAACACCAGTGGGGAGGGGCCCCCCCTCCAAAAAAAGTGGACTAGGGATCCACCCTGCAACACCAGTGGACAGGGTCCACCCCCAAAACCCGTGTACTAGGTCCACCCTCCAACACCAGTGGACTAGGGGGCCACCCCCCCAAAACCGTGGATAGGGCCCACCCCCAAAAAAAATGGGCAGGGTTCCCTGCAACAACCCGTGGGCTAGGTAACCTCCAAAAACTGGGCTAGGGGCCCCCCTCAACTTGGGACTAGGGCCACCCTCCAAATAAAAGGGACTAGGACCACCCTCCAAAACCCGTGGGCGGACCACAATCCAAAACCCGTGGACTGGTCCCCCTACAAACCCAGTTTCCTGGGTCCACCCCCCCAACACCAGTGGTTAGGATCACCCCCCAAACCCCCGTTGGCTAGGATCCACCCTCCAAAACCAGTGGGCTAGATCCACCCCCCCCAACCCAGTTGCTAGGATCCCCCCCACCACCAGTGGCTAGGAAAAACCCCCCTCCCCAAACCCCGTGGGCCCAGGGTCCCCCCTCCAACAAAGGGGGCAGGTCCCCCCTCCAAATAAGGGGACTGGTCCCTTCCAAAACCCGTGGCCTAGGGTCCATCCTCCAACACCAGTGGACTAGGGTCCACCCTCCAACACCCTGGACTAGGGTCCACCCTCCAAACCATGGACTAGGGGCCCTCGCCTACACCACTAGACTAAAATTTTACCCTCATAAACCATGGGTAGGGCCATCTCCAAAACCATTCCTAATTTTATAAAATTCTAGCTCCATTCCTAGTTTTTTAACTATAGGTAATTCCTAGTTTTTCCCACATAAGAAAGGAGGACCTGCAGCAGGATGTTGGGGCCCATCTCGGCAGGTCCTTTACAATTCATCCCACTAACAAAAATTTTCCCAACCCAAACCTCAATCTACCCAAGAAATAAGCCTTGAAACCTATCCACTCATTTGCCCCAAATCCCCCCTCAAAACCCCCCCCTCTCACCCATATATTTTTCCCAACCAAATTTGAAATACCCAATGTCCTAGCCTCAATAACCCAACGGTAGACTGTTCCCCTCATCAACTACCCTATTTCCAAAACCCAATACTTTCCTTTTCCTTTTAAATCTAAAAAATTTTCTAATTTAAAATCCAAATTTCGCAGGTTTTTTCTTGGAGGATATCCCACGACCTTTTTTTTTATCCCTTTTTTTTACCCATCTTTCCACTTATACACTTCGACAGTTCCCCCAAACCCTTTTCTAACAAGCGAACGTAATTTAAGGGTCTTCAACTTTTTTTTAAGGGGAAAAATCTAAGCTATGTATTAATTTATCATTCTAGCTGAAAGTTTTGCAACGAATTTTTTGTCCTTCTGTAATATGAACCGAACTGAGCTGATAATTAGCTGATTTTATTATATTTTAATCAAAAAGAAGCGCAAGCCACAAGGGCTATACGGTTAATCAACTGAGGCCTTCCCAATGAAGTATAAAACTGCAGTTAACCCCTGGACTTCTGTTGCTTACACTTCTTGATATAAATCCTAATAATCTATTTGCCTTATTACGTACGCTTAGGCATTGCTGTCTCGGTTTAAGGTTGCTGCTTACCATAAACCCCAAATCCTTTTTGCATTCTATACTGCTAAGTTCAACATTATTAAGCTGGTAGGTGCTAGGGTTATGAACATTTCCGAGCTTTAGAACTTTACATTTATCTACATTGAACTGCATCTGCCACTTTTCTGACCACGAATTGAGTTTGTCTAAATCCTCCTGAAGTTGCGAGACATCAACGTCTGAATCGATTATCCTACCTATCTTCGTGTCATCAGCAAATTTGCTCATGTCACTAGTAATTCCCTCGTCAAGGTCGTTTATATATATTATAAACAACAATGGGCCTAAAACTGATCCCTGCAGAACGCCACTTGTTACAGATCCCCACTCAGATTTAACCCCATTGATGCACACTCTGCTTCCTATTGGTGAGCCATGACTCGATCCATGACAGCATTTTTCCCCCAATGCCATGGGCAGCCACTTTTTTCAACAGTCTTTGATGTACTCTATCAAACAGTCTTACTAATTTCTAAAATAAACAAATATCGAATTTGATCCTGAATCAACAGCTTTCAAACTTTGCTGAGATGTAATAAATTAGTTAGGCAGGAATGGCCCCTGTGAAAACCATGTTGGTATCATTAATCAAATTATGCCTACAGATGGCGTCTTATATTATCGGCTAAATTGACTCTTATAATTTACCTACAATTGAGGTTAGGCTTATTGGGTGTAATTTGACGGTATACGACTTGGTCCCTGCTTTAAAAAATAGGTATTACATTACATTTCCACATATCAGGCATACACCTGTTGAAGATATAAATTAAAGTATTTTAGTTAAGGTTCACAGAGTTCCATATTTACACAAGAACCTTGGAAAAAAAGTTCTAGAGCCCGGGATTTATTTTGCTTTAATCGGTCATCTGTTTGATAACCCATTTCGCTGGTGATTGATTGCATAATTTAACATACTACAGAATTTGTATAGTTCCAAATAAGACAAAGTTCATTCCAGTTTACAATGACGGGTTCACTTCTAGTTACAAAACTAGAGATAGTTCATCGTCTCACAATACACCAAGTTTCACCACATTACAAAACTAGCAGCTAGGCTCACTGCTAATTTCACTAACAGACTAGGTTCCCACTATTTTAAAATAGATAGGTTCATTCCTAGTTTTACAATGACTATGTCATCCTGGTTTCAAAACTTTAGAACTAAGGTTTATTATAGTTTCAAAGAACATATTAATTTCTTTTATCATAGATCAGTATTTGCAATTTAAATTAAAAAAAAATAAATAAAAAATCTACCACGAATAAAATATGATCATTGCAAGTTCGGATAATTAACATTTGATTTATCAAAGTCAATAACCCTCCAGAAAATTCCCACAAGTCTTTTCAGCAGCCCAGTATTTGTAACAACAATGATTGATTACAACTTTTGTTTCACAACTTACAAAGTGCACTCAATGATTCACAATATCTTTATGACAAACTGGATCCCTCTGTCTTTACATTATACTGCATTCCTGCTTTTCCAGCATTCCTTTTACAAAAACATACAAATATTTTTGTATTCCACACATCTTGCACTGCAGCTTAGCATTGCAAAAATTTAAAATGTGTGTTAAATTCCAGCCCATAAAATGAACTCCACGAAAAATTATCCTTTAGATGTACGTTTATACAATTAGGCAATTCTTCGCCTCCGTTTAGACAAGGTATCGAGCCTCACACTTCCCACATTAAATATTTAACACAAATGATATAATAATTAGGATTACAATAAAGTTACAAATGTACGATTTGGAACAGGAAGTAAAGTACTAAAAATAAGAGATCAGCGAGTTCAATTGCTCATCATTGCATATAAAAAGAATACTAGTTTTGGTAGCTCATGGCACATGTACTTCGAATTACTTCTAAAATTCTGTATTGAGTTTAAAAACTTACTGGAGTTACCCTGTACAAGTTGCTGTGAAATGATGTGGACACACAAACCTAAGTTAAACCAGAGAACAATCTGTATATAAACAATCTAAGTGGAAAAAAAAAAAAAAAAAAACAAGCGATTGTTGCGATCGAAGTGTTGCAGATTGTTGGTGATTGTGGCAGTGTGGTTTTAAGTGCATAATACAAAGCAACGTAAATATTGAAAAAAGAATGGAAAAACATTAACTGCATTAATACCAATGCAAGTAAATAAAAAATTTAAAAACATATAAAACATTAGGTAAACATAGTTAAATAAATTAATAAAAACATTAGTATAAAAAGAAGATATAAACATTGAGAAAAAAATATGTAAAACATTAGGATATTAAACGTAAGACATAAAACATTAAAATATAAAACAGTATAAAACATTGTAAAGATAAAAAAAAAAAAAAAATATAAACATTAAGAATGAAATATGAAACATTAGGAATATAAATATAAAAATAAAACATTATAAATATAAAACAAAATACATGAAACATTAGAAAATATATAAAACAGAAAATATAAACATTAGAATGCATAAAACATTGGGTATAAAACATTAAAATATAAAACATTAGATGTAAAACATTATTAGATATAAAACATTAGAAGATATAAAACATTAAAGATATAAAACATTAGATATAAAACATTAAAGGTATAAAACATTAGATATAAAACATTAGAAGATATAAAATATTAGATATAAAACATTAGAAGGTATAAAACATTAGATATAAAACATTAGAAGGTATAAAACATTAGATATAAAACATTAAAGATATAAAACATTAGATATAAAACATTAAAGGTATAAAACATTAGATATAAAACATTAAAGGTATAAAACATTAGATATAAAACATTAGAAGATATAAAATATTAGATATAAAACATTAGAAGGTATAAAACATTAGAAGATATAAAACATTAGAAGATATAAAATATTAGAAGATATAAAACATTAGATATAAAACATTAGAAGATATAAAACAGATATAAAACATTAGATATAAAACATTAGAAGGTATAAAACATTAGAAGGTATAAAACATTAGAAGGTATAAAACATTAGAAGATATAAAACAATTGGCAGTATAAAATGGTTTAAAACAATATGGTTGGCAGTTTAAATAAATGCAAGATCCAGTTTCATACATTAAGCAGGACAGTACTACCTAGGGTGACAGTAGCCTCAGGCTGATAGTACCCCAGTGCTACCCAGGCTGATATTGCCCCAGTGCTACCCAGGCTGAGTGCCCAAGTGCTACCCAGGCTGATAATAGCCCAAGTGCTACCCAGGCTGATAATAGCCCAAGTGCTACTCAGGCTGATAGTGCCCCAGTGCTACCCAGGCTGATAGCCCAAGTGCAACCCAGGCTGATAATAGCCCAAGTGCTACCCAGGCTGATAATAGCCCAAGTGCTACCCAGGCTGATAATAGCCCAAGTGCTACCCAGGCTGATAATAGCCCAAGTGCTACCCAGGCTGATAATAGCCCAAGTGCTACTCAGGCTGATAGCCCAAGTGCAACCCAGGCTGATAATAGCCCAAGTGCTACCCAGGCTGATAATAGCCCAAGTGCTACCCAGGCTGATAATAGCCCAAGTGCTACCCAGGCTGATAATAGCCCAAGTGCTACCCAGGCTGATAATAGCCCAAGTGCTACCCAGGCTGATAATAGCCCAAGTGCTACCCAGGCTGATAATAGCCCAAGTGCTACCCAGGCTGATAATAGCCCAAGTGCTACCCAGGCTGATAGTGCCCCAGTGCTACCCAGGCTGATAGCCCAAGTGCTACCCAGGCTAATAATAGCCCAAGCACTACCCAGGCTGATAGTGCCCCAGTGCTACCCAGGCTGATAGCCCAAGTGCTACCCAGGTGTGAGCAGCACCCAGGTTTAAACAGCCTAAGTATGAGCAGCACCCAGGTGTAGCACCTGGAGATGAGCAGCACCCAGGTATAAACAGCCCAGGTATGAGCAGCACCCAGGTATAAACAGCCCAGGTATGAGCAGTACCCAGGTATGAGCGGCACCCAGGTGTAGCACCCGGGTATATGCAGCACCCGGGTATGTGCAGCACCCAGGTATGAGCAGCACCCAGGTGTAGCATCCTGGTATGAGCAGCACGCAGGTATGAGCAACACACACACACAAACATGTTCCCAAAATATAAATCTTATAAACACCAGTTTTATTATTATAATCAAAAAGAAGCGCTAAGCCACAAGGGCTATACAGCACCAGTTTTATATAAAATAAATATAACAGAAGGTAAAGTACACAGCAAGGAATACATGAAGAAATATTAACTTACTTCATGTTAGTTGTCTTGGTTTAACTAACTACTTGCCCAATATAAGTGTTATGAGGTTACTGCTGAAATCATCCAGGGGTTGAGAAGTTCAAATATCTTGCTGGGGTTGTGAAGTTGAAATATCTTGCTGGAGTGGAGAAGTTCAAATATCTTACTGGGGTTGTGAAGTTGAAATATCTTGCTGGAGTTGAGAAGTTCAAATATCTTGCTGGAGTTGAGAAGTTCAAATATCTTGCTGGAGTTGAGAAGTTCAAATATCTTACTGGGGTTGTGAAGCTGAAATATCTTGCTGGGGTTGAGAAGTTCAAATATCTTGCTGGGGTTGAGAAGTTCAAATATCTTGCTGGGGTTGTGAAGTTCAGATTTCTGGAAGATAAAATGCCCATTTCACTCGACTAATATGAAGCCTACCAAAAGGTAAATATTGGAAATACACAAGTAGCAGAGGATTGTAGATGAATGGTTCAGAGAACCGACACAGTTGATAAATTAGACACATGTGCAACTCTTGGGTTTACCTGGAGAGAGTTCCAGGGGTCAACGCCCCTGTGGCCTAGTCTGTGACCAGGCCTCCTGGTGGATCAGAGCCTGATCAACCAGGCTGTTACTGCTGGCTGCACGCAATCCAACGTACAAGCCACAGCCCGGCTGGTCAGGTACCAACTTTAGGGGGTATCTTTATTGAGGAAACGTTTCGCCACAGTGGCTTCATCAGTCCATACAAAGGAGAAACGTGAAGAACAGGAGGAGAATGAGGTAATCAGTCCCTCAACCTCGAGTCGATATGGTCAGACCATCAATCTTTAACAGAATGCGGCACATGTGCGGAAAAGTAGCTTATAAACCGTATGCAGGAGAGGTGCAGCAGTCGTGAGTGGTGTCACATTTGTACAATGTGGAAGTAGGTCGTTCCCAAGGGTTAGGTTGGGAAAAGGGGGGCAAAAGGTTGAAGTTCCTAAACCTGTACTCCCTGGAACGCAGGCGAGAGAGATGATTATATACACCTGGAAAATCCTAGAGGGACTAGTACCGAACTTGCACACGAAAATCAGTCACAACGAAAGCTAAAGACTCGGCAGACGATGCAACATCCCCCCAATGAAAAGCAGGGGTGTCACTAGCACGTTAAGAGACAATACAATAAGTGTCAGGGGCCCGAGACTGTTCAACTGCCTCCCAGCATACAAAAGAGGGATTACCAATAGACCCCTGGCTGTCTTCAAGCAGGCACTGGACAAGCACCTAAAGTCGGTACCCGACCAGCTGGGCTGTGGCTTGTACGTTGGATTGTGTGCAGCCAGCAGTAGCAGCCTGGTTGATCAGGCTCTGATCCACCATGAGGCTTGGTCACAGACTGGGCTGCAGGGGCGTTGACCCCCGGAACTCTCTCCAGGTAAACTCCAAGTAAGATTATACAGCGTGTGTGTGGGGGGGATGGAAGGTATTCAGTCAATTCAGGGAACTGGAGTACAGATACAATTCCCTAGATCAAGAGCCCCTTACCAGCATCAAGGGGTGACACTAGAGAAGGTGTGCTGCTCCATCACAAACTAACATGCTCAATAGCCCATCAATATTCCCAACACCCTCACCATCATGATTCCTAACACCCTCACCATCATGATTCCTAAAACCCTCACCATCATGATTCCTAACTCCCTCACCATCATGATTCCTAACACCCTCACCATCATGATTCCTAACACCTTCACCATCATGACTTAATTCACCATCACTACAATGGAGTGAATGATGATTCATGTATTTCTTCTTTTCTGGATCACTGCCTCAGTGGGAAACGGCCGATGTGTTAAAAAAAAAAAAAGGAATTTTAAATACAAAATACTGTATGAATTTTGAGGAAGGAGCAGCATATTTTTTAATGGATTTTAAATAGCCTAATTAAAACCAAATAAGGAAAAAAAAAAAGTTGCTTCAGACAACATATTTTGGACTTTAAAATGCACTGTGGAAATAAGCTAATTACTCTAGTTACTTTATCAAGTTTAAAGTTTATCTACTACATGAGGGTTTAATTAAGTTTGCATGTAACCTGTTAAGATAAGATAAGATAAGATTTCGTTCGGATTTTTAACCCCGGAGGGTTAGCCACCCAGGATAACCCAAGAAAGTCAGTGCGTCATCGAGGACTGTCTAACTTATTTCCATTGGGGTCCTTAATCTTGTTCCCCAGGATGCCACCCACACCAGTCGACTAACACCCAGGTACCTATTTGCTGCTAGGTGAACAGGACAATAGGTGTAAGGAAACGTGTCGGAATTTCCACCCGCTGGGAATCGAACCCGGGCCCTCCGTGTGTGAAGCGGGAGCTTTAGCCACCAGACCACCGGGCCACCTGACAACTATCAGGGAGATTAAAATTTAACATTTATATACAATCCTCTTATATATAAAGTCCTTTCTAAAGTTTCTCTTATATGCTTAAAGGAATATTTTTTTAATTTAATGTAAAAATTAATTATGTACCAAAAGAAACTTAGAAAACTTACCTAACCTTATTATAACAAGCACAATTTAATTTAGCAAGTTTACAATATTTTAATAAACAATGAAACTTTTTTTTTGTTAGGTTCAGAATGATTGTGAAATTATTGAATATACGGTGGACCCTCGACTAACAATGGCATCGTCTAACGTTAAATCCAACTAGCGATACATTTTAACGCAAAAATTTTGCCTCGACTAATGCTAAAAAACTCGACCAACACAATTTGTTCCGTCTGAGACGCGTCCACTTGTGGCCAGTGTTTACAAGCCAGCCAGCCACCGCGGTCCCATCCAAACATACAATCGGAACATTTCATATTATCACAGCGTTTTTAGTGATTGCACCTGCAAAATAAGTCACCATGGGCCCCAAGAAAGCTTCTAGTGCCACCCCTACAGCAAAAAGGGTGAGAATTACTATGGATATGAAGAAAGAGATCATTGCTAAGTATGAAAGTGGAGTGTGCATCTCCGAGCTGGCCAGGTTGTACACAAAACTCCAATCAACCATCGCTACTATTGTGGCCAAGAAAACGGCAATCAAGGAAGCTGTTCTTGCCAAAGGTGCAACTATGTTTTCGAAACTGAGATTGCAAGTGATAGAAGATGTTGAGAGACTGTTATTGGTGTGGATAAACGAGAAAGAGATAGCATCTCTCAAGCGATCATATGTGAAAAGGCTAGGAAGTTGCAGGAGGATTTAATTAGAAAAATGCCTGCAACTAGTGGTGATGTGAGTGAATTTAAGGCCAGCAAAGGTTGGTTTGAGAGATTTAAGAATCGTAGTGGCATACATAGTGTGATAAGGCATGGTGAGGCTGCCAGTTTGGACCAAAAAGCAGCTGAATTTTTTTTTTTTTTATTATCACACTGGCCGATTCCCACCAAGGCAGGGTGGCCCGAAAAAGAAAAACTTTCACCATCATTCACTCCATCACTGTCTTGCCAGAAGGGTGCTTTACACTACAGTTTTTAAACTGCAACATTAACACCCCTCCTTCAGAGTGCAGGCACTGTACTTCCCATCTCCAGGACTCAAGTCCGGCCTGCCGGTTTCCCTGAACCCCTTCATAAATGTTACTTTGCTCACACTCCAACAGCACGTCAAGTATTAAAAACCATTTGTCTCCATTCACTCCTATCAAACATGCTCACGCATGCCTGCTGGAAGTCCAAGCCCCTCGCACACAAAACCTCCTTTACCCCCTCCCTCCAACCTTTCCTAGGCCGACCCCTACCCCGCCTTCCTTCCACTACAGACTGATACACTCTTGAAGTCACTCTGTTTCGCTCCATTCTCTCTACATGTCCGAACCACCTCAACAACCCTTCCTCAGCCCTCTGGACAACAGTTTTGGTAATCCCGCACCTCCTCCTAACTTCCAAACTACGAATTCTCTGCATTATATTCACACCACACATTGCCCTCGGACATGACATCTGAAAAATATGTGCAGGAATTCAAGGAGTACATAGACAGTGAAGAATTGAAACCTGAACAAGTGTTTAATTGTGACACTGCCAATGTTGTGAAACACTTTAGGAATGTCATAAAGGAACAGGAGGTACAGGCCTCTATGGACAGATATGTTGTGCAACAGATGTCCAGTGACTCAAGCTGGTCCTAGTGGCATTAAAAGAAGAAGGGAAGTAACCCCGGAAAAGGACTTGACACCAAGTCCTAATGGAAGGGGATTCTCCTTCTAAACACTAACACCAAACACACTCCCCTCCTCCCATCCCATCAATCATCACCAGATCTTCAATAAAGGTAAGTGTCATGTAATTGTACATGTCTTCTTCAGTTTGTGTGTATTAAAATTAATATTTCATGTGGTAAATTTTTTTTTTCAATACTTTTGGGTGTCTTGCATGGATTAATTTGATTTCCATTATTTCTTATGGGGAAAATTAACTCGACTAACGATAATTTTGATTAACGATGAGCTCTCAGGAACGGATTAATATCGTTGGTCGAGGGTCCACTGTACAAATTTTTGCTTGCCTTATTCGGCAAGAAGAGCATTGTTATTTAAGCCAAACTCGGCACGACATACTTATATACACACATACACGCATCTTCATAGGGAAGTGTGTAGCCGTGCGTGTCTTAAGAGGAGAGTAAAATGTGGGAAGCAAGGGGTTAGTAACCCCTTCTGTATACATTACTGAATTTAAAAAGAGAACTTTCATTTTTCTTTTTGGGGCACCACCCTGCCTTGGTGGGATACGACTGATTTGTTGAAAGAATACACACGCACACCGGCTGTCTCCCACCGAGGCAAGATGACCCAAAAAGAAACACTTTCACTGTCATTCACAGTATCACCGTCTTCGCAGAGGTGCACAGATAAGACAGTTCAGATGTCACTCCAAACGGCAAATATCCCAAACCTCTTAAACTGTAGGCATTGTATTTCCACCTCCAGGACTCAAGTCCAGCTAACCTTTTTCCCTAAATACCTTCACAAAATATTAGCTTGCAACTCAGTGTACACATGAAATATAGCATCTGTTTCCACTACTCCGCTATAAGGAAGATGACAAATTTTGTACAACAATGTGAATATATAACCAGGTAGTCTGAGCTGTCTGACCCTTGTAGGTTTAGCACTTCTTTTTTATTATAACTGATTATAATAAGCAGGTATTAAACCTCAGCAAACACTTCATAAACAAGTACCATATCTGGACCACAAACACTTCATATTTGAGATACAGTGGACCCCCAGATTACAACATCATCGGATTACGTAAAATTCGGATTAAGTAAAGTTTTTGCGTCAAAATATTGGCTCGGTTAACGACAAAACTCGGTTAAAGTCATTTGTCCCAAATGTGTCTGTGGGGATTGAGCGGCTCACCACTCCATGTACACCATGTGCCGTTGTTTACAAGCCAGTGAGGACGATTCCACGCATACATGCGATAAATTTTGTATTATTCCATTGTTTTTAGTGCTTGCAACTGCTAAATAAGCCATCATGAGCCTAAAGAAAGCTTCTAGTGCCAGCCCTGTGGTAAACAGGGTGAGAAATACTATTGAATTCAAGAGAGATCATTGCAAAATATGAAAGTGGAGTGCATGTCTCCAAGCTGGACAAGTTGTATAACAAACCCCATACAACTATCGCTACTATCTTGACCAAGAAAAAGGCAATTAAGGAAGCTGTTGTTGTGAAAGGTGGAAATATGCTCACAAAACAGAGATCACAAATACTCGAAGATGTGGAGAGATTGTTGTTGGTGTGGATCAACAAGAAACAATTATCAGGAGATAGTGTTTCGCAGTCATTTATACGTGAAAAGGCAAGGCAGTTGCATAATGATCTCACTAAGAAAATGCCTGAAACTAGTGCTGATACTGATGAATTTAAGGCCAGCAAAGGCTGGTTTGAGAGATTTAAAAATCATAGTGGCATACACAGTGTGATATGGCATGGTGAGGCTGCCAGTTCTGGGAGAAAAAAAAAAAAAAAAAAAAAAAAAAAAAAAAAAAAAAAAAAAAAAGCGGCTAAAAATACGTGCAGGCTGAACAATTAAAACCTCAACAAGTGTTCAGTTGTGATGAAACAGGCCTGTTTTGGAAGAAAATGCCAAACAGGACCTACATTACTCAGGAGGAAAAGGCACTCCCAGGACACAGGCCTATAATAGACAGGCTTAATCTCATGTTTTGTAGTAATGCTAGTGGGGATTGCAAAGTGAAGCCCTTACTCGTGTATCATTCGGAAACTCCCAGTGTTCAAGAAAAACAGTGTCGTCAAGACTAAATTGTGTGATGTGGAGAGCAAACAGTAAGGCATGGGTCACGAGGAACATATTCCATGATTGGTTCCATGATGTGTTTGGCCCCACTGAAAAATACCTCCTGGAAAATAAATTGGAACTCAAGTGTCTCCTGGTATTAGACAATGCTCCTGCTCATCCTCCAGACTTGGAAGAGCAAATGGTGCCAGAGTTTAGTTTCATCAGTCAAGTTTGTGCCTCCTAACACCACTCCTCTCCTCCAGCCCGTGGACCAGCAGGTCATTTCAAATTTCAAAAAACTGTACACCAAAGCAGTGTTTCAAAAGTGCTTTGAAGTGACCTCAGATACTGAACTGACCCTAAGAGAGTTCTGGAAAGATCATTTCAGTATCCTCAGTTGCACAAACCTTATAGGTAAGGCTTGGGAGGGAGTGACTTGCAGGACTTTGAACTCTGCTTGGAGAAAATTGTGGCCAGAATGTGTACAAGAGGGGGATTTTGAAGGTTTGGGGCTGACCCTGAGAAGCCTATGCCAGTTGTGGAATCTATTATGGCATTGGGGAAGTCCATGGGTTTGGAGGTTAGTGCCGAGAATGTGGAAGAGTTGGTGGAAGATGACGAAGAGCTAACCACTACAGAGATGCAAGAGCTTGAGGTGCAACACCAACAGACCACAGCTCAGGAATTTCCTTCAGAGGAGGAGGAAGAGAGATGGAGGAAGTTGCCTTATTCAAAGATTAAGGACATTTGTGCAAAGTGGATTGAAGTGCAAACCTTCATGGATGAACATCACCCTGACAGATGTTGCAGGCCGTGCTGGCAACATCGACAATGACAATGTTGTGTCTCATTTTAGGGAAATCTTAGAGACGCCAGAAACGGAGTTCTCTGGACAGATTCTGTGTAGGAAAATGTATATTTTAACATCATTGCTTTGGTCTTTTTGTTGTATTATAATACAGTGGACCCCCGCATAGCGAACTTAATCCGTGCAAGAGGGCTGGTCGTTATGCGAAATGTTCGCTATGCGAATTAATTTTCCCCATAAGAAATAATGGAAATAAAATTAATCCGTGCAAGACACCCAAAAGTATGAAAAAAAATTTTTTTTACCACAAAAAAATGTTAATTTTAGTACACACAAACTGAAAAAGGCATGCACAATTACATGACACTTACTTTTATTGAAGATCTAGTGATGATTGATGGGATGGGAGGAGGGGAGAGAGAGTGTTAGTGTTTAGAAGGGGAATCCCCTTCCATTAGGACTTGAGGTAGCAAGTCCTTTTCCGGGGTTACTTCCCTTCTTCTTTTAATGCCACTAGGACCAGCTTCAGTCACTGGACCTCTGTCGCACAACAAATCTGTCCATAGAGCTCTGTACCTCCCGTTCCTTTACGATTTGTCTAAAATGGGCCATAACATTGTCATTGAAATAGTCACCAGCACGGCTTGCAACAGCTGTGTCAGGGTGATTTTCATCCATAAAGGTTTGCAGTTCAACCCACTGTGCACACATTTCCTTAATTTTTGAAGTAGGCACAATGGATTCCACAACTGGCATAGGCTTCTCAGGGTTAGCCCCAAACCCTTCAAAATCTTTCTTAATTTCCATACTAATTCTCACCCTTTTTACCACAGGGTTGGCACTAGAAGCTTTCTTGGGGCCCATGGTCACTTATTTTCCAGAAACAGCACCGAAAACACTGTAATAATACGAAATATTCCGAGTGTATGCTTGAATGTTACCGCGGAGGCTGGCTGGTAAACAATGGACGCGTCTCGGACGAAGGTCGCTGAGCGGGTTTTTGTCCACTATGCGGGGCAAAATTTTGGCGAACAAAGCGTTCGCTATGCGGATTGTTCGCTATGCAAGGCGTTCGCTATGCGGGGGTCCACTGTAATTGTAACGGCTATTTCTCTACGTACCCCTTATGAATGAAAGTATCGATCCTGATAACCTCTTATTGGACAGCACACACAGTCCAAACAGTAATTGCCATTACTACACTGCTAGTCAGGCTAATACCCTTCTCAGTGTCAGCAAGAACATTACAGTCTTCAACTACAATGTTAGATCATTGAGTAAGCACTGATGACCTCATTGCACTACTTAAGTCTCTAAATGCTACTATAACTTTCATTATACTTACTGAAACCTGGTTCAGACAAGATCTGACAGACATATTTACCATACCTGGTTACACAGCCATACATAACTGTAGGCCCGACCAATCATGAGGAGGCACTGCCATCTATTACTCTGATGAACCAGAATGTGTGAAATCAACTAATGTACGGGACAAAAATGGTGAATATATAATAGCTAAATTCACATCAAGAACACTAAGAAATCTATAGCAGTTGGTGCAGTCTACAGACTACCACACTCAAACACTTACACTTTTAGCAATAACCTTAGAAACATGATAATTGAGTCAGAGTTGAATAAACACCATCTGATACTAGCAGGAGATTTCAACATCAACCTTATCCAAGCAACCAACCCTCCAGTAGCTGATTTCACAAATGCTATGAACAACAGCTTATTGCTACCCACTACTATAACAAAGCCAACAAGAATCTCTGACACTAGTGCCCGTTACTCAACCATATCTGGACCAACATAATATTCCCACTACAAGCAGGTATCATCACAACACCACAGACCACTATCCTTTCTCATAACCAACTTATCTAAACTGCCTCAAGAAACAAGAAAGATCTCATTTCACCTGCATGACGAGACATCGATAAAAACCTAAAACTAGCACTAGGTGCCATTGATTGGCAGAGAGCTAAATGACAGTAATAATATCGATAAAGATATCAATTTTTTTTTACATAAAACCCTAAACCACTACAACAAACACTGCCCAGTCAAAATGAAACAAGTCACAGAAAAGAGGTTAAACAGCCCATGGCTAACTAGAAGTATCCTCAAATCTATTAATAAAAAACACCAAACTGAAAATCAGTTCAGATTAGGCTTAATTACTAAAGAATTTACTAAAAGATACACATCAATACTCACAAAACTAATACGTAAATCAAAGCAAATATATTATGAAAACAGATTTAGTGAAATGAAAGGTGACATGAAAAGTACCTGGCAAACCTTCCAAAAATTTGGGTCGAAATCGACGGGAATTAGAGATAGACTTAATTAAACAGATGAACTCACAGCACCTATAGACACCCCGGGACTAAATTTATGTCTTCTCTTACCATAGGATCAAAGCTAGCGACCCCAAATTCCTAGCTCAAATACCCTTCCGAGCGAGTACCTCCTGCAACTACCAAATAGTACTCTATTCCTAGCCCCAATAATCCCACTGAAGTCTCACTCAGGGGGCCGGGTTTGGTTAACGCTCTCGCTTCACACGGCGAGGGGTCTGGGTTGATTCCACCCCAGATAGAAAACATTGGAAGTGTTTTTTCACCTGTTGTTGTTCCTCATCAGTAAAATGGGGTACCTGGGTTGTTTTTCGACTGGTGTGGGTCACATTTGGGACATGCCCTTTAATTTTGCCGAAATGCGGAGAAATAACAAGGGGGGGTTTCTATATAGTAGTATGTCATTGTTGTCAGCTAGGCTGTATACTAATTGTACATGTATTGTTGTAATGAAGATATTATTATTATTTTTAATCATTAAAAACAAAATAGGTGATCTAGATAACTTGCCACCATTCATATAAAAAAAAAGCTTGCACCAAAAAACCCTGTTGCCCATTATTGCAACAATGTTTAACAAATCTATAGCTTCCTCAACCTTCCCATCCATACTCAAGACAGCAAGGGTCACCCCGATCCACAAAGGTGGAGATCCAACTGATTTGAACAATTACAGACCCATATCAAACTTGCCTATACTATCCAAGATATTTGAAAAAATAATACACAAGCGACTTTACTCCTACCTTACATCCAACAACATGCTTAACCCATGCCAGTTTGGATTTAGACCATAAAAAAAAGCACGAATGATGCTATTATACAAATGCTTGACCTAATATATACAGCTCTCGATAAGAATGAATGTCCCCTGGGGCTCTTTATCGACCTAAGAAAAGTGTTTGACACAGCTGACCACAATCTCTTGCACCTCAAACTGTATCATTATGGCATAAGAGGACATTCTCTAGACTACCTAAAATTCTCTCAAACTGTATCATTATGGCATAAGAGGACATTCTCTAGACTACCTAAAATTCTATCTTAACGGCAGACACCAGTATGTGCATGCAAATGGAGTCAACTCCGCTATCCAACCTGTAGCTGTAGGTGTACCCCAAGATAGTGTCCTAGGCCCAGTCCTCTTTCTCATCTACATCAATGATCTCCCCAATGCATCCCAACTCCTTACACCAGTTCTATTTGCAGATGACACTACATATGTCTACTCCATTTTAGGACCCAGCTGTTTCCCTTTAAAACACTGTTAAACAATGAACTGCTAAAGATATTTTGCTGGATGATGACCAACAAACTATCACTTAACATAGAAAAAACTTACTTCATGCTGTTTGGCAACAGAGCCTCAAATATTCAACTCAACGTACTGTTAAATGGTTCCCCTATATCAAGACAAACAGAGGGCAAATTTCTAGGTCTTCTCCTTGACTGTAACCTTAAATTTCAGTCCCACACCCATCACAGCCAAGAAAATTTCCAAATCAGTACGAATCCTTTCCAAGATACGCTACTATGTATCACAAACGACTCTCCTTACCCTGTACCACTCTAATATATCCTTACCTCACCTATGGTATCTGTGCCTGGGGCTCAACCACAGCCAACCACCTTAGACCCTTAATAATCCAACAAAAAGCTGCTGTGCGGGTGATAACCAGCTCCTGTGCTAGACAGCACACCCCACCACTTTTCAAGACAACTTGCTTAATATACAAAACATACACTTATTATTGTGCCAACTACATATACAGAACTTTAAACTCCACTCTAAACCCTCACCTAAAACTACTCCTCGACAGTTACAAAAGAATGCACAGTCACAATACAAGGCATAAGGCCCTTTTCAACATCCCTTGAGTAAAACTCACTACGCAAGAACGCTGTGCACATAAAAGGCCCAAAGATCTGGAAATCGCTACCGGAACAAGCCAAGGATCCCCAGACAACTTATAAATTTAGGACTCTGCTAAAAAATCATCTTATCTCACAATATTAACTAAATCAACCAAACATCTACTGGCTAGATTTATCATTGACCTCCTGGCTTTTAATTCTGCCATTCCATAAAATATTACCACCTGCACCATTTCTTGTAAATTAGATTTTGTACTAAGTATACACAAAATTTATGAAGTCCAAATAAGATTGTAAAACAGCTAACCACTACTGTGTGTTTAGTTTCAAATAATAATTACTATGTACTATTATCTTATCTAGTTTTAATTAGTTACTATGTATTAGATTAGTTTGCCCGAAATGCCTCGGCATGATAGTCGCTTTACACATGGAGGGCCCAGGTTCAATTCCCGGCGGGGTAGAAACATTGACATGTTTTCTTACACCTGCTGTCCTGTTCACCTACCAGCAAGTAGGTACCTGGGTGTTAGTCGACTGGTGTGGGTCACATCCTGAGGAGACAAAATTGAGGACCACAATGGAAATAAGACAGTCCTCGAAGACGCACTGCCTTTGTTGGGTTATCCTGGGTGGCTAACCATCCAGGGTTAAAAATCTGAATGAAATCTTATCTTAACAATTGTAAATGACCTCACGAGGCAGTAACTGGTAGGTTTAATATATTAGGTTATAGCCTACTGGCAACAAATTAATTTTTTAATACTGTCAATAATACTAATAAAAAGACTAGTACAGTGAACCCCCCCCCCCCCTTTCGGTAGCCACAACTTTCGTGAAATCCGACTTTCAGCAATTTTTTTCGGCAAAATATAGCCTCGCGGTTCATGACTGACCTAGTGATTCGGCAAACATCTGGTATGCATCCAAACGGCATTCCAGTGTCAACGCGCACACAAAGCCAGACTTACGCACCATTCACACTCTGTGGCAATGTTTATCAGTGACCATCACCCCAAGGGTGATGGTCAGTCCCTCAAGGTTGAGGGACTGATTACCTCATTCTTCTCCTGTTCTTCAAGTTTCTCCTACGTATGGACTGATGAAGCCACTGTTTGGTAGAGTTTGATTGAGTTCCGCACCAAAGACTGTTGAAGAAAGTAGCAGCTCGTGGCATTGGGGGAAAAGTGCTCTCTTGGATCGAGTCATGGCTCACTGACAGGAAGCAGAGAGTTCCATAAATGGGGTTAAATCCGAGTGGGGATCTGTAACAAGTGGCGTTCCACAGGGATCAGTCTTGGGCCCGTTGTTGTTTATAATATATATCAATGATCTTGATGAGGGAATTACTAGTGATATGAGCAAATTCGCCGATGACACAAAGATAGGTAGGATAATTGATTCAAACGTAGATGTTATGGAACTTCAGGAGGATTTAAACAAACTATTCTTGGTCAGAAAAGTGGCAGATGCAGTTCAATGTAGATAAATGCAAGGTTCTGAAGCTTGGGAGTGCCCATAACCCTAGTACTTATAAGTTAAATGATGTAGAACTTAGCCATACAGATTGCGAAAAGGACTTGGGGGTTATGGTGAGCAGCAACCTTAAACCAAGACAGCAATGCCTAAGCGTACGTAATAAGCCAAATAGATTACTGGGATTTATATCAAGAAGTGTAAGCAACAGAAGTCCAGAGGTCATACTGCAGCTTTATACATCATTAGTAAGGCCTCACCTAGATTATGCAGCTCAGTTCTGGTCTCCATATTACAGAATGGACATAAATTCGTTAGAAAACATTCAGCGTAGGATGACTAAATTAATACATAGCATCAGAAATCTTCCTTATGAAGAAAGATTGAAGACTCTTAAGTTACATTCACTTGTTAGACGAAGAATGAGGGGAGACCTGATCGAAGTGTATAAGTGGAAGATAGGTATTAATAAAGGGGATATTAATAAGGTCTTGAGGATATCTCTCCAAGAGAGAACCCGCAGTAATGGATTTAAATTAGATAAGTTTAGATTTAGAAAGGACATAGGAAAGTATTGGTTTGGAAATAGGGTAGTTGATGAGTGGAACGGTCTACCTAGTTGGGTTATTGAGGCTGGGACTTTGGGTAGTTTCAAATTTAGGTTGGATAAGTACATGAGTGGGAAGGGTTGGATTTGAGTGGGACTTTCACATCAGAGCCTATTTCTTGGGTGGCATTGAAAATTGGGTTGGGCAAATGTTTTGTTAGTGGGATGAATTGTAAAGGACCTGCCTAGTATGGGCCAACAGGCCTCCTGCAGTGTTCCTCCTTTCTTATGTTCTTATAATAATCCATTGTTTTTTTGTGCTTGCAACTGCTAAAGAAGTCACCATGGGCCCAAAGAAAGCTAATGCCAGCCCTTTGGTAAAGAAATTGAGGAACAATTGAATTAAAGAAAGAAAGAAATTGAAAAATATGAAAGTGGAGTGCATGTTTCAGAGCTTGTCTGGATGTATGGCAAACACCATTCAACCATCACTTCGATCATGGCGAAGGGAAAGGAAATCAAGGAAGCTGTTGTTGCAAAAGGGGTAGACATGCTGACAAAAAAGAGGTTTCAAATCCTCGAAGTGGAGAGGATATTGTTGGTGTGGATTACCCAAAAACAGTTAGCAGGAGATATTGTCATGCAGTCAATAATTTGTGAAAAGGTAAGGCAGTTGCATGATGATCTCATAAAAAGAATGCCTGCAACAAGTGCTGTTTGTGATTTTAAGGCCAGCAAAGGCTGGTTTGAGAGATTTAAGAAGCATAATGGCATACACGGTGTGGTAAGGCATGGCGAGGCCGCCAGTTCTGACAAAAAAGCGGCTGAAAAATATTTTCAGGAATTAAAGGGGTACAGAGACTGAAGAATTCAAACCCCAACAGGTATTCAATTGTGACGAAACTGGCCCGTTTTGGAAGAAAATGCCAAAGAGGACCTACATCACGAAGGAGGAAACAGCATTGCCAGGACACAAGCCTATGAAAGACAGGCTAGCTCTCATGTTTTCTAGTAGTGCAAGTGGGGATAGCAAAGTAAAGCCTTTACTGGTGCATCACTCTGAAAATCTCAGTGTTTTCAAGAAAAACAGTGTCACCAAGGCTAATTTGAGGGATGTGGAAGGCTAAAATTAAGGTATGGGTCACGAGGGACATTTTCCTCGATTGGTTCAATGAAGCGTTTGACCCCGGTGTGAAGAAATACCTCCTGGAAAACAAATTGGAACTCAAGTGCCTCCTGGTAATGGACAATGCTCCATTTCATCCTCCAGACTTTGAAGAGCAAATGGTGCAGGAGTTTCGTTTCATCACATTGAAGTTTTTGCTCCCTAATACCACCCTCCTCTCCTGTATGTAAATCTATTTAATTTGAAAAAAATTTATTTTTAATATTTTTTGGGAGTCTGGAACGGATTAATTGGATTTTCATTCTTTCTTATGGGGAAAATGGTTTCACCATTCATGAATTTCAACTTTTAGCAGACTCTCTGGAACGGATTAATCATGAAATTCGAGGGTCCACTGTACTAATTACAATAATACTAATTAGAAAAGTAATATTCTTACTATTACTATTACATATTATACCTATTATATAAAGAAGTGTCAAACCTAAGAAATATATATAAAAATTTTAAAGATTAGCAATGAGAATATTATTAATATTTCATATACAGTGGACCCTGGACTTACGATGTCCTCAATGTAATGCATGTTAAAACCGACTTATGATGCTTGTCATCATAAAAATTTGACCCCAACATGTGTTGAAAAACTTGCATCATTCATCCCGTAGCGTCCACGCGTGTCTGGCCTAAACGCCTCAGCTGAGCTTGTGTGACATTGTTTACAAGCCGGGGCAGACACGGTTGCACGGTTAGTGCTTGTAACTGCTAAAAAGGCCACCATGGGCCCAAAGAAAGCTTCTAGTGCCAACCCTGTGGTAAAAAGGGTGAGAAATACTATTGTACCATGGTCAGCTGTACTACTTGAAGATGTGGAGAGACTGTTATTGGTGTGGCTTATCGAGAATACCGAGAAACAATTAACCCCAGAGGGTTAGCCACCCAGGATAATGCAAGAAAGTCAGTGTGTCATCAAGGACTAACTTATTTCCATTGGGGTCCTTAATCTTGTCCCCCAGGATGTGACCCACATCAGTCGACTAACACCTAGGTGAACAGGAAAAAATGCCTGGAACTAGTGCTCATATTGGCGAATTTAAGGCCAACAAAGGTTGGTTTGAGAGATTTAAGAATCGTAGTGGCATACACAGTGATAAGGCCTGTTCTGGAAGAAAATGCCAAACAGGACCTACATTACTCAGGAGGAAAAGGCACTCCCAGGACAGTCATCACTACATCATCGATAAAGGTGTCATTTATTCTTCATTTAGTACACTAGTACAAGCACAATATATATTGTGCTTGTATCCTCCTTTTTGTGTTTAGGAAAATGTATATTTCATGTGGTAAATTTTTTTTTTTCATACTTTTGGGTGTCTTGAATGGATTAATTTGATTTCCTTTATTTCTTATGGGGAGAATTAATTCGACTTAAGATAATTTCATCTTACAATGTGCTCTCAGGAACTGATTAATATTGCAAGTCGGGGTCCACTGTATAACAATTTTATATTTTAATGGAATGTACTGCAAACACCATTGATGGATTAGGTTTAAAGCCTATCTACTACATGGTCATGATTTATTGGGTTTAAAGCCTATCTACTATACAAAGGTTATAATTTATTTATTGGGTTTAAAGCCTATCTACTACACAAAGGTCATGATTTATTGGGTTTAAAGCCTATCTACTACACAAAGGTCATGATTTATTTATTGGGTTTAAAGCCTATCTACTACACAAAGGTCATGATTTATTGGGTTTAAAGCCTATCTACTACACAAAGGTTATAATTTATTTATTGGGTTTAAAGCCTATCTACTACACAAAGGTCATGATTTATTTATTGGGTTTAAAGCCTATCTACTACACAAAGGTCATGATTTATTGTTTCAAGCCCATCTACTGCACAAAGGTCATGATTTATTTATTGGGTTTAAAGCCTACTACACAAAGGTCACTAATAATTTATTGGGTTTAAAGCCTATCTACTAATCATGATTTATTGGGTTTAAAGCCTACTACTACACAAAGGTCATTAGTGATTTACCGAGTTCAAAGCTTATTACACGAAGGTCATGATTGATTTATTGGGTTTAAAGCCTATTTACTACACAGGTCATGATTTATTGGGTTTAAAGCCTATCTACTACACGTCATAATTGCTTTATTGGGTTTAAAACCTATCTACTTCATGAAGGTCATGATTTACTGGGTTTAAAGCCTATCTACTACACAAAGGTCATAATTTACTGGGCTTAAAGCCTATCCACTTCACGAACGTCATGATTTGCTGGGTTTAATAATCAAAAAGCACTAAACCCACTAGGGTATTGGGTGTAAAGCCTTTTTACTACACGGTCATTAAAGCTGCATGTAACCTATGCACCACCTGTCAAGAATACTTTTAATACCTAAAATATTAAGCAAAGTCCAGTATTACTGAACAGGTGTTCAGCTTTAAATCATCTCAAAATTACTAAGAAGTTCCTAAATCAATTTTTAAAAATTATAATCATAACTAATAACTAAACCCAACGGGTCATACATAACCGGTGGCCTGGTGGCTAAAGCTCCCGCCTCACACACCGAGGACCTGGGTTCGATTCCCGGCGGGTGGAAACATTTCGACACGTTTCCTTACACCTGTTGTCCTGTTCACCTAACAGCAAATAGGTACCTGGGTGCTAGTCGACTGGTGTGGGTGGCATCCTGGGGGACAAGATTGAGGACCCCAATGGAAATAAGTTAGTCCTAGATGACGCACTGACTTTTTTGGGTTATCCTGGGTGGCTAACCCTCCGGGAATTAAAAATCCGAACGAAATCTTATCTTACCATAAAGCGCTAAACCTACAAGGGTCATACATTATAACCATAAAGCGCTAAACCTACAAGGGTAATATAATAAAGCGCTAAACCTACAAGGGTAATATAATAAAGCGCTAAACCTACAAGGGTAATATAACCATAAAGCGCTAAACCTACAAGGGTCATACACCGTTAGTATCTCAAAGGGTCAATACCCCCCCCCCCAAAAAAAAAAAAAAAAAAAAAAAAGGAAAATATGAATAAATTTAACTTGCATCAACTTAAAACATGGCAACTGCAAAAAATTATAATATCAACTTTAAATCAGTTTAAAATAATAAACATTAAAATCAGTAATTACAAAAAAACCTACATATACTATGACATTTAAATCTTAGTTTACTGGAATAATTCAACAAGGCATCCACCATATTCACGTATCCATGGCAACAAAGTCCATATATAAAAAGCTGGATAATAAATTAATGTTTCAGCGAATAATAATTTTCAATTATAATTTATAGTAGTGATATAAGTGGTAGTGACAAATGGTAAGGTCGTAAAAGTGGTAAAATAACATAAGTGGTAGACAAATGGTAAAGGGATAAGTAATAACTGATCACTTATAAGTGAAAGTGACAAACGTTACCACTTACCATAAAGGCTAAAACTGTACTGCTGAACTCGTCTGTTTCAACTGGAATAAAAATAATTTCACAGAATTACTACTACAGATTATATATACATACTGTTTATATTACCATGTAAATCCACTAATTATAAATAACCAGTAATTTAGGAGAAATAAAGGAAAATATGTCTTACCAGAGGAGCGCGCGCCCTCACTCCTCCCACGCATGGCGCCAGTTTACGCGGGCTACCGCACCAGACACCAGACTGACGTAGTAATCTGAGCGCTCATTGGCTGATCAACAGTGACGTCACGACTGCTGGGTCTTGGCGCTCAACCCGTGACGTCAGGATAAATCTAGGCTGTAATTGGCTGTTGCTTCCCGCCAACTTAGCAATTTGCTTTTTGAGTGCTGGTGATGGACTCTTGATCCAAGGATTTGGAGCATCCTTACCCTAATAAAAACCAAATAAAACATTTATAATGTAGAAATATCCCAGAATAAGTGAGAAAATATTTTGTATACTGAATATCAATGCACACACAAATATAAAATATATATATATATATATATATATATATATATATTATATATATATATATATATATATATATATATATATTATATATATAAAATATATATATTATATATATATTATATATATATATTATATATATATATATATATATATTATATATATATATATATATACACACACACATTGATATGCTATATACACATTTCAAGTTTACATCAACCCCTGGGGAATGGAATATATCCCCAGCAGAGCCCGAGGAATGGAATATATCCCCCGTAGAGCCTGGGAAATGGAATATATCCCGAGGAATGGAATATTCCCCATAGCCTGGGGAATGGAATATATTCATTACTGGGAATGATGGCTCAGATTCATTGGATCAAGATCCTCCCACCGTGGCATGGTCCAGAAAATTTAAAATAACGATCACTTAAGTGGTAGTGAATGGTAAAGTGACAAGTTACAACCGATCATAAACGATCGATCACTTGTAAGGGGTAAATTGACAAATTACAACTTAACACTAACCAATTAGTGGTAATGACAAAGTTACAGCCAATTACTTATAACTGGTAGTGACATACCAGTTATTAGAGGTAAAGTGGCAACCACTTATGTAAGTGGTACGTGACAACTGACAACCACTTACGTAGACATAAGTTACCATATTTTACAAAATTATTACTTCAGATATATTTACTTTATATAACCATGTAAAAGCATTATTTAATGTAAACGACCAGTAATTTTGAAGAAATTTAGGATAAAATCATTACCAGAGTGCGCACCCCCCCCCCCCTTTCTCCCGTGCATGACTGAGGCGCCAGTTTTCGCGGGCTCGCACCACCACCAGTCACGTAGGAACCGCTGAAGTGATTGGCTGATCGACAGTGACGTATGTTTGGCCAAGTGACGTCACGATTACTGACTGGTTGCTGGGTCTTGGCGCTCGAACCCGTGACGTCATAGGTTAACTCGAGACTAATTGGCTGCTGGTTCCCGCCAACTTTGTATTTGGTTGTGGCCAGGACATTTTGATAAGCTCTTGATCCAAGGATTTGGAGCATCCCCCAATAAAAACAATTATATGTAGAAATAGTCCAGAAATGAGAAAATATTTTATATATATTCTGAATCTCAATGTATATAGAGTATATATACATGTATATACATAAACATTTCAAGTGTATATATATATATACACTTGACCCACGCGTGGTTAAGTTTTGAGTGACCGGGTTTTGCGCTTCCTAGAGCGGATTTCACGCATTGGCGCCAAGAACGCGAGTTAATGGCGCCAACTGAGCGCACATGCTGTGCCGTGGAGTTTACGGTAAAGCGCTAAGCCCGTAAGGGGGTCATACAGTGCCTGGGGAATGGAAGTCACTACTGGAAAGTAGTTCAGATTCCTTGGATCAAGATCCTGCCCATCAGGATAAAGTGTAAAAGATACAATTATAATTGACCACATACAAGTGGTATTGTGATGCCATACTAAATTACCACTTAATTGGTGGTGACAAATTACAAGACCATAAACGACCACTTATAAGTGACATTAGTGAAGTGGCAAGTTACAACCATAAACGACAAGGTGGTAAAACGACATACGTTACTACCCACCACTTACAATTTGTAGACAATTTACAATTTAGTGCTAGTGACAACTTATATAAGTGGTACATGACGATTTACAACCACTTAAGTGGTGACATTAAGTTACTTACCATATTTTGCAGTATTACTATTTCAAATATACACACACTATATTACCATGTAAAAACAAGGTAAATGACAAGTAATTTAGGAGAAATATGGGAAAAATTCTTACCAGAGGAGCGCGCGCCGTCACGTCATCTCCCGCACCACCACCACTGTGACGCTTGTGATTGTGCGCTTTGATTGGCTCGTCAAGTGACGTCACGACTGCTGATTGGCTGCTGGGTTTTGGCGCTCGAACCCGTGACATCATAGGTTAAATCTAGGCTGTAATTGGCTTCTGCTTTCCGCCAACTTAGTAACTCTCGTTTTCATTGGCTGTGGCTAGAGCGGTGACACGCATACACCTGGCAGGTGATGGGCTCTTGATCCAAGAATTTGGAGCAATCTCCCCCTAATAAAAATAAACATTAATGTAGAAATAGCCTAGAATAAGGAAATATTTTACATATGATTAATATCTTAATGTTCCTAACATGTATCATAGACATTGGCGCCAATTTATCGGCGCACATTACTGCGCCAATATGTTACAGTGGCGTTACTCTAAACCACATAAGTGATAGTGACAACTTACAACTTACTAGTGACATAAGTTAAACTTTCCTCCTGTATGTGGTAAAGTGACAATTTACACTAAACGACCTCTTGTTAATGTTTCAACCCATCATAAACCAGCACTTATAAGTAGTAAAGTGACGTAATACATGGTGACAAGTGCAAGTTACATAAGTGACCATATAATATACTTAGCACTTACCATTGGAACAAAAATCAATAATTCCACAATTACTTTATAAGATATATATACTGTTTATATGATCATGTAAAAGCATTAGTTAATGAAAACAACCAGTAATTTAGGCGATATAAAGGAAAAATGCTTACCAGAGGAGCGAGCACCCTCACGTCATCTTCTCCCGCGCATGACTGAGGCGCAGTTTTCGCGGACTTATGAACCGCCACCAGACTGTGACGTAGGAGCCTCTGAGCACTTTCATTGGCTGATCAACCATGATGTATACATCCTCAACAGTGACGTCACAACTCTTGATTGGCTACTGGGTCTTGGCGGTCGAATCTGTGACGTCATAGGTTAAATCGTGGCTTTAATTGGCTGCTGCTTCCCGCCAATTAGCAATTTTCGTTTTGTTCAGCAGTGGCTCTTGATCCAAGGATTCAGAGCAACATTTACCTAATAAAAAATGAATGTATACATTCGTAGTGCACTTTAATCCATTATTTGAGTTATAAGGAATTCTCCCCCTTAGTTTAGAGGCGACTTCCACCCTTAATGACTGCCAGGATTCAAGCCTAACCGAATTTGAATTATCCAACGATTTATTGACAAACTTCATGTTTTTGTTGTTGTTGCTATTGTTGCTGTGGTTGTTGATGTTGTTGTTGCAATTGTTGCTGTGGCTGCTGTTGCTATTGCTATTGTTGCTGTGGTTGCTGCTGTTGTTGTTGCTATTGTTGCTGTTGCTGTTGCTATTGTTGCTGTGGTTGCTGCTGTTGTTGTTGCTATTGTTGCTGTTGCTGTTGCTATTGTTGCTGTGGTTGCTGCTGTTGCTATTGCTGCTGTTGCTGTTGCTATTGTTGCTGTGGTTGCTGCTGTTGTTGTTGCTATTGTTGCTGTGGTTGCTGCTGTTGTTGTTGCATTGTTGTGTTGCTGCTGTTGCTGTTGCTATTGTTGCTGTGGTTGCTGCTGTTGTTGTTGCTATTGTTGCTGTGGTTGCTGCTGTTGTTGTTGCTATTGTTGCTGTTGCTGTTGCTATTGCTATTGTGCTGTGGTTGCTGCTGGTTGTTGTTGCTATTGTTGCTGTGGTTGCTGCTGTTGTTGTTGCTATTGTTGCTGTGGTTGCTGCTGTTGTTGTTGCTATTGTTGCTGTGGTTGCTGCTGTTGTTGTTGCTTGGTTGTGCTGTTGCATTGCTGCTGTTGTTGTGTTGCTATTGTTGCTGTTGCTGTTGCTATTGCTATTGTTGCTGTGGTTGCTGCTGTTGCTATTGCTGCTGTTGTTGTTGCTATTGTTGCTGTGGTTGCTGCTGTTGTTGTTGCTATTGTTGCTGTGGTTGCGTTGCTGTTGCATTGTTGCTATTGTTGCTGCGTTGCTGTTTGCTATTGTTGGCTGTGGTTGCTGACTGTTGCTATTGCTGCTGTTGCTGTTGCTATTGTTGCTGTGGTTGCTGCTGTTGCTGTTGCTATTGTTGATGTGGTTGCTGCTGTTGCTGTTGCTATTGTTGCTGTGGTTGCTGCTGTTGCTGTTGCTATTGTTGCATGTGGTTGCTGCTGTTGCTGTTGCTATTGTTGCTGTGGTTGCTGCTGTTGCTGGTTTGCTATTGTTGTGTGGTTGCTGCTGTTGCTGTTGCTATTGTTGCTGTGGTTGCTGCGTTCGTTGCTGTTGCTTTGTTGCTGTGGTTGCTGCTGCTTTGCTGCTGTGTTGCTATTGTTTCTGTGTTGCTGTTGCTGCTGTGTGTTGTTGCTATTGTTGCTGTGGTTGCTGCTGGTTGCTTTATGCTGCTGTGTTGCTATGTTGCTGTGGTTGCTGCGGTTGTGTTTGGTATTGTTGCTGTTGTTGCTATTGTTGCTGTGGTGCTGCTGTTGCTGTTGCTATTTGCTGGGTTGCTGCTGTTGTTGCTATTGTTGCTGTGGTTGCTTCTGTTGCTATTGTTGCTGTGTTGCGCTTGCTATTGTTGCTGTGGTTGCTTGCTGTTTGCTATTGTTGCTGTTGTTGCTATTGTTTGCATGTGGTTGCTTGCTGCTGTTGTTGTTGCTATTTGTTGCTGTGGTGCTGTTGCTTGTGCTGTTGCTGTGGTTGCTGCTGTTGCTGTTGCTATTGTTGCTGTGGTTGCTGCTGTTGCTGTTGCTATTGTTGCTGTGGTTGCTGCTGTTGTTGTTGCTATTGTTGCTGTGGTTGCTGCTGTTGCTATTGTTGCTGTGGTTGCTGCTGTTGCTGTTGCTATTGTTGCTGTGGTTGCTGCTGTTGTTGTTGCTTTGTTGCTGTGTTGCTGCGTTGTTGCTATTGTTGCTGTGGTTGCTGCTGTTGTTTGTTGCTATTTGTTGCTGTGGTTGTGCTGTTGCTGTTGCTAGGCTTGTTGCTGTGGTTTGCTGCTGTTGCTGTTGTATTGTTGCTGTGGTTGCTTGCTGTTGGTTGCTGTTGGCTTCATTGTTGCTGTGGTTGCTGCTGTTGCTGTGTTGCTATTGTTGCTGTGGTTGCTGCTGTTGCTGTTGTTTGTTGCTTGTGGTTGCTGCTGTTTGTGGTATTGCTGCTGTGGTTGCTGCTGTTGCTATTGTTGCTGTGGTTGGCTATTGTGTTGCTTTGTTGCTGTGGTTGCTGTTGCTATTGTTGCTGTGGTTGCTGCTGTTGTTGTTGCGTTGTTTGCTTTGGATTGCTGTGGTTTGCTTTGCTGGTGGTGCTGTTTGCTGTTGCTATTGTTGCTGTGGTTGCTTTGCTGCTTGTTGTGTTGCTGTTGCTGTTGCTATTGTTGCTGTGGTTTCTATTGTTTCTGTGGTTGCTGTTGCTTGTTGCTATTGTTGCTGTGGTTGCTGTTGCTATTGTTGCTGTGGTTGCTGCTGTTGCTATCGTTGCTGTGGTTGCTGCTGTTGCTGTTGCTATTGTTGCTGTGGTTGCTGCTGTTGCTGTGGTTGCTGTTGCTGTTGCTATTGTTGCTGTGGTTGCTATTGCTGCTGTGGTTGCTGTTGCTGTTGCTATTGTTGCTGTGGTTGGGGTGCTGGTTGCTGTTGCTGTTGCTATTGTTGCTGTGTTGCTATTGCTGCTGTGTTGCTAGTCTGTTGCTTGGGTTTCTGTGGTTGCTATTGCTCTGTGGTTGCTGTTGTGTTGCTTGCTATTGTTGCTTGGTTGCTATTGCTGCTGTGGGTTGCTGTGTGTTGCTGTTGCTATTGTTGCTGTGGTTGCTATTGCTGCTGTGTTTGGTTGCTGTTGCATTGTTGCGTGGTTGCTATGCTGCGTGGTTGCGTAGTTTGTTGCTTGGTTGCTGTGGTGTGGGTGTATGCTATTGTTGCTGTGGTTGCTATTGCTGCTTGGGGTTGTCATGTTGCTGTTGCTATTGTTGCTGTGGTTGCTATTGCTGCTGTGGTTGCTGTTGCTGCTGTGCGTTATGCTGTGTGCTATTGCTGCTGTGGTGCTGTTGCTATTGTTGCTGTGGTATTGCTGTTGCTGCTGCTGGTTGCTATTGTTGCTGTGGTTGCTCTGCTTGTTGTGCTGTGGTTGCTGTTGCTGTTGCATTGGTGCTGTGGTTGCTATTGCTGCAGTATGGTTGTTGTGTTGCTATGTTGCTGGGTGTGCTGCTTGCTGATTGTTGCTGTGGTTGCTATTGCTGCTGTGGTTCTGCTGTTAGGTTGCTATGAGCTCGTGGTGGCTACTTGCTGCAGTGGTTTGCTTGTCACTCTGTGGCAATTCAACTGCTTGGCCTGCTGTGTGCTTAGGTATGCTGCTGGCGTTGCTATTGCTGTGGTTAGTGTATCTGCTGCATTGTGGCTGTTGCTGCACTGCTGGCTGTAAGGTCACTACTGCTGGCACTCTGCTGCGTAAGGTTCTACTGCTGGCACTGCTGGCAGTAAGGTATGCTGCTGTCACTTGCTTGCAGTAAGGTTTCGCATGCTGTGCAGTGGTCATCTGCTTGGGCCCTGGGGTGCATTGCTGCTGGGTTGCTGTTCTGTTGCTGGTTGCTATTGTCTGCTGTGGTTGCATTCTAGCTTGTTGCTTGTTGCCTATGTGCAGTAAGGTCTACTGTTGCACTCTGCTGGCGTAGGTACTATGCTGCATGTGCAGTAAGGTCTATGCTGGTGATCTGCTGGCAGTATGTATCTGCTGCAGTAGGTTCACACTGCTGGCATAAGGCACAATGCTGGCACTATCTGGCAGTGGTCACTACTGCTGCTAAGGCCTACTCTGGCACTTGCTGCAGTAAGGTCATACTGCTGGACTCTGCTGGCAGTAAGGTTTACTACTGCTGGCACTTGCTGGGTTGTAAGCTGCTGTGCATTGCTGGCAGATAAGGTCACTACTGCTGGCATTTTTGCGTGGTCTATGTGGACTTGCTGGGTTGGTCATATGCTGCATCTTTCTGGCAGTAAGTCACTACTGCTGGCACTCTGCTGGCAGTAAGGTCACTACTGCTGGCACTCTATGGCAGTAGGTCACTATGCTGGCACTCTGCTGGCAGTAAGGTCTAATGCTGCTAATCATCTGCTGGCATAAGGTCACTCTGCTGGGACTTGTTCTGGCAGTAAGGTCACTATGCTGCACTTGCTGCAGTAAGGTCACTACTGCTGGCACCTGTGGCAGAAGGTCACTACTGCTTGGCACTCTGCTGCAGTAAGGTCAACACTGCTGGCAGTAAAAGAGTCATCTGCTGCATAAGTCACTACTCTGCACTCTACTGGCAGTAAGGTCACTACTGCTGGCACTCTGCTGGCAGTAAGGTCACTACTGCTGGCACTCTGCTGGCAGTAAGGTCACTACTGCTGGCACTCTGCTGGCAGTAAGGTCACTACTGCTGGCAGTAAGGTCACTACTGCTGGCAGTAAGGTCACTACTGCTGGCACTCTGCTGGCAGTAAGGTCACTACTGCTGGCACTGGGCGTGCATCATGTGCTGATGCCGGTCTGGCACCAGCATTCAGTCAGGCAGTCAAGAGTAATAGTGGCACTTAAGTGCCTAGAAGTGAACCAGGAAAGGCTTGTTCAGCACTGTGAGTGAACAATTCTTGACCAATGTTCAATCATATATATATTTGATTGAATTTATATACAGATATTATCTCTATTGCAATTCAACAACCACAATTACGTAATAACCACAATTCAACAACAATCACAATTCAACAACAATCACAATTCTACAAGAACCACAATTCAGTAACAGCCAAAATTCAACAACAACCACAATTCAACAACCTCCACAATTCAACAACAACCACAATTCAACAACAACCACAATTCAACAACAACCACAATTCAACAACAACCACAATTCAACAACAATCACAATTCAACAACAACCACAATTCAACAACAACCACAATTCAACAACAACCACAATTCAACAACAACCACAATTCAACAACAACCACAATTCAACAACAACCACAATTCAACAACAACCTCAATTCAACAACAACCACAATTCAACAACAACCACAATTCAACAACAACCACAATTCAACAACAACCACAATTCAATAACAACCACAATTCAACAACAACCACAATTCAACAACCACAATTCAACAACCACAATTCAACAAAAACCCACAATTCAACAACAACCACAATTCAACAACAACCACAATTCAACAACCACAATTCAATAATACAATTCAACAACAACCACAATTCAACAACCACAATTCAACAACCACAATTCAACAACAACCACAATTCAACAACAACCACAATTCAACAACAACCACAATTCAACAACAACCACAATTCAATAACAACCACAATTCAACAACAACCACAATTCAACAACCACAATTCAACAACCACAATTCAACAACAACCACAATTCAACAACAACACAATTCAACAACAACCACAATTCAACAACAACCACAATTCAACAACAACCACAATTCAACAACAACCACAATTCAACAACAACCACAATTCAACAACAACCACAATTCAACAACAACCACAATTCAACAACAACCACAATTCAACAACAACCACAATTCAACAACAACCACAATTCAACAACAACCACAATTCAACAACAACCACAATTCAACAACAACCATAATTCAACAACAACCACAATTCAACAACAACCACGCCTCAACATTGGATATCGAGACGCAAAAAGCGAGTGCAATTCTTTTGTTTCTGAACCAATGTTGTTTTGGACTTTTTTCAGTTCAGTTGTCAACACTTTCAACTGATACGGCAATATTTTTTTTTCCACCAAAGGAGACATGACATACGTGTCTCTGTGGCTAATGGCTGCCCGTCTTGTGGTGTTACGGATATTTTATTTGCGTTTTTCTGATGCCATGGAGTATTTCTTTAGCTTCAGAGGGGTCAGGAAGGAACAATTGGAGTGAAATGTGGAGGAGGCAGGATTCACACATAGTTTTAAGAAGGGGTATGGCAGTAGACGAGGCTAGGATGGAGATAATAAGGCAAATGGTAAGTTACGAGGCATGACCTGAGATTCGACCCCAGCAAACAACATACAGGCGAATACATACACATACACACAAATACACACACACACACACACACACACACACACACACACAAGCAGAGGTATGATAAAACTCACGGTTCAGGGAGAGTGACCGACCTAGTAACGACCAGTGAAGAGGCGGGGCCAGGAGCTTGGACTCGACTCCTGCAACCTCAACTAGGTGAGTACACAACACACACACACACACACACACACACACACACACACACACACACACACACACACACACACACACACACACACACACACACACACAACACACACACACACACACACACACAATCACCCTTTTCGCCTACACAACTCTCCCTTGAAGAGAGGTCTTCTCCCCCTTAAAATGAGGACATTTTAAAGGGGAGAAGATTATCCCGGAGCTGAAAATCCTGAAGGTCGCAAACTCATCAGTTGGACCTGAAATGTCTTCATCTTTCCCTTCTTTTCTCTTCCCTTCGCTGCTTTCGCGGGGAGCGGAGGGTGGGGAGAGAGCCTTCTGTCTTTCTAGTCTTGACTCATACTCCTAGACGATACATGATAGCTTTTCAGCTAGATAGAAGTAGATAGTTCTCAGTAGATAGCCTCAGTGTGGATTTCCAAGTCATCTGCTACCTGTCCTTTCCCATGTACTTCAGTGTACTTTCATGTACCTCAGTGTTCTACCATCTACCTCTGATGTACTCCCATGTACTTTCATGTACTCCCACGTACTTAGTCCCCACAGTAACCAGGAAAAGCTTAGTTCTGTCACAACAAATTCGATGGACTCCCACTTGTGACACACCTCTGACTACCTGCGACAGTTCTGCCACCACCTGTGACACATCTCTGACTACCTGCGACAGTTCTGCCACTACCTGTGACACATCTCTGACTACCTGCGACAGTTCTGCCACCACCTGTGACACACCTCTGACTACCTGCGACAGTTCTGCCACCACCTGTGACACACCTCTGACTACCTGCGACTGTTCTGCCACCACCTGTGACACACCTCTGACTACCTGCGACAGTTCTGCCACCACCTGTGACACACCTCTGACTACCTGCGACAGTTCTGCCACCACCTGTGACACACCTCTGACTACCTGCGACTGTTCTGCCACCACCTGTGACACACCTCTGACTACCTGCGACAGTTCTGCCACCACCTGTGACACACCTCTGACTACCTGCGACAGTTCTGCCACCACCTGTGACACACCTCTGACTACCTGCGACAGTTCTGCCACCACCTGTGACACACCTCTGACTACCTGCGACAGTTCTGCCACCACCTGTGACACACCTCTGACTAGCTGCGACTGTTCTGCCACCACCTGTGACACACCTCTGACTAGCTGCGACTGTTCTGCCACCACCTGTGACACACCTCTGACTAGCTGCGACTCTTCTGCCACCACCTGTGACACACCTATGACTAGCTGCGACTCTTCTGCCACCACCTGTGACACACCTCTGACTACCTGCGACAGTTCTGCCACCACCTGTGACACACCTCTGACTAGCTGCGACTCTTCTGCCACCACCTGTGACACACCTCTGACTAGCTGCGACTCTTCTGCCACCACCTGTGACACACCTCTGACTAGCTGCGACTCTTCTGCCACCACCTGTGACACACCTCTGACTAGCTGCGACTCTTCTGCCACCACCTGTGACACACCTCTGACTAGCTGCGACTCTTCTGCCACCACCTGTGACACACCTCTGACTAGCTGCGACTCTTCTGCCACCACCTGTGACACACCTCTGACTAGCTGCGACTCTTCTGCCACCACCTGTGACACACCTCTGACTAGCTGCGACTCTTCTGCCACCACCTGTGACACACCTCTGACTAGCTGCGACTCTTCTGCCACCACCTGTGACACACCTCTGACTAGCTGCGACTCTTCTGCCACCACCTGTGACACACCTCTGACTAGCTGCGACTCTTCTGCCACCACCTGTGACACACCTCTGACTAGCTGCGACTCTTCTGCCACCACCTGTGACACACCTCTGACTAGCTGCGACTCTTCTGCCACCACCTGTGACACACCTCTGACTAGCTGCGACTCTTCTGCCACCACCTGTGACACACCTCTGACTAGCTGCGACTCTTCTGCCACCACCTGTGACACACCTCTGACTAGCTGCGACTCTTCTGCCACCACCTGTGACACACCTCTGACTAGCTGCGACTCTTCTGCCACCACCTGTGACACACCTCTGACTAGCTGCGACTCTTCTGCCACCACCTGTGACACACCTCTGACTAGCTGCGACTCTTCTGCCACCACCTGTGACACACCTCTGACTAGCTGCGACTCTTCTGCCACCACCTGTGACACACCTCTGACTAGCTGCGACTGTTCTGCCACCACCTGTGACACACCTCTGACTAGCTGCGACTGTTCTGCCACCACCTGTGACACACCTCTGACTACCTGCGACAGTTCTGCCACCACTCACAGCTCGGCCAGGAGCCAGGTTTCCTAGAAAGTGAAGCCTTACCATCATTAGTAAGGTGAATCCCTGCCCGTGTCTCTCCAGCACCCATACACAGCAGTGTCTCCAGCTGTCCCCGTGTCTCTCCAGCACCCATACACAGCAGTGTCTCCAGCTGTCCCCGTGTCTCTCCAGCACCCATACACAGCAGTGTCTCCAGCTGTCCCCGTGTCTCTCCAGCACCCATACACAGCAGTGTCTCCAGCTGTCCCCGTGTCTCTCCAGCACCCATACACAGCAGTGTCTCCAGCTGTCCCCGTGTCTCTCCAACACCCATACACAGCAATGTCTCCAGCTGTCCCCGTGTCTCTCCAGCACCCATACACAGCAATGTCTCCAGCTGTCTTATATTGGCCAGGAAAACCCTTCCGTCGTGCGATTTAAAAAAAAAAAATTATGTATGCTAGTTTATATATAAAATGGAAAATAGAGACAGACAGTGGAGAGATAAAGAGAGAGAGATAGTGAGATAGTAAGAGATAATGAAAATATACAGGAAGACAGAGAAATGCAGCGAGTATGCAGTGAAATAAACAGAAAAAAACAGATAGATATAACGAACAGAGAAAGAAACAGGAAAGTATAACTAACAGAGAAAAACAGAGCTCGACCCACCAAAGACACAACGAAATATAACGAACAGAGAGTGAAAGACACAGAGAGAGATATAACGAACAGACAGGTAAAGAAACTAACACTGAACAAAAAAGGCACAATACCGTGACTGGTACAATACACAAATAACCATCACATGGGAGAGAGAAACTTTTTGAAGACGTTTTGGTCTGACTTGGACCATTTACAAGTCACAGATAGCAAGAACAGATAGCAAGAACAGATAGCAAGAACAGATAGCAGGAACAGATAGCAAAAACAGATTGCAAGAATATAGACATAAGCATAGCGTCTCCCAAATGTCGAAGCCAGACTAAGCAACACTGACTCCGTCTGGACAGCCTCACTCACTGGAATTCCATGCCGTGGCGTCCAGCTGTGACTGCTGGAGTTAGCCAACAACACTTAGCTTTGATGGAGGCGCGTACCGAGAGGAAAAGAAATGAGGAGAATATGGGGGAAAGAGTTGGAAGGAAAAGAGGAGAAAGGGGAAATGAATATAAGGCAGTTTTTCACGAGGAGCGGAAATTTTGTCAAGATTGATGAGCAGGAATTTATGTTGGAAGTAGCGGGCTGTTGGGATTGATCACTAGTGGAATTATGCTCTCTCTCTCTCTCTCTCTCTCTCTCTCTCTCTCTCTCTCTCTCTCTCTCTCTCTCTCTCTCTCTCTCTCTCTCTCTCTCTCTCTCTCTTTTTTTTTTTTTTTTTTTTTTTTTTTTTTTTTTTTTTACACAGGGTTTGACAAGGTTAAGGATCCCTAGCTTTATTGACAGCTATTTACAGGTTAAGGATTCCTAACTTTATTGGCAAGCTAAGAGCTCTCTCTCTCTCTCTCTCTCTCTCTCTCTCTCTCCTCTCTCTCCTCTCTCTCTCTCTCTCTCTCTCTCTCTCTCTCTCTCTCTCTCTCTCTCTCTCTCTCTCTCTCTCTCTCTCTCTCTCTCTCTCTCTCTCTCTCTCTCTCTCTCTCTCTATATTTCTCTTTTACCCTGTATCTCTTTCTTACCCTATATATATATATATATATATATATATATATATATATATATATATATATATATATATATATATATATATATATAAATCTCTCTCACTTTATATATTTTTCTCTTTCGTTGAGGACACTAGCCCAGACTTGCCAATTCCTCTTCTCTTCTCCTCTCTTCATATTCTCTTCCGTTTCCCATCACTGCCTCGGGAAGTTCTTGACTGAGGCACCGAGGAGGTTTCCTCACGTCTCTGGTCCCTTATAAAGGTCCAGAGTCATCCCGTCTGTTTCTCTCCTGCCACTCAGAGTTGCTCCTGGCTCTGCCTCGCCAGTTCTCGGTGATTTTCATTCTCGCTTTGTTTTTAGATTTCATTTTCAGCTTCTGTTGTTGAGTGAAGGGTTGTATATAGCTGCTACAGTCAACCCTAGGCTTTCAAGGTTTAATGTTCCTGTTAAGTAGTCAGTGAAGTTGTCACAGCCAGGTGATAACTTCACTGACCACACACACACACACACACACACACACACACACACACACACACACACACACACACAGCCCAGGAGCTGTTACCACATATGCTTGAGTCTACAGAGGCGTTGCCTGTATAGACTCCCTTTTTTCACATCTCTATCTCTTTCTACCACTTTGCTCAGATCTTTGTGTATCTTTGGATATTTTTTGTGTCTCTTCTGCTCCATATTTATCCCTTTCTGCCTCTTTCTATTTCTTTCTGTCTCCAATCTGGTTCTTTGTTTCTTCCTCTTCCTGACTCTGGGTTCTCACTTATCCTTTGATCCAATTATCCACCTTAAGTGGCCTCTCTGCCCGCCAAAATACAAGGAAAATACCAGGAAAAATACCAAGAAAATGCCAGAAAAAATGCCAGGAAAAATACCAGGAATATATACTCGTTCTACAACACGTGTAAACCTGAGTCTCCATGTGTACACATCTGACTCTCCATATGTACCCGCTTGACTCTGTGTGTGTACACACCTGACTATACACTCCTGACTTTCCATGTGTACGCACTTGACTATCAATGTGTGCACGACTGACTCTCCGTGTACACGCCTGACTCTCCGTGTACACACCTGACAAGGTCTAAGGGCCTCTCCGTATTCAATAGATATCCCAGGTGAATACAGTCGTGTTATTCAATCATATCACAGTCTTGTACCATGTCTTGTACCTTGACATGTCATGTCTTGTACCTTGACATGTCATGTCTTGTACCTCGTAGTGACAAGGTAACGGGCAACACCTGGGTATCATAGAGAATAACAAGGCACAATACCGTGACTGGAACAATACCGTGATTGGGAGAATACAGTGACTGGAACAATACCGTGACTGGAACAATAAAGTGACTGGAACAATACCGTGACTGGAACAATACCGTGATTGGGAGAATACAGTGACTGGAACAATACCGAGACTGGAACAATACTGTGATTGAGAGAATACAGTGACTGGAACAATACCGTGACTCGAACAATAAAGTGACTGGAACAATACCGTGACTGGAACAATACCGTGATTGGGAGAATACAGTGACTGGAACAATACCGAGACTGGAACAATAAAGTGACTGGAACAATACCGTGACTGGGACAATAAAGTGACTGGAACAATACCGTGACTGAAACAATACCTTGACTAGAACAATACCGTGACTGGAACAATACCGTGACTGGAACAATATAGTGACTGGGAGAATACATTGACTGGAACAATACCGTGACTGGGACAATAACGTGATTGGGAGAATACAGTGACTGGAACAATACCGAGACTGGAACAATAAAGTGACTGGAACAATACCGTGACTGGGACAATAAAGTGACTGGAACAATACCGTGACTGGGACAATACCGTGATTGGGAGAATACAGTGACTGGAACAATACCGTGACTGAAACAATACCTTGACTAGAACAATACCGTGACTGGAACAATACCGTGACTGGAACAATACCGTGACTGGAACAATACAGTGACTGGAACAATACCGTGACTGGAACAATATCGTGACTGGAACAATACCGTGACTGAAACAATACCTTGACTAGAACAATACCGTGACTGGAACAATACCGTGACTGGAACAATACCGTGACTGGAACAATACCGTGACTGGAACAATACCGTGGCCGGAACAATACCGTGACTGGAACAATACCGTAACTGGAACAATACCGTGACCGGAACAATACTGTGACTGGAACAATACCGTGACTGGAACAATATCATGACTGGAGCAATACCGTGACTGGAACAATACCGTGACTGGAACAATACCGTGACCGGAACAATGCCGTGACTGGAACAATACCGTGACCGGAACAATGCCGTGACTGGAGCAATACCGTGACTGGAACAATACCGTGACTGGAACAATACCGTGACTGGAACAATACCGTGACCGGAACAATACTGTGACTGGAACAATACCGTGACTGGAACAATATCGTGACTGGAGCAATACTGTGACTGGAACAATACCATGACTGGAACAATACCGTGACTGGAACAATACCGTGACCGGAATAGTACCGTGACTGGAACAATACCGTGACTGGGACAATACCGTGACTGGAAGAATATTGCCGAAACGTTTCGCCTGCTGAATACTGAGGTGACTAACAGAGAAAGTCCAGGTGAGGTGTTCAGTTCCTTCACCTGAATTGTGTTTGCAGATGAGACTCAGCTCCTGACCCTGACCTGTGATCTCTTGGTTCCTGTCATACCTATTCTTGAAGCTGTGTTATGAGTTTGAAGGATGATCATTAATATATTCGGGGAGAAGCGCTAAATACTTAGGGGTTATTGATGGTCCTTGGGAAGGTAGGCAATCCAATTTGATCCCAGGAAATGAAAGAGTAGCTCCGAAGCCTTGGATCAAGGGCTCTCCATCAACTTTTCAACCTCTCTTTCACTCTCTTTTCCATTTTTCTGATATTTCTCTCTCTCTTCACCTTCCCTTTTCTTCCCATCGTTTTCTCCCACTTCCTCTCTCCCTTCACTACCTTTCCCTCTCTCCCGTTCCTCCTTCCTCCCTTATTCCCCTAATTCCCTACCTCCTCTCCCTCTCTTCCTTCCCTCCCTCAGGCCCTGGAAACTAGGGTGTATATTAAGCATTCCAGGTCCGGCTGATGAGTTCCCAACCATCACGATCTTCAGCTCATGGGATAGTCTGATGTTTTTAAAAGACTGTGTGTAAAATTTAGCCTGGATTTATGTACGAAAAAAGGTACTTGTTTCACGCATTCACCGTGATTGCGTTTTTAAAGGTGCAGGTCCCTTTAAGGGGGGAGAAGACCCCCTTTCAAGTGAGATTTGAGTAGGTGAAATGGGTGATTGTTATGTGTTTGTGTGTTGAGAGAGGGAGAGAGAGATCTGATACAGGTAAATAGCTTGACAATAAAGCTAGGGATCCTTAACCTAACCTTGTCAAAACCTGTTTAAAGAGAGAGAGAGAGAGAGAGAGAGAGAGAGAGAGAGAGAGAGAGAGAGGAGAGAGAGAGAGAGAGAGAGAGAGAGGAGAGGAGAGAGAGAGAGAGAGAGAGAGAGAGAGAGGAGAGAGGAGAGAGAGATCTGATGTAGGTAAATAGCTTGTCAATAAAACTAGGGATCCATAACCTAACCTTGTCAAAACCTATTTAAAGAGAGAGAGAGAGAGAGAGAGAGAGAGAGGAGAGAGAGAGAGAGAGAGAGAGAGAGAGAGAGAGAGAGAGAGAGAGAGAGAGAGAGAGAGAGATAGAGAGAAAGCGCATATAACTTCCCAACTTATATTTATGGAGTCATCAATTTTACAGAGACACTTTTACAACATATTAACACAAAATATCGCTAGTTAGGTTAGTGCGAAGCAATAATTCACCTTTGCTGGGTCATCTGCATGTACCGATGGCTGCCCTCTCTGCTACCTTTGCTGGGTCATCTGCATGTACCGATGGCTGCCCTCTCTGCTACCTTTGCTGGGTCATCTGCATGTACCGATGGCTGCCCTCTCTGCTACCTTTGCTGGGTCATCTGCATGTACCGATGGCTGCCCACTCTGCCACCTTTGCTAGGTCATCTACATGTACCGATGGCTGCCCTCTCTGCTACCTTTGCTGGGTCATCTGCATGTACCGATGGCTGCCCTCTCTGCTACCTTTGCTGGGTCATCTGCATGTACCGATGGCTGCCCTCTCTGCTACCTTTGCTGGGTCATCTGCATGTACCGATGGCTGCCCTCTCTGCTACCTTTGCTGGGTCATCTGCATGTACCGATGGCTGCCCTCTCTGCACCTTTGCTGGGTCATCTGCATGTACCGATGGCTGCCCTCTCTGCTACCTTTGCTGGGTCATCTGCATGTACCGATGGCTGCCCTCTCTGCTACCTTTGCTGGGTCATCTGCATGTACCGATGGCTGCCCTCTCTGCTACCTTTGCTGGGTCATCTGCATGTACCGATGGCTGCCCTCTCTGCTACCTTTGCTGGGTCATCTGCATGTACCGATGGCTGCCCTCTCTGCTACCTTTGCTGGGTCATCTGCATGTACCGATGGCTGCCCTCTCTGCTACCTTTGCTGGGTCATCTGCATGTACCGATGGCTGCCCTCTCTGCTACCTTTGCTGGGTCATCTGCATGTACCGATGGCTGCCCTCTCTGCTACTTTGCTGGGTCATCTGCATGTACCGATGGCTGCCCTCTCTGCCACCTTTGCTGGGTCATCTGCATGTACCGATGGCTGCCCTCTCTGCTACCTTTGCTAGGTCATCTGCATGTACCGATGGCTGCCCTCTCTGCTACCTTTGCTGGGTCATCTGCATGTACCGATGGCTGCCCTCTCTGCTACCTTTGCTGGGTCATCTGCATGTACCGATGGCTGCCCTCTCTGCTACCTTTGCTGGGTCATCTGCATGTACCGATGGCTGCCCTCTCTGCTACCTTTGCTGGGTCATCTGCATGTACCGATGGCTGCCCTCTCTGCTACCTTTGCTGGGTCATCTGCATGTACCGATGGCTGCCCTCTCTGCTACCTTTGCTGGGTCATCTGCATGTACGATGGCTGCCCTCTCTGCCACCTTTGCTGGGTCATCTGCATGTACCGATGGCTGCCCTCTCTGCTACCTTTGCTGGTCATCTGCATGTACCGATGGCTGCCCTCTCTGCTACCTTTGCTGGTCATCTGCATGTACCGATGGCTGCCCTCTCTGCTACCTTTGCTGGGTCATCTGCATGTACCGATGGCTGCCCTCTCTGCTACCTTTGCTGGGTCATCTGCATGTACCGATGGCTGCCCTCTCTGCTACCTTTGCTGGGTCATCTGCATGTACCGATGGCTGCCCTCTCTGCTACCTTTGCTGGGTCATCTGCATGTACCGATGGCTGCCCTCTCTGCTACCTTTGCTGGGTCATCTGCATGTACCGATGGCTGCCCTCTCTGCTACGTTTGCTGGGTCATCTGCATGTACCGATGGCTGCCCTCTCTGCCACCTTTGCTGGGTCATCTGCATGTACCGATGGCTGCCCTCTCTGCTACCTTTGCTAGGGTCATCTGCATGTACCGATGGCTGCCCTCTCTGCTACCTTTGCTGGGTCATCTGCATGTACCGATGGCTGCCCTCTCTGCTACCTTTGCTGGGTCATCTGCATGTACCGATGGCTGCCCTCTCTGCTACCTTTGCTGGGTCATCTGCATGTACCGATGGCTGCCCTCTCTGCTACCTTTGCTGGGTCATCTGCATGTACCGATGGCTGCCCTCTCTGCTACCTTTGCTGGGTCATCTGCATGTACCGATGGCTGCCCTCTCTGCTACCTTTGCTGGGTCATCTGCATGTACCGATGGCTGCCCTCTCTGCTACCTTTGCTGGGTCATCTGCATGTACCGATGGCTGCCCTCTCTGCTACCTTTGCTGGGTCATCTGCATGTACCGATGGCTGCCCTCTCTGCCACCTTTCCTGGGTCATCTGAATGTACCGATGGCTGCCCTCTCTGCTACCTTTGCTAGGTCATCTGCATGTACCGATGGCTGCCCTCTCTGCTACCTTTGCTGGGTCATCTGCATGTACCGATGGCTGCCCTCTCTGCTACCTTTGCTGGGTCATCTGCATGTACCGATGGCTGCCCTCTCTGCTACCTTTGCTGGGTCATCTGCATGTACCGATGGCTGCCCTCTCTGCTACCTTTGCTGGGTCATCTGCATGTACCGATGGCTGCCCTCTCTGCTACCTTTGCTAGGTCATCTGCATGTACCGATGGCTGCCTTCTCTGCTACCTTTGCTAGGTCATCTGCATGTACCGATGGCTGCCTTCTCTGCCACCTTTGCTAGGT
>NC_069483.1:12346182-12403682 GCF_026875155.1 Cherax quadricarinatus
TCTCTGGGGTGCCAGTGTTCTCTCTGGGGTGCCAGTGTTCTCTCTGGGGTGCCAGTATTCTCTCTGGGGTGCCAGTGTTCTCTCTGGGGTGCCAGTGTTCTCTCTGGTGTGCCAGTATTCTCTCTGGGGTGCCAGTGTTCTCTCTGGGGTGCAAGTGTTCTCTCTGGTGTGCCAGTGTTCTCTCTGAGATGCCAATGTTCTCTCTGGGGGGCCAGTGTTCTCTCTGGGGTGCCAGTGTTCTCTCTGGGGTGCCAGAGTTGTTTGTGGGGTGCCAGTGTTTTCTTTGGGGTGCCAGTGTTCTCTCTGGGGTGCCAGTGTTCTCTCTGGGGTGCCAGTGTTCTTTCTGAGATGCCAATGTTCTCTCTGGGGTGCCAGTGTTCTTTCTGAGATGCCAATGTTTTCTCTGGGGTGCCAGTGTTCTCTCTGGGGTGCCAGTGTTCTCTCTGGGGTGCCAGTGTTCTCTCTGGGGTGCAAGTGTTCTCTCTGGTGTGCCAGTGTTCTCTCTGAGATGCCAATGTTCTCTCTGGGGTGCCAGTGTTCTCTCTGGGGTGCCAGTGTTCTCTCTGGGGTGCCAGAGTTCTTTATGGGGTGCCAGTGTTCTCTTTGGGGTGCCAGTGTTCTCTCTGGGGTGCCAGTGTTCTCTCTGGGGTGCCAGTGTTCTTTCTGAGATGCCAATGTTCTTTCTGAGATGCCAATGTTCTCTCAGGGGTGCCAGTGTTCCTTCTGAGATGCCAATGTTTTCTCTGGAGTGCCAGTCTTCTCTGTGGGGTGCCAGTCTTCTCTCTGGGGTGCCAGTGTTCTATCTGGGGTGTCAGTGGAAACACATTTACCTTTGTTACTAAAGGTAAAAAAAACACTGATCTATTTAGACTACACTTGAATATCAAGCCAAGGATTATAAATTATATATTTGCATGTTTACAGAAATGTTATAATCTCCCTCCTGTCTTTTGATAAATATTGGCCTATTTGGGATAGTTATGTTTGTGTTGTAACTCAATTCCAGGAACTAGGCTTAGCTTAGGTTTGATTTACGGTTAGGCTGGTCTTGTGAAAAGTTAGACTCGTCTGGACTAACGTTATGCTGGGCTAAACCAAGGTCTAGCTAATCCCTTGGAAAGTTAGGCTGAGTTATTGAAATTAGGTTGGTCTAGACCAAAGTTAGGTTGATGTAGTGTAAAGCAAGGCTATTGTGTACTAAAGTTAAGGTGGCATAGTATAAAGTTAGGCTGGTCTAGTATAAAGTTAGGCTGGTCTAGTATAAAGTTAGGCTGGTCTAGTATAAAGTTAGGCTGGTCTAGTGTAAAGTTAGGCTGGTCTAGTATAAAGATAGGCTGGTCTAGTATAAAGTTAGGCTGGTCTAGTATAAAGTTAGGTTGGTCTAGTATAAAGTTAGGCTGGTCTAGTATAAAGTTAGGCTGGTCTAGTATAAAGTTAGGCTAGTCTAGTATAAAGTTAGGCTGGTCTAGTATAAAGTTAGGTTGGTCTAGTATAAAGTTAGTCTGGTCTAGTATAAAGTTAGGCTGGTCTAGTATAAGGTTAGACTGGTCTAGTATAAAGCTAGGTTGGTCTAGTATAAAGTTAGACTGGTCTAGTATAAAGTTAGGCTGGTCTAGTATAAAATTAGGCTGGTCTAGTATAAAGTTAGGCTGGTCTAGTATAAAGGTAGGTTGGTCTAGTATAAAGTTAGATGGTCTAGTATAAAGTTAGGCTGGTCTAGTATAAATTTAGGTTGGTATAGTATAAAGTTAGGCTGGTCTAGTATAAAGTTAGGCTGGTCTAGTATAAGGTTAGACTGGTCTAGTATAAAGCTAGGCGGGGTCTAGTATAAAGTTAGGCTGGTCTAGTATAAAGTTAGGCTGTCTAAGTATATAGTTAGGCTGGTCTAGTATAAAGTTAGGTTGGTCTAGTATAAAGTTAGGTTGGTCTAGTATAAAGTTAGGCTGGTCTATTTATAAAGTTTAGGTTGGTATAGTATAAAGTTAGGCTGGTCTAGTATAAAGTTAGGCTGGTCTAGTATAAAGTTAGGCTGGTCTAGTATAAGGTTAGACTGGTCTAGTATAAAGCTAGGTTGGTCTAGTATAAAGTTAGACTGGTCTAGTATAAAGTTAGGCTGGTCTAGTATAAAATTAGGCTGGTCTAGTATAAAGTTAGGCTGGTCTAGTATAAAGGTAGGTTGGTCTAGTATAAAGTTAGACTGGTCTAGTATAAAGTTAGGCTGGTCTAGTATAAATTTAGGTTGGTATAGTATAAAGTTAGGCTGGTCTAGTATAAAGTTAGGCTGGTCTAGTATAAGGTTAGACTGGTCTAGTATAAAGTTTTTTTTTTTTTTTTTTTTTTTTTTTTTTTTTTTTTTTTTTTAGGCTGGTCTAGTATAAATTTAGGTCTGGTATAGTATAAAGTTAGGCTGGTCTAGTATAAAGTTAGGCTGGTCTAGTATAAAGTTAGGCTGGTCTAGTATAAGGTTAGACTGGTCTAGTATAAAGCTAGGTTGGTCTAGTATAAAGTTAGGCTAGTCTAGTAAAAAATTAGGCTGGTCTAATATAAAGTTAGGCTGGTCTAGTATAAAGTTAGGCTGGTCTAGTATAAAGTTAGGTTGGTCTAGTATAAAGTTAGACTGGTCTAGTATAAAGTTAGGCTGGTCTAGTATAAAGTTAGGTTGGTCTAGTATAAAGTTAGGCTGGTCTAGTATAAAGTTAGGCTGGTCTAGTATAAAGTTAGGCTGGTCTAGTATAAAGCTAGGTTGGTCTAGTATAAAGTTAGGCTAGTCTAGTAAAAAATTAGGCTGGTCTAATATATAGTTAGGCTAGCCTAGTATAAAGTTAGGCTGGTCTAGTATAAAGTTAGGTTGGTCTAGTATAAAGTTAGGCTGGTCTAGTATAAAGTTAGGCTGGTCTAGTATAAAGTTAGGCTGGTCTAGTATTAAAGTTAGGCTGGTCTAGTATAAAGTTAGGTTGGTCTAGTATAAAGGTTAGACTGGTCTAGTATAAAGCTAGGTTGGTCTAGTATAAAGTTAGGCTAGTCTAGTATAAAGTTAGGCTAGTCTATATAAAGTTAGGCTGGTCTAGTATAAAGTTAGGCTGGTCTAGTATAAAGTTAGGTTGGTCTAGTATAAAGTTAGACTGGTCTAGTATAAAGTTAGGCTGGTCTAGTATAAAGTTAGGTTGGTCTAGTATAAAGTTAGGCTGGTCTAGTATAAAGTTAGGCTGGTCTAGTATAAAGTTAGTCTGGTCTAGTATAAATTTAGGTTGGTATAGTATAAAGTTAGACTGGTCTAGTATAAAGTTAGGCTGGTCTAGTGTAAAGTTAGGCTGGTCTAGTATAAAGTTAGGCTAGTCTAGTATAAATTTAGGTTGGTATAGTATAAAGTTAGGCTGGTCTAGTATAAAGTTAGGCTGGTCTAGTATAAAGTTAGTCTGGTCTAGTATAAAGTTAGGCTGGTCTAGTATAAAGTTAGGTTGGTCTAGTATAAAGTTAGGCTGGTCTAGTATAAAGTTAGGCTGGTCTAGTATAAAGTTAGGCTGGTCTAGAATAAAGGTAGGTTGGTCTAGTATAAAGTTAGACTGGTCTAGTATAAAGTTAGGCTAGTCTAATATAAAATTAGGCTGGTCTAGTATAAAGTTAGGTTGGTCTAGTATAAAGTTAGGCTGGTCTAGTATAAATTTAGGTTGGTATAGTATAAAGTTAGACTGGTCTAGTATAAAGTTAGGCTGGTCTAGTATAAAGTTAGGCTGGTCTAGTATAAATTTAGGTTGGTATAGTATAAAGTTAGACTGGTCTAGTATAAAGTTAGGCTGGTCTAGCATAAAGTTAGACTGGTCTAGTATAAAGTTAGGCTGGTCTAGCATAAAGTTAGGCTGGTCTAGTATAAAGTTAGACTGGTCTAGTATAAAGTCAGACTGGTCTAGTATAAAGTCAGGCTGGTCTAGTATAAAGTTAGACTGGTCTAGTATAAAGTCAGACTGGTCTAGTATAAAGTTAGACTGGTCTAGTATAAAGTCAGACTGGTCTAGTATAAAGTTAGACTGGTCTAGTATAAAGTCAGACTGGTCTAGTATAAAGTTAGGCTGGTCTAGTATAAAGTTAGACTGGTCTAGTATAAAGTCAGACTGGTCTAGTATAAAGTTAGACTGGTCTAGACCCAAGTTATGTGGTAATGTGGCAGGCCACATTACCAGACTTAATTAACGGCTTGATAAGCTATGATCCAACTTACTAATAGGTGTGATTATGAAGCTCGTGTGTTTACCGGTAATTAGTGTCAAGAGAGAGAGAGAGAGAGAGAGAGAGAGGAGAAGAGGAAGAGAGAGAGAGAGAGAGAAGAGGAGAAGAGAGAGAGAGATGAGAGAGAGAGAGAGAGAAGAGAAAGAGAAAAACCTCGTAACAACTCCTTAATTGCTTACCTGACCTGTTTGACGCAACAAGTTTGAGAAAACTCTCTCTCTCTCTCTCTCTCTCTCGTCTCTCTCTCTCTCTCTCTCTCTCTCTCTCTCTCTACTCTCTCTCTCTCTTCTCTCTCTATCTATTTATCTAAAGCTATCTATCTATATTCTATATATCTATCTATCTATCTATCTATCTATCTATCTCACACACACACACATCTTCCAGTTCTTTCCATTCTCCTTCACCCATCATTATTCTCCGTCTTGTGATTTCCCTACTGGATACTTAAAAAAAACGAGAAGGGTTAACGAAATGTGCCCTGATAAACGAGTGAGATTTACTCTCTCATCTGTGGTAGTGACTCCAGTCTCGTTGGGACACGATGAGAATAATTCAGTTTGTGCTTCGTTGAACGTTGGGATTTATTCATTTATTTCATTGAATTTTGAGAAGTGTTCGTTTAGTGCTTTGTTGAATGTTGAGAATTGTTCAGTTAGTGCTTCGTTGAACATTGAGGATTGTTCATTTAGTGGTTCATTGAACGTTGAGAATTGTGCAATTTGTGCTTCGTTGAACGTTGGGAGATATTCAATTATTTCATTGAGCGCTGAGAATTATTCTCGGTGCCTCGTTGAACGTTGAACGGCATTTGGGGATGGTTACTGAGGGATAAACGAGTTTATTCCTGGCAGGAGGCTATAACCTAGTTTATGGGGGTACCCCAGAGAGTAGAGCAGGTTGTGGGTGGACCCATCCTGTAGGTGAAGGAAGGAAGGAGGGAAGGAAGGAGGGCAGGAAGGAGGGAAGGAAGGAAGGAAGGAAGGAGGGAAGGAAAGAAGGAAGGAAGGAGGGAAAGGAAAGGAGGAAGGAGGTAAGGAAGGAAGGAAAGGAGGGAAGGAGGAGGAAAAGGAAGGAAGAAGGAGAGAAGGAAGGAAGGAGGGAAGCAAGAGGAAGAAGGAAGGAAGGAGAGGAAGGTGAGGAAGGAAGGATGAAGGAGGGAAGAAGAAGAGGGGGGAGGAAGGGGAAGGGGGTGAAAGGAAGGAATGGGAAGGAGGAAGGAAGGAAGGAAGGAAGAAGGAAGGAAGGAAAGGTAGGAAGAGGGAGGAAAGGGAGAGGAGGAGAGGGGTAGGAGAGAGGAAGAAGGAAGGAAGGAGGGAGGAAGGAGGGGAGGGAGGAAGGGAGGGAGAGGGAGGAAAATGTAGGAAGGAAAAGGAAGGAAGGAGGGAAGGGAAGGGAAGGAGGGAAGGAAGGAAGGAAGGAGGGAAGGAATAGGAAGGAAGGAAGAAGGAAGAAGGAAAGGAAGAGGAGGAAGGAGGGAAGGAGGAAGGAGGGAAGGACAGGAAGGAGGGGAAGGAAGGAAGGGGGGAAAGGAAGGAAGGAGGGAAGGAAGGAAGGAAGGAAGGAGGAAGGGAAAGGAAGGAAAGGGGAAGGAAGAAGGAAGGAAGGAGGGAAGGAAGGAGCGGAAGGAAGGGGAGGAGGAAGGAAGGAGGGAAAAGGAAGGAAGGAGGGAGGAAGGAAGGAAGGAAGGAAGGAAGGAGGATGGAGGAAGGAAGGAAGGAAGGGGGAGAAGGGAGAGGAAGGAAGGAAGGAAGGGAAGAGGAGGGAAGGAAGGAAGGAAGGAAGGAGGAAGGAAGGAAGGAGGAAGGAAGGAAGGAGGAAAGGTAGGAAGGAAGGAGGGAAGGAAGGAAAAAGAAAGAAGGAGGGGAAGGATGGGAGGTGGAAGGAAGGAGGGAAGGAAGGAAGGCTATGAAGGAGGGGAAGGGGGAGGTGGAAGAGGAGGAGGAGGAAGAAAGGAAGGAGGAAGGAAGGAAGGAGGGAAGGAAGGAAGGAGGAAGGTGGAAGGAAGCGAAGGAAGGAAGGAGGATGGATCCTGCCTCCTGCTGGCCTCCGGCCCCTCCCGCCCCTGCACCTCCCGTCCTCCGGCCTTCCTTCCTGCCGCAGTCCTCCCCTCCTTCCTGCCGCCCTCCTGCCGCCCCTGTTCCTCCTCCTTCCTTCCTTCCTTCGCCCCTCCTCCTCTGGCCGCCCTCCTTCGCTGCTTTCCTTCCTTCCTTCCTCTCTCGTTCTCCTTCCTCCTTCCTCCTGCTTCTTGCCTTCCCTTCTCCGGCCTTCCGCCTTCCTGTCCTCCTGTCCCTCCTCCTTCCTTCCTTTTTCCGCCTTCCTCCTTCCTTCCCTTCTTCTTCCTTCTCTCCTTCGTCCTTCCCCCTTCCGTCCCTTCTTCCTCCTTCCTTCCTTCGCTTCTTCCTCTCCTCCTCTTCCTTCCTTCCTTCCCCCCTCTTCTTCCTCCTTCTTCCCTTCCTGCTCTTCCCTTCCCCCCTCCTTCCTTCCTTCCTTCCTCGTCCTTCCTTCCTTCCTTCCTTCTTTCCTCCTGCCTCTCCTTCCTTCTTGCCTTCCTTCCTCCTCCTTCTTCCTTCCTTCCTTCCTTCCATCTTCCCCTCCTCTTTCCTGCCTCCTTCCTCCTTCTTTCCTCCTTCCTTCCTCTTCTTTCTTCCTCTCCTCCTTCCTTCCTTCCTTCCTCTTTCCTGATTCCTTCCTCCTTCTTTCCTTCCTTCCTCCTTCTTTCCTCCATTCTCCTTCCCTTCCTCCTTCCTTCCTTCTGTCCTTCCTTCCTTCCTTCCTTCCTCCTCTTTCTTTCTTTCCTACTTCCTTCCTCCTTTCCTCCTTCCTGCTTCCTCCCTTCCTTCCTTCCTTCTTTCCTTCCTTCCTCCTTCCTCTTTCCTTCTCCTTCTTCCTTCCTCCTTCCTCTTTCCTTCTTCCTTCCCTTTCCTTTTCCTCCTTCCTCCGCCTTCTCTTCCCTTCCGTCTTCCTTCTTCCTTCCTTCCTCTTCCGTCCTTCCTTTCCTGCTTCTTCTCCCTTCCTTCTCTTTCCTTCCTTCATTCCTCGTCCTCCTTCCTTCCTCCTCCTCTGCCTTCCTTCCTGCCTTCTTGCTCCTTCCTTCCTTCCTTCCTTCTTCTTCTTTCCTTACTTCCTCCTTCTTCCTCCTCCTCCTTCCTCGTTCCTCCCTTCCTTCCTTTCTTCCTCCTTCTTTCTTTCCTTCTTCTTCCTCCTTCCTTCCTTCCTTCCTTCCTTCTTTCCGCCTTTCCTTCCCTCCTTCTTTCCTTCCTTCCTTCCTTCCTTCTTTCTTCTTTCTTCTTTCTTTCTTCTTCTTTCTCCTCCCTTCGCTTCCTCGATTGCGTTCCTTCCTTCCTATTCCTTCGTTTTTGGTGTTCTTTTTTCTGATTCCTCCCTTCCTGCCGTCCATCCGCTTCACCGTCCTCCTTCCGTGGCCTTCCTCCGTCCGTCGGCTTCCTCCCTTCCTCCAGTCTGTCAGGCGCCCCCCGCCTCCCAGAAACTTCCGGGTAGACACCGCAACAAACAGAACACACAACACACACACACAACACACACTCACACTCATCAAACACACACACAACACACACACACACACACTACTACACACACACAAACACACACACTAACACACACACTACACACACACAATACACACACACTAACACACACACAACATCACCAACACCCCCTCAACAGCCCCAATGCTAAACCACAACCGCTCACGAAACAACAATCCATGCTCAGGGACCCCAGTCCCCTGAACCGTATTACCTCCAATACCCTACTCAAATTACACACAACTATAACAAACTAATCAAAATCAATACACTAACAAAACAAAATACATAACTAATCTCACCTGCATATAAATCCCCCAACAGCTACAACATTACACTAAGTACTTTTCTTCTGACAAAAATTCCTCTTTGACTTGTTTCTGTGCCTTGGTCGGAGAACATTACCTCCCATGTTTCTTATCATGTTTTCTTCCTCTGATCCTGTTTCTCTGAGTTTCACTCTGGCAAACATTTTTTAGGAGGTTAATTTTCTTTTGGGCGGATTGTTGATTGTTGCCTTGTTTCGTTTATCTATTTTTTTCTTCTGTGTTTTTTCAGCTTCTGGGTGTATTTGTTTTGTTTTGTTTTTCTTTGTTCTTCGCTTCTTCTGTCTTATTCTTGTTCATTTCTTGTCTCTTTTCTCATTTCTATCTCCCTTGTTATTCTTCTTCACTTCTTTCTCTTTCCTCTTTATCTCCAAATCGTTGTAAATCAAAAATATTCAAAATGCAATGAAGTTTTAATGTGACTTTGGCTTATGTGAGGTGTTGTGACCTTTGTGTGAGGTGTTGTGACCTCTGTGTGGTGTTGTGACTTCTGTGTGAGGTGTTGTTACCTCTGTGTGAGGTGTTGTGACCTCTGTGTGGTGTTGTGACTTCTGTGTGAGGTGTTGTAACCTCTGTGTGAGGTGTTGTGACCTCTGTGTGGTGTTGTGACCTCTGTGTGAGGTGTTACCTCTGTGTGGTATTGTGACTTCTGTGTGAGGTGCTGTCACCTCTGTGTGAGGTGTTGTGTGGCATGCAAAGAGTACGTAACCTTCATTTGGGACATGTACACACCCTCACTGAAAGGCTATCTCCCCCAACCAGCGAACCAGTACTAGGGTCGGACGATGGGGCCCCGTCGTTCGATCAGTACCCAGGTTCAGTCAATGAGAAGATGGTTCTGGCAATCGCAGAGGTGTTGTGGGCACCACCCGCCTGTCTGCGCTTGTCATTTCCGTTCTAGAGCTGGTTGAAGCACAGTCTGCTATCTAGTAGCTTCTATTCTACCTCGCTTACCGTGGAGTGCACTAATACATAGTGTACATACTTCTGTTCTTATTTGGTGAAAGGATAATACAAGTCAAAAGTTTTTCTGCTGTGTTTATTTTGCTCCCTTTACACCCAGGATAAAAGGCCTTTGAATTCCTGGGTTGTAATATGATGTGACCTCTGTGTGAGGTGTTGTCACCTCTGTGTGAGGTGTGACCTCTGTGTGAGGTGTTGTCACCTCTGTGTGAGGTGTGACCTCTGTGTGAGGTGTTGTCACCTCTGTGTGAGTGGTTGTCACCTTTGTGTGAGGTGTTGTCACCTCTGTGTGAAGTGTTGTCACCTCTGTGTGAGGTGTGACCTCTGTGTGAGGTGTTGTCACCTCTGTGTGAGGTGTTGTCACCTCTGTGTGAAGTGTTGTCACCTCTGTGTGAAGTGTTGTCACCTCTGTAAGAGGTATGTAAAAATACCACAATGAGTATATATATATATATATATATATATATATATATATATATATTATATATATATATATATATATATAATATATATATATAATATACATAATTAGTATTTAATTTTCATTATTTCCAGCACATAAAAAGTAACTTGAAATAATTAATTATTATAATAAAAAGAAGAAAAATACCGACAATAACTTAATTTTCATGGATAAAATTTGCATATTTCTGCTCGAAAAACGTCATCCAACACAGTTTAGAGTTCCACGTCGAATCATTCTTCACAAATCAGCAAAAAAGCAATCTAAAAAAAAAAATCTATGAACATCAGCGAATCGTAATCAAACTCCCTTAATTGAAACATCAAAAATAATATAAATCACAGATAAAATAAGGCTGTTTTAAGGACTATTAATCTCGCGGGGAAGTAATGTAAATATCAGGAGACCATCAGTCTGGAGGAGAGGCTGAAGGAGGCGGCTACATCACCGTTACTCTGCTGTTTTTCCATGAAATAATCCATGGAATCCCCTACAACCAACGTTAAGGATGAGTTAGGAGTGTATACGAGGCGTGTGAAGTTACTAAACACGGATAATTTGAGTATTCCTATCCTGGGTTATAGCAGTGTTAAAGGGGTAAGTTTTTTTTTTTTGTATTTTCTGCCTATTACTGGACGGGATTTGGATTTTTCTCGATGTATATATATATCCCCTTAGGGTTTGTATCTATCACTGTTTTAGGGATTAATGTATTTTTTTGTCTGGTGTGGAAAGGTTACGTGAACCTGAATGACGGTGTAGTCGATAGGGTTTAAACCCCCGTTAACCAACCCATTGTCCGTCAGAAATATCTTCGATGTTGGTGAAGGACTTTTGATCCGAGGAATTGGACCTATCCTCTTAATCAGATCAGACGTGAATGCCCCTTAGTATAACCCCTGCGGGTTTACCGCTTCTCTGAATATAGTTCCCCTCAAGGAAGGTTCCTTGATGCTGGTGAGGGGCTCTTGATCTAGGGAATTGGATCTGTGCTCCAGTTTCCCTGAATTCAGCCTGAATGCATTCCAGCCTCCCCCCCAAACAAGCGCTGCATAATCCATACGCGTTTAGCGCTCCCCATTATAATTGAATATAGTTCAGTAATAGTGTAGACTCTATGAGCTCACTAAATCATACGGGTTTATCGCTTTTTTTGAATGGTAATATTCTCTTCAAGGACGGAAGGGGGGATAATAATAATAATAATAATAATAATAATAATAATAATAAAATAATAATAATAATAATAATTAATAATAATAATAATAATAATAATAATAATAGCAGTAATAATAACAGACGTAGAAGTCAGTGGGAATTAAACGTGAAATTAAACATTCGATGTTTTATAAAGAGGAAATGAACCAAATGTTAACATATAATTATTCACTCTGGGGTAATGTTTTAAATGGTGGAAGCTGCCAGGCACGCTCGGCTAGGCTGTTACTGAGGGTTTTGTCTAAATGCATTTACATAATTATGTGCGGAGGAAATTATGTTGCACCCTACTCATAACGCACTCTGCTTTGTGATGTTAACTAGGTAACGTAAAGTTGATGTACTCTTTGGCTGCTTTAGTGGGTATATATTGAGCGTGAGAGGTGTATATCTGGGTGTAGATATACCTGAGTAGTGTTAGGATCTTTTGCTGCTTCAGGGGATATATTTTGAACATGAGAGGTGTACATCTGGGTGTAGATATACCTGTGCAGGGTTAGGATCTTTGGCTGCTTCAGGGGGGTATATATACTGAGCGTGAGAGGTGTATATCTAGGTGTAGATATACCTGAGTAGTGTTAGGATCATTGGCTGCTTCAAGGGATATATTTTGAACATGAGAGGTGTACATCTGGGTGTAGATATACCTGTGCAGGGTTAGGATCTTTGGCTGCTTCAGGGGGGTATATATACTGAGCGTGAGAGGTGTATATCTAGGTGTAGATATACCTGAGTAGTGTTAGGATCATTGGCTGCTTCAAGGGATATATTTTGAACATGAGAGGTGTACATCTGGGTGTATATATACCTGTGCAGTATTAGGATCTTTGGCTGCTTCAGGGGATATATTTTGAACATGACAGGTGTATATCTGGGTGTAGATATACCTGTGCAGTTTTAGGATATTTATTTAGGGAACATTTCGCCACGAATGGTTTCGTAAATGGACACAGATGCAACTAATGTGTCATTGTAATGTGGTAACGTTTCGCTCTTGAGGAGCTTTGTTAAGCCGTTACATTATTTGCATCTATGTTCATTTACCAAACATTTTGTTGGTAATTCTACCATTACTGCGAATGATTTCTTCAGCCCACCTATTACCGAGTGGTATGTATCTTGGTGTAAGTATACCGAGAAGTGTATATCTGGGTGTATAGACGCCGGGAGTTGTATCTTTTTCTGTATATACTGTAAGAGTTTAACCCCTAATTCATGAATTAAATATTCTTTGGATGTTCTGCACAGTGAACTGCAGTTATAACGACCCTTGTAAATTCGGTAGGCTTTAAACCTCACAAATTTACTAAATCGGCCGCCATGATTTCAAAACCATCTGCAGATCCTCTATTTTTGCATTTCGAGCCTAGTTTACCAACTTTCTAAGGGATCCTAAGTTCTGATGACGCCTCGGTGTATTTTTCAAAACTATTGTGAAAATCTTTCCAAAGTTAATTTCAAGTTTGCGGTCTCTGGGGTAACTTCGCGTTAAGAAAGGAATTTATATAAACATTATTTGAAAGAAACTTTTTTTTTTTTGCATAATAAGCGCGTTAAACAAAAGTTAGGACTGTGAAAACATACACAAAAGGTAAATATACACCAAGGGTTGAGAAAATGTTTGGTGTATATTATGTTTCAGGCGCCTCTGGCATTTACCAGAGGCACCGGCAACGTTATGCAAGTCCACGGAGAGGGGAAAAATAGAGAGAAAAAAAGGCACAGGATAATAATCACGGGAGAAAAGTAGCGGAAGAAAAGGCACGGGAGAAAAGTCACTTGAGAAGTCACAGGCGAAAAGTAGCGGAAGAAGAGGCACGAGAGATAAGTCGCCAAAAGTCATCGAAACAAAATAGTCGTCTTATAAAAAAAATTACCGGAGAAAAGTCACTGGAAAAAAGTCACAGAAGAAAAATCACGGGATGACAACGGTCTTCCTTCCATATCAGACTGACCCTAAAACAATATTTGCATAACCCAGCCTCGTGTGACCTAACATAGAGAAATCTATCTTAGCTAGACCAGTATACCCTAGCATAATCTAACTTAGTACATAAACAATTTAACGTAACACACTACATCGTAAGCTAATCTAACCCAGTAAAACCTAACCTAGTATACACTAAACACTACCTAATTAAATCTAACACTTAAAGATAGGTTAGGTTAGGTAAGATTAGATAGGAAATTGGGCAAGTATTTACTGACGCGGGTCTTATTCATATGATGACCCGCTACTGGAGATTTTAGTTTTCTGACCGAGGCCGTCCGCTGGCTTACCGGTCCACCCCTTTAAAAATTAAGGTTTAGATTATGTTATTCAACCTAATTGACAAATGCCTAATTAAGATTAGATAGGAAATTGGGCAAGTGTTTACTGACGCGGGTCTTATTCATATGATGACCCGCTACTGGAGATTTTAGTCTTCTGACCGAGGCCGTCCGCTGGCTTACCGGTCCACCCCTTTAAAAATTAAGGTTTGGATTATGTTATTCAACCTAATTGATAAATGCCTAATTACTTTCGTAACCAAAATTGTAGATACAAGTGTTAGTTACTTACAACCAACTAATGCCTACTATTTTTCTTCCTAAGCAAGTTTGTAACTACAAGACCTCTGGACGGTGATTTATCAAACTGACAAAATGCAGTTAGCGTGACAGGCGCGAACTAATTATCTTCCTAAACAGTTTTTTTTAGCTACATGAACAGTTACACTGTTCATGTAGCTAAAAAACTGTATGCTACATGAACAAGTTACACTGTTCATGTAGCATACTATTTTTTCTAAATATTTTCAATTTTCTGAAGTATATACAGCCTCCTCGCTCAAATATTTCCCATTCGTCGAAACGCTTGTCGCGAAGAAAAAAAAAATCCCAGTATCCCTTCGGTTCCAGTTTCTTAATATACATATGTGGCCTTTATCTATTCTATGCATAGAATAGCTAACATTCTATTACCCCGCAGGGAATGAGAGAATTTTCTGTCCGGCCTAGCGAATTTTGGGTAGGACGGTGTGATGGTGTATACCCATTGAAAAAGATTATCGCACGCCAGCCAGGATTATTAACAGAGCCAGGGTAAATAGAATATAATCCTGCGTGTAATGAGTGCGATACATGTGTGGATTAGCAGGAAGCTCAGCTCATGCTAGCCTCGTATTTTTTTTTTTAAGTTGAATATTTAATGGGTTGTTAGGGACCACTTGGGTTGAGCGCTTTCTTGCGTATGTAATTGTGGTAGTAGTAATGGAAGTAGTAGTAGTAGTAGTAGTAATAGTAGTAGAAGTAAGTAACAGCATTAATATTAGAACATCAGCAGTAGTAGCAACATTAGAAGCAGTAGTAGTAATAGTAGAAGTAGCAGTAGTAGTGAGAGTAGTAGTAATAGTAATAAATGGTTAGGGATCTTTCAAAGGGGGGCTGACTTGACGTTGGTAAAGAGCTTTTGATCCAAGGAATTGAAGCTTCCTCGCTCTTCCTTTGATCACATCTATCTCCCATTCCCAGGACGATAAATAACCCTTTTAATAATAATAATAATAATAATAATAATTATTATTAATTATTATTATTATCATCATCATTATTATTATAAGAAAAACGATGGATTTTCTTGACAGTATTGCAGTCCTGCAACAAAAACACAATCTTAAAAACGCTTTTCTCTCAGTTTACAGGTCAGCAAAAATCACTACATTGCGTTTTACAAATCAACACGAAACACCTTTTTTTTTTTGTTTTCTACTGGACAGCCGAAAAAAACACCATTTTGCAGATCAGAAATACTTTTGTTTCCCATTCTATTGGACATCAGAAAATTTTATATCCATTCTACATGGTATCAGAAAATTTTGCATTTATTACACAGGGTATCAGGAGGTTTTATATTCATTCTACAGGGTATCAGGAAGTTTTATATTCATTCTACAGGGTATCAGGAAGTTTTATATTCATTCTACAGGGTATCAGGAAGTTTTGTATTCACTCCACAGGGTATCAGGAGGTTTTTTATTCATTCTACAGGGTATCAGGAGGTTTTGTATTCATTCTACAGGGTATCAGGAAGTTTTATATTCATTCTACAGGGTATCAGGAGGTTTTGTATTCATTCTACAGGGTATCAGGAAGTTTTGTATTCACTCCACAGGGTATCAGGAGGTTTTTTATTCATTCTACAGGGTATCAGGAGGTTTTGTATTCATTCCACAGGAAGTTTTGTATTCATTCTACAGGGTATCAGGAAGTTTTGTATTCACTCCACAGGGTATCAGGAGGTTTTGTATTCATTCTGTAGGGCATGTATCCATTCTACAGGGCACCAAAAACACCTGCCCTGTTATTAATGATCTACAATACGGACAAGTGTTGCACATGTCTTAATCAAACGGATTAAGATTTTGCAAGACCCTGGGCTACAGGTACTGTGAGGGCCCCAGTGACAAACAAAAAAAAAATAATCACAACAGTCAACATTTCATCATATACATGATGAACTGTTGACTGTTGATGAAGCTCCTGGAGAGCGAAACGTTGCCACAATAAAATGTCACATTAGCTACATTTGTGTCCCTTTGCTTAACATAGTATAATTTTAAACTTACAGCAGTAACCTTGGACAATTTTCAGTTTATGTCTGGAGGCCTTCCAGCTGGCGGAGGCCCCTGGGCTGTAACCCCTAAAGTCCATGCCTTAATCCGGCCCTGGTTACACATGCGAGGTTATCGTTGGTTTGCGAATATATCCCAGGCGACAATGGCCCCAGGAAAGCGAGAGAGTGAGTGCTTACTTACCCAGCTGTTGTCAGTGGCAGCAACAATGTATGCAGTGTTCCACAACAACAGTGTTAACAACACCAAAAGCCTCGTTCTCTTACTGCCTAGATTATATATATATATCTAAGTACATATGTATGTATAGCTAGGTGTATATATTTATGTATATAGCAGCGCGATTATTTGTAGGTTCATTAGCAGGAAGTTCAATTAACCTAACTGAAAAAATGATTTTTGTCCTGTATTAAAAAACATGGCTTTTCAAATTATGTATATATATATTTATCTTAGGTAGTAGGTTGGTAGACAGCAACCACCCAGGGAGGTACTACCGTCCTGCCAAGTAAGTGTAAAACGAAAGCCTGTAATTGTTTTACATGATGGTAGGATTGCTGATGTCTTTTGTCTGTCTCATAAATATGCAAGATTACAGGTATGTCTTGCTACTTCTACTTACACTTAGGTCACACTACACATACATGTACACATTTATTTATACACACTCATCTGAGTTTTCTTTGATTTTATCTTAATAGTTCTTGGTCTTATTACTTTTCCTTTTATATCCATGGGGAAGTGGAATAAGAATCTTTCCTCCGTAAGCCATGCGTGTTGTAAAAGTCAACTAAAATGCCGGGAACAATGGGCTAGTAACCCCTTTTCCTGTAAAGATTACTAAAAAGAATAAGAAGAAGAAAATTGTCAAAGTGGGAAGTCTGAATGTGCGTGGATTTTTGTGCAGATGATAAGAAAGAGATGATTGTGGATGTTATGAATGAGAAGAAGCTGGATGTCCTGGCTTTAAGTGAAACAAAGCTGAAAGGGGTGGGAGAGTTTCAGTGGAGAGGAATAAATGGGATTAGGTCAGGGGTTTCAAATAGAGTTAGAGCTAAAGAAGGAGTAGCAATAATGTTGAAGGATAAGCTATGGCAGGAAAAGAGGGACTATAAATGTATTAATTCAAGGATTATGTGGAGTAAAATAAAGACTGGGTGTGAAAAGTGGGTTATAATAAGCGTATATGCACCTGGAGAAGAGAGAAGTGTAGAGGAGAGAGAGAGATTTTGGGAAATGTTGAGTGAATGCGTGGGGAGTTTTGAATCAAGTGTGAGAGTAATGGTGGTTGGGGATTTCAATGCTAAAGTGGGTAAAAATGTTATGGAGGGAGTAGTAGGTAAATTTGGGGTGCCAGGGGTAAATGTAAATGGGGAGCCTTTAATTGAGCTATGTGTAGAAAGAGATTTGGTAATAAGTAATACATATTTTATGAAAAAGAGGATAAATATACAAGGTATGATGTAGCACGTAATGAAAGTAGTTTATTAGATTATGTATTGGTGGATAAAAGGTTGATGGGTAGGCTCCAGGATGTACATGTTTATAGAGGGGCAACTGATATATCGGATCATTATTTAGTTGTAGCTACAGTTAGAGTAAGAGGTAGATGGGAAAAGAGGAAGGTGGCAACAACAAGTAAGAGGGAGGTGAAAGTGTATAAACTAAGGGAGGAGGAAGTTCGGGTGAGATATAAGCGACTATTGGCAGAAAGGTGGGCTAGTGCAAAGATGAGTAGTGGGGGGGGGGGGGTTGAAGAGGGTTGGAATAGTTTTAAAAATGCAGTATTAGAATGTGGGGCAGAAGTTTGTGGTTATAGGAGGGTGGGGGCAGGAGGAAAGAGGAGTGATTGGTGGAATGATGAAGTAAAGGGTGTGATAAAAGAGAAAAAGGTAGCTTATGAGAGGTTTTTACAAAGCAGAAGTGTTATAAGAAGAGCAGAGTATATGGTGAGTAAAAGAAAGGTAAAGAGAGTGGTGAGAGAGTGGAAAAGGAGAGCAGATGATAGTGGGAGAGGCACTGTCAAGAAATTTTAATGAAAATAAGAAAAAATTTTTGGAGTAAACAAGTTAAGAAAGCCTAGGGAAAGTATGGATTTGTCAGTTAAAAACAGAGTAGGGGAGTTAGTAGATGGGGAGCTGGAGGTATTAGGTAGATGGCGAGAATATTTTGAGGAACTTTTAAATGTTAAGGAAGAAACAGAGGCAGTAATTTCATGCACTGGTCAGGGAGGTATACCATCTTTTAGGAGTGAAGAAGAGCAGAATGTAAGTGTGGGGGAGGTACGTGAGGCATTACGTAAAATGAAAGGGGGTAAAGCAGCTGGAACTGATGGGATCATGACAGAAATGTTAAGAGCAGGGGGGGATATAGTGTTGGAGTGGTTGGTACTTTTGTTTAATAAATGTATGAAAGAGGGGAAGGTACCTAGGGATTGGCGGAGAGCATGTATAGTCCCTTTATATAAAGGAAAGGGGACAAAAGAGACTGTAAAAATTATAGAGGAATAAGTTTACTGAGTATACCAGAAAGTGTACGGTAGGGTTATAATGAAAGAATTAGAGGTAAGACAGAATGTAGGATTGCGGATGAGCAAGGAGGTTTCAGAGTGGGTAGGGGATGTGTAGATCAAGTGTTTACATTGAAGCATATATGTGAACAGTATTTAGATAAAGGTAGGGAAGTTTTTTATGCATTTATGGATTTAGAAAAGGCATATGATAGAGTGGATAGAGGAGCAATGTGGCAGATGTTGCAAGTATATGGAATAGGTGGTAAGTTATTAAATGCTGTAAAGAGTTTTTATGAGGATAGTGAGGCTCAGGTTAGGGTGTGTAGAAGAGAGGGAGACTACTTCCCGGTAAAAGTAGGTCTTAGACAGGGATGTGTAATGTCACCATGGTTGTTTAAATATATTTATAGATGGGGTTGTAAAGGAAGTAAATGCTAGGGTGTTCGGGAGGGGTGGGATTAAATTTTGGGGAATCAAATTCAAAATGGGAATTGACACAGTTACTTTTTGCTGATGATACTGTGCTTATGGGAGATTCTAAAGAAAAATTGCAAAGGTTAGTGGGTGAGTTTGGGAATGTGTGTAAAGGTAGAAAGTTGAAAGTGAACATAGAAAAGAGTAAGGTGATGAGGGTGTCAAATGATTTAGATAAAGAAAAATTGGATATCAAATTGGGGAGGAGTATGGAAGAAGTGAATGTTTTCAGATACTTGGGAGTTGACGTGTCGGCGGATGGATTTATGAAGGATGAGGTTAATCATAGAATTGATGAGGGAAAAAAGGTGATTGGTGCGTTGAGGTATATGTGGAGTCAAAAAACGTTATCTATGGAGGCAAAGCAGGGAATGTATGAAAGTATAGTAGTACCAACACTCTTATATGGGTGTGAAGCTTGGGTGTAAATGCAGCAGCGAGGAGACGGTTGGAGGCAGTGGAGATGTCCTGTCTAAGGGCAATGTGTGGTGTAAATATGCAGAAAATTCGGAGTGTGGAAATTAGGAAAAGGTGTGGAGTTAATAAAAGTATTAGTCAGAGGGCAGAAGAGGGGTTGTTGAGGTGGTTTGGTCATTTAGAGAGAATGGATCAAAGTAGAAGACATGGAAAGCATATAAATCTATAGGGGAAGGAAGGCGGGGTAGGGGTCGTCTCGAAAGGGTTGGAGAGAGGGGTAAAGGAGTTTTGTGGGAAAGGGCTTGGACTTCCAGCAAGCGTGCGTGAGCGTGTTAGGAGTGAATGGAGACGAATGGTACTTGGGACCTGACGATCTGTTGGAGTGTGAGCAGGTAATATTTAGTGAAGGGATTCAGGGAAACCGATTATTTTCATATAGTCGGACTTGAGTCCTGGAAATGGGAAGTACAATTCCTGCACTTTAAAGGAGGGGTTTGGGATATTGGCAGTTTGGAGGGATATGTTGTGTATCTTTATACGTATATGCTTCTAAACTGTTGTATTCTGAGCACCTCTGCAAAAGCAGTGATAATGTGTGTGTGTGGTGAAAGTGTTGAATGATGATGAAAGTATTTTCTTTTTGGGGATTTTCTTTCTTTTTTTGGGTCACCCTGCCTCGGTGGGAGACGGCCGACTTGTTGAAAAAAAAAAAGTCTAAGCTGTTGTATCTGAGTGCCTCTGCAAAGACAATGATTATGTATGAGTGATGGTGAAAGTGTTGAATGATGCTGAAAGTTTTTTCTTTCTTTTTGGGTCACCCTGCCTTGGTGGAAACGGCTAACGTGTTAAATATATATATATATTATATATATATATATATATATATATATATATATATATATATATATATATATATATATATAATATATATATATAAACAGATAGTTACTGTAGGAAATCTATCTCCTGTTTATTCCAAAACGAAATCACATTATCCCGCATGTACGGAAATTTCTGAATTACGCCAAAATTAATGTAAAATAAAAACGTGTTTGAAAATGAGGCGAGATGCGCTAGCCTAGTCTTCCGAGTAGCCGACCACCCGCTGAATAGGCTCTGCCGGAATGATTTAACGTCAATGAATATTTGAGAGGAAATTCATGCCTCTGAATACTTGTCATTGCGTATTAAATTTATGTGAATTATATTTATTTAAATTTTGGGTGGACGTGCTCGATGGCAGTCTGAATTAAGCTTTTATTTCATTTCAAGAATAGGAAGGAGGGATTGATGCTGGTGAAAGCCTCTTGATTCAAGGAACTGGAGCTGGAATTTACTTTCATTAAACCTGATTAACTACCCTTCCCCGGGCACTGTATTAGCCCCACGGGATTAGTGCTACTTTACGGTTCTTCTACTACTACTATTACTATTACTATTGCATCGCATTAGTGTTAACAGTAAAGCTAATATAACTCTTGGTTTCATATTAAGTTATATATATATATATATATATATATATATATATATATATTAATATATATATATAATATATATATATATATATATATATATATATATATATATATAGTCTCATTAGATTCTATTACTCAGTTCTGACCATGAATGCACCGGAAAATACGCAGACAAGAATGACAGCGTTGATCCCATGCATCAGTAACCTTTCCAACGAAAACAGGTTAAGGTATTTACTTTTCAGTGTATAAATGGAACAAACGGGAATAAATATAGAGGATATGAACAACGTACTGAAGTATCTAAGCAAGGCAGGACTCGCAGTAATAGCATTAAGTTTGACAAATTTGTTTAGAAAAGATATAGGGTTTGGCAATATAGTTGTAGATAAGTGGAACACCCAGGTAGCGTCATTGGGTGGCTCTAAATAAAGGTTGGGCGGGTGCCTGTAGTGGGTGAGGAGGACCTGCATATATATATATATATATATAAATATAATATTATATATATATATAATATATATATATAATATATATATATATATATATATATATATATATATCATAGGCTCATAAGGCTACTGTAGTGTTTCTTCATTCTTTTGTTTCATGACAACCATTTCCTGACGAACAAAACACCAAAGCCACCAACTATCAAAACTATTCGAATTTTGAGATACGTTTAAAACGTACTGGGAGCGGAATGGAAAAACAGTATTTCTGAATGTTGAGAGTGCCATCATTAATTTAAACTGTCAGCCAGAGTAATAAATTAGTTAACCCTGCTGTTTCATCCTTGAAAATTGAGTTATTATTATTATTATTATTATTATTATTATTATTATTATTATTATCATCACTGTCACTCAGCCCCAAGAGATAGTCTCAAGAATGTCTCCCAGGGTGATTTATTCTCATACTCTTTCTCTTTCTCACTTTGCGATTTCACAGTTGATAAGCAAATACACACACACGCAAGAACTAATAGGTTGCAGCAGTCCTACTGCTGCAACCCACACGTATTTAGCGCACCCCTCCATGAACATATTAATCATACGGGTTTATACTTGTGTTCTGGACGCAGATATCCGCAGTGGTCCAGAGAAAATGTATGACGCGCGCCATCAACAATGAAATCAAAATGCTAGACACAGCCTACTCAGATATGTGTGAGAAGGAGATGGGATTAATGCTTGACGCTCTCTGGCACAGAGGAGACAATAGGAAGGACTACTTTATTATGAGTAAGGTGAGTGAAAGACTTCCTTGGTTGGATCAACCCCAAAAGTTGTATAAATCCTGTGAGATCAGCGTTTGTTATATAATAACAATAATAATAATATCACTAATATTACTAGTCCTGCTACTACCACTACTACAATTACTATTACTAAAATAATAATAATATCACTATTATTACTGATGGTCCTACTACTACTACTATTCTACTAGAATACTACTACTACTACTACTACTACTACTACTACTACTACTACTACTACTACTACTACTACTACTACTACTACTAATTTATGGTAAAGCAAAGCATTTTTATGTACAGGTTCCCCTGACTGGCAACAAGGAGAACTTGGTAGGAAGGTTCCTGATCCAGACACTGAAGAATCTGAACCTCAATTATCTGGATGTCTACTTCCTGGAAGGTCCTGTGGGCCTCAAGTGTAAGTCTGGAGTAATGGTGGGGGGCTGAGCATGGGGGGCTGAGCGTGCGGGGCATGTGAAAGTGTGGATGGTGGACTTGGAATCTTTGGGGACAAATGTGGATCTGTCAGCAACAGCCTAATACATTTTGTCTTGTGTTTATTAACGTATTTAGTTATTCCTTTTTATATACATGAGTTTTTAAATATATTATTTCTTGTTATCAGCGATTTCTTCGTTACTTTATTTCGTTGTCTGGTGTTTTTATGCGAGTCTCGAGTATTCTCAGCCCCAAGGGTAACGAATCCTTCACGTGTGGAACGGTCTTAGTATTCTTATCTATGTCTTCTTATCTGGCTGTCTGTTTCTTGGGATATTTATATCACTTTCTTGAACTTCCACTTTCCTAATTTTCCATTCATCTTTTTTTTTTTTTAATTTTAACCCGCATGCATGGTCAAATTCTTGCTTAAAATAATCACCTTTTTCTCTAACTGCTATTGTATCCATGTTACTCTCTCCCTCCTCCTCTCTCCCTCTCTTTCTCTCTCTCCCTCTTATTTGTTTCATTTTTCAGACCTCTCCGTGCATCCATATTTGCAAATTCCTCCTACCAACTATTTTCTCTTTTCCCACTGTCTCATTGTTCTCCTTCCCTGTGTACTCGCTGCCTTTCTTACCCCCTTTGATATCTCCTCTTCACGCCTCTTTTGTCAACTCTCTTCTCCGCTTCCCGGCCACAGGCGCGTCTCCTCTCTGGGACTGCATCGTTGTTTGTTGTTCCTATTGAAATTTGACTCCAGGTATTTCAGGAAGATTTTTTTCCCGCTTTTTCATCTTCGTTTTTGATGTGGGTCGCCTTATTTTTCCCTTTGTTTACGCCGTTAAATTTACAGACTGTGAGCTGTTAGCATACTTATGCAGATTAATAGTCTAAGAACTGTCAGCCTACGTCAACTAATTTACAGGCTAAGAACTGTCAACCTACCTCAGTTAATTTACAGGCTAAGAACTGTCAACCTACCTCAACTAATTTACAGGCTAAGAACTGTCAACCTACCTCAACTAATTTACAGGCTAAGAACTGTCAACCTACCTCAGTTAATTTACAGGCTAAGAACTGTCAACCTACCTCAGTTAATTTACAGGCTAAGAACTGTCAACCTACCTCAACTAATTTACAGGCTAAGAACTGTCAACCTACCTCAGTTAATTTACAGGCTAAGAACTGTCAACCTACCTCAACTAATTTACAGGCTAAGAACTGTCAACCTACCTCAACTAATTTACAGGCTAAGAACTGTCAGCCTACCTCAACTAATTTACAGGCTAAGAACTGTCAGCCTACCTCAGCTAATTTATAGGCTAAGACCTGTTATCATACCTTGGTTCATTTTCCCTGCCTGAATTCATTTATAGCGCATCGTATAATAATAATGATAATAATAATAATAATAATAATAATAATAATACGGAAGCCATGTTTGCAGTTGATTATTCCCTAATGATCCACTAAATGAGACATTTTCATCTGCAGTGATTTATGTCATTAGTTTGGCAACTAATGTAGTTAATTGCTGGATGATTACACTTCAAGGCTGCTATTTGTCACTGGTGTGAACCAGCCTAGTTACCAGAATTATTTGTGATTTTCTATCTCGCGCCAGCACCCTACACCATAGAACCAAAAAACTTCTACTGGCTTCATTTTCCCTGGATTAAACGTGATGACCTCCCCTTATATAGGACGCTGTATGACCCTTACGGGTCATGGTAATGTTGATCCATAAATACACACACACACACATACACACACACACATCTAAATTATAATAAACATAATTCTAGTAATTACCTAAACCCATTAAATAAAAGGTTTAATGGACGGTGGATCGAACCTTTTATCGTCCTTTATCTTGTTCATATATACACGAATCCAGGTTCTTTGTATATACCATGAAGAGTAACAATGTCCTTTCACTTGTAGACGTGTATATCTCATTATGTATGCACACCTTGTATCTCATTATGTATGCACACCTTATATCTCATTATGTATGCACACCTTATATCTCATTATGTATGCACACCTTATATCTCATTATGTATGCACACCTTATATCTCATTATGTATGCACACCTTATATCTCATTATGTATGCACACCTTATATCTCATTATGTATGCACACCTTCTATCTCATTATGTATGCACACCTTATATCTCATTATGCATGCACACCTTATATCTCATTATGCATGCACACCTTATATCTCATTATGCATGCACACCTTTAGCTATATTAAAATATTCATGACTTGTTATATACAGGTAAAATGCAGCCTTAATGACCCTCTTGTAGTAGATAAGCTTTAAACCTAACAAACCAACCATCCAGCCTGTAAGGTCCATGGTCTTAAAATGGGACGCAAATACCTTACAATTCACGCTTCATTAAATTTCTAAATTCCGGAAAAATTCGAACCCGATTATTTTGGAAAACAGTAAGGTGAGGGAAGACTGTTCCATTGTGCGAAGACCCGCAGTGTGTGGCTACACTGTTCTGAATGTTGGTTACACTGTTGGAATACACGAAGTGTGTTGTTACGCTGCTTTGTAAGATAGTAACACTGTTGGAGCACCAGCAGTGTGTTGCTACACTTTTATATGATAGTTATATTCTGGGAATACCCGCAGTGTGTTGCTAGGCTACTCTATATGATAGTTACATTGTTGGAAATACCCGCAGTGTGTTGCTGGGCTACTCTATATGATAGTTACATTGTTGGAAATACCCGCACTGTGTTGCTGGGCTACTCTATATGATAGTTACATTGTTGGAAATACCCGCACTGTGTTGCTAGGCTACTCTATATGATAGTTACATTGTGGGAAATACCCGCACTGTGTTGCTAGGCTACTCTATATGATAGTTACATTGTTGGAAATACCCGCACTGTGTTGCTAGGCTACTCTATATGATAGTTACATTGTTGGAAATACCCGCACTGTGTTGCTAGGCTACTCTATATGATAGTTACATTGTTGGAAATACCCGCACTGTGTTGCTAGGCTACTCTATATGATAGTTACATTGTTGGAAATACCCGCACTGTGTTGCTGGCTACTCTATATGATAGTTACATTGTTGGAAATACCCGCACTGTGTTGCTAGGCTACTCTATATGATAGTTACATTGTTGGAAATACCCGCACTGTGTTGCTACTCTATGTATGATGGTTACCTTATAATAATATGATCGGTACAAAAGCTAGCTATTTCTTTTTGTATTCCATGACACAAGGTAGTGAAATGCACCAACCAGAGCTGGGAGACTTCGGTAGGTTAGATAAAAGTCGACAGGAAACGGGACAAGAGTTTCCTGACGCGTTTGATGACTCGCCACTTTTGGTCACCTGACCGAGGCCTTCCACCGGCTTACCAGTCCACCCCTTCAAAAACTAGCTAATATTTCCTAGTGCGTCAACATTTCCTCATAGACTTGGGCAGCTTCAACAGTTTTCTGTCAACAGAACTAGAGTTACTATTGAGAATTACACGATGACTAGGGGATAAATTATTCTATTATCCCAATCCACACACACACAAAACACATTAGAAGAAATGCTGCTAATGGAAGGATGATGGTGGTGTTGCCAGCACCACTGCTGCTAACGAAATGCTAAGTATTAGCAACGAGAGATTTTTTTTAAGCTCCTACCAGTTCTTGCTGCACTGTCACCACGAATTGATTGATGTTTACAAAGCTGACGAGGTCAAACACTGCAAATGTGTCATGCTGCATGCACTTAGTGTTGATGTTTGCTGTTTGGTGTGGCACTCCTGCCCCAGCTGTGCTTCCTGTACTCTCTCTCTCTCTCTCTCTCTCTCTCTCTCTCTCTCTCTCTCTCTTCTCTCTCTCTCTCTCTCTCTCTCTCTCTCTCTCTCTCTCTCTCTCTCTCCCTCTCTTTCTCTCTCTCTCTCTCTCTCTCTCCCACACACACATAGACGATTTCCTTGGCACACACATAGACGCTTTCCTTGAGTTGCAGGGGTGGATTAACAGCTCCTGGCCTTGTGTTTGAGTGTGTACTCACTTATATTGGGTTGCAGGGGTGGATTAACAGTTCCTGGCCCTGTACTCACCTATTTGCTCACCTATTTGTGGTTGCAGGGGTCGAGTCTTAGCTCCTGGCCCCGCCTCTTCACCGGTTGCTACTGGGCCCTCTCTCTCCCCGCTCCATGAGCTTTATCAAACCTCGTCTTAAAACTGTGTATGGTTCCTGCCTCCACTACGTCATTTTCTAGGCTATTCCACTGCCTTACAACTCTATGACTGAAGAAATACTTCCTAATATCTCTCTGACTCATTTGTGTCTTCAACTTCCAATTGTGGCCTCTTGTTTCTGTGTCCCCTCCCTGGAACATCCTGTCTTTGTCCACCTTGTCTATTCCATGCAGTATTTTATATGTCGTTATCATGTCTCCCTGACCCTCCTGTCCTCCAGTGTCGTCAGGCCGATTTCCCTTAATCTTTCTTCATAGGACATTCCCCTTAGCTCTGGAACTAACCTTGTTGCAAACCTTTGTACTTTCTCTAGTTTCTTGACGTGCTTTATCAAGTGCGGGTTCCAAACAGGTGCTGCATACTCCAGTATGGGCCTGACATACACGGTGTACAGTGTCTTGAACGATTCCTTACTAAGGTATCGGAATGCTGTTCTCAGGTTTGCCAGGCGCCCATATGCTGCAGCAGTTATCTGGTTGATGTGTGCTTCCGGAGACATGCTCGGTGTTATACTCACCCCAAGATCTTCTCCTTGAGTGAGGTTTGCAGTCTTTGGCCACCTAGCCTATACTCGGTCTGTGGTCTTCTGTGCCCTTCCCCTATCTTCATGACTTTGCATTTGGCAGGATTAAATTCGAGAAGCCATTTGCTGGACCAGGTGTCCAGTCTGTCCAGGTCTCTTTGAAGTCCTGCCTGGTCCTCATCAGATTTAATTCTCCTCATTAACTTCACGTCATCTGCAAACAGGGACATTTCTGAGTCTAACCCTTCCATCATGTCGTTCACATATACCAAAAATAGCACTGGTCCTAGGACCGACCCCTGTGGGACCCCGCTCGTCACAGGTGCCCACTGTGATACATCATTACGTACCATGACTCGTTGTTGTCTCCCTGTCAGGTATTCTCTGATCCATTGCAGTGCCCTTCCTGTTATATGCGCCTGATGCTCTAGCTTCTGCACTAATCTCTTGTGAGGAACTGTGTCAAAGGCCTTCTTGCAGTCCAAGAAGATACAATCAACCCTTGTGTGTGTGTGTGTGTGTGTGTGTGTGTTGTTTTAAATGTTTGTTTTCACAGGGAGGAGCGATGCTGAGGTCATGCCCAGGTACCCGGCGACTGGTAAGCTCCAGCTAGACATGACTACGGACATCGTGAAGGTCTGGTTAGCCATGGAGACTCAGGTGAGGGTGGGCTTTCAAACCAAGGAATTGGAGCTACTCTTCTTTCTCAGACGCCGTATAACCCATACGGGTTTAGCATTTACTTATGAATTTAATAATTTTCAAACCAACCACATAAAAATATATATCACTTAAAATCTAAGGAAACTATCAATTTGTTTTGAGGTAATGCAAATATCATAATTTTTTCAATTATTATAATTATAACTAAGCTAAACCCACAAGGGTCATGCAGTTATTTTTTTCTTTCAAATTTAAAGCCTATCGACTAGGAGGCTCTGGTGGCCTGGTGGTTAACGCTCTCGCTTCACACGGTGAGGGCCTGGGTTCGATTCCCAGCCAGAGTAGAAACATTGGACGTGTTTCTTTCCACCTGTTGTCTATGTTCCCCATCAGTAAAATGGGTACCTGGGTGTTAGTCGACTGGTGTGGGTCGCATCCTGGGACAATGACCTAAGGAGGCCTGGTCACAGACCGGGCCGCGGGGGCGTTGACCCCCGGAACTCACTCCAGGTAATCCAGGACTACACGAAGGTCATTAAAGCTGACCACCACCAGTGACAATAATAGTCAAATTAAGAATTTAAGTAAACCTTAAACATATATACACCGTGGAACACGGCTTCAGGAAGAAATCCAAATACTCTTCCTTGAAGCCTTTTTATCCACTTTTCCGAGGCTGTGGGTCCCACAATTTACACCAGAGATGGACCCCATCTATATATATATATATATATATATATATATATATATATATATATATATATATATATATATATATATATATATATGTCGTGCCGAATATGTAAAACTGGTCAATTAGCAAGAACTCATTTAAAATTAAGTCCTTTCTAAAATTTTCTCTTATACGTTTAAAGATATATTTTTTTCGTTAATGTTAATGTAAAAATTTTTAATTTTGCTCCAAAAGAATCTTAGAAAACTTACCTAACCTTATTATAACAAGAGCAATTTATTTTAGCCTAACCCAACTAAATATATTTTAAATACGTTTACAATAATTTAGTATTAAACAAACACAATCAAATATATTTTTTTCGTTAGGTTCAGAATGATTTTGGTGAAATTATTGCATACACAAATTTTCACTTGTCCTATATGGCAAGATGAACGTTGCTATTTAAGCCAAGATGGCAAGTTCTGCCTATTCGGCACGACATATATATATATATTCTTCTTTCAACGTACCAGCCGTATCCCACCGAGGCAGGGTGGCCCAAAAGAAAAAACTAAAGTTTCTCCTTTTAAATTTAGTAATATATACAGGAGAAAGGGTTACTAGCCCCTTGCTCCCGGCATTTTAGTCGCCTCTTACGACACGCATGGCTTACAGAGGAAGAATTCTGTTCCACTTCCCCATGGAGATAAGAGGAAATAAACAAGAACAAGAATTAGAAAGAAAATAGAAGAAAACCCAGAGGGGTGTGTATATATATGCTTGTACATGTATGTGTAGTGTGACGTAAGTGTAAGTAGAAGTAGCAAGACATACCTGTAATCTTGCATATTTATGAGACAGACAAAAGACACCAGCAATCCTACCATCATGTAAAGCAATTACAGGCTTTCGTTTTACACTCACTTGGCAGGACGGTAGTACCTCCCTGGGCGGTTGCTGTCTACCAACCTACTACCTATATATATATATATATATATATATATATATATATATATATATATATATATATATATATATATATATATATATATACATAATGTAATTCTTGCTGTGTATATATTGGTGTAAATATATCTTAGTATATAATGAACGTATTATGAAGATTAGTAAAATATAAATATTATTAAAATCTCGTCATTGAGGCAACAAAACTTATAGTAAAATTCTAATATTTTTATTAGTATTTTATTGTTTTTTAATATAAAGCATTTTTAAATTAGATATGTAAATTTTTCTTACTGATAAAATAATATTAATTGAAAAATTACTTTATTTTTTCAATCAAGAATTTATTTAAAAACATTGAAATGTAAATCGTGTAGCGGACTGCCTTCAGTGGGAGCACATAGTGGCTGGTGAAGGGCTCTTGATCCCAGGAGTAAGAGCACCCCGTCCCTTTCCTCGCAGCAAACCGTGAATATTAATATGTGTGTGTGTGTTTACCTTGCAGTTCTATGCGGGTCGAACTAGATTCATCGGTCTGTGTCATTTTAATATGGACCAGGTGTCAAGGATCTTAGAGGGTCAGTCACTACTGGGATGTTTACGTCTGTAGTTCTTGTTGTCTGTTTTTGTTGTCTGTTTTAGTAGCCTGTTCTTGTCTGTTCTCGTAGCCTGTTCTTGTTGTCTGTTCTCGTAAACTGTTCTTGTTGTCTGTTCTCGTAGAGAGTTCTTGTCTGTTCTCGTATAGTATTCCAGTGGTCTGTTCTCGAAGTGTTCGTGTTGTCTGTTCTCGTAGCCTGTTGTCTGTTCTCGAAGTGTTCTTATTTTATGTTCTCGTTGAGTATTTCTGTCTGTTCTCGTAGCCTGTTCTTGCAAACTGCAACATCAAAACGTACGTCACCCACACGTCTCATCCATCACAGGCTGCAACGTCAAACCACACTTCATCCAGCTGGATGTGAACGCCTACAGTATGCGTCACAGTGAGAGGTACTCGCTGGTGAAGCTGGGTATTAATGTCATAGCTACCTACTCCCTCGGTAATCCTGATCTACAAATCGAGTAAGTCCTCACTCACTACTGGGTTTTGCTTTTCTTACCTAGCATTACACTTATTAACGATAATTATGTTACCTTAATATAGGGTAAATTTCTTTACCTTAGAGTAACTTACGTAAGTTTAGGTTGTATATGTATGTATATATAAAGGAGGTTTTGTGGGTAAGGGGCTTGGACTTCCAGCAAGCGTGCGTGAGCGTGTTAGATAGGAGTGAATGGAGACGAATGGTACTTGGGACCTGACGATCTGTTGGAGTGTGAGCAGGGTAATATTTAGTGAAGGGATTCAGGGAAACCGGTTATTTTCATAGAGTCGGACTTGAGTCCTGGAAATGGGAAGTACAATGCCTGCACTTTAAAGGAGGGGTTTGGGATATTGGCAGTTTGGAGGGATATGTTGTGTATCTTTATATGTGTATGCTTCTAGACTGTTGTATTCTGAGCACCTCTGCAAAAACATTGATAATGTGTGAGTGTGGTGAAAGTGTTGAATGATGATGAAAGTATTTTCTTTTTGGGGATTTTCTTTCTTTTTTGGGTCACCTTGCCTCGGTGGGAGACGGCCGACTTGTTGAAATATATATATATATATATATATATATATTATATATATAATATATATATATATATATATATATATATATTATATATATATATATATATATATATATATATATATATATATATATATATATATATATATATATTAATATATATATATATATATATATATATATATATATATATATATATATGCAGAGGCGCTCAGATACGACAGTTTAGATATCCCTCCAACTACCAATATCCCAAACACGTCCTTTAAAACCCGTAAACGGTCCAAACGTATATATACGTTTTTTCAACATTTGAAAGTGTAAAAAAAAGTAATCTTCTCTTTGTTTTTTTACATTTGAAAATGTGTAAAACAAAAATTTGATCTACTTTTTTTTGTTATATTTGAAAATATGTAAAAAAAACGTAATGTACTTTTGTAGCACTACGCGTGTGAACGTAGATCTGCTTGGACCGTTTACGGGTTAATTAAAGTGCAGACAAGGTACTTCTTAATAGATATGGTGGTTACATGTCTTCAGAGGAATGATTCTTCTGAAGATGTGTGTGTAAACACACGAAATCGCTCGGGTTTTATTTAAAATTTTCACTGGTATTTTTTTTTTTTCATATTTACAATCACGTATTTTATTGTGATTTCTTCCTTAATGGCCGCGGCCCGACACGTCAGGGTGATTTATAGAAGAAAAAACATTTACCATCGTTCATTCTATGGCTGTTGTTCCACAAGTGTGCTTGCATCACATGAGAAACACACACGCACACACACACACGGGGCCAGGAGCTGTGACTCGACCCCTGCAACCACAAATAGGTGAGTACACACACACACAGAGTCCCTGTTTGCAGATGATGTGAAGCTGATGAGAAGAATTCAGTCGGACGAGGACCAGGCAGAACTACAAAGGGATCTGGACAGGCTGCAGGCTTGGTCCAGAAACTGGCTTCTGGAGTTCAACCCCACCAAGTGCAAAGTCATAAAGATTGGGAAGGGCAAAGAAGACAGCAGACAGAGTACAGTTTAGGGGGCCAGAGACTACAAACCTCACTCAAGGAAAAAGATCTCGGGGTGAGTATAACACTAGGCACATCTCCTGAGGCGCACATCAAAATAACTGCTGCAGCATACGGGGGCCTAGCAAACCTCAGAACAGCATTCCGACATCTTAATAAGGAATCGTTCAGGACTGTGTACACTGTGTACGTTAGGCCCATATTGGAGTATGCAGCACCAGTTTGGAACCCACACCTAGGCAAGCACGTAAGGAAATTAGAGAAAATTCTAAGGTTTACAACAAGACTAGTCCCAGAGCTAGGGGGCATGTCCTACGAGGAGGAGGTTAAGGGAAATCGACCAGACGACACTGGAGGACAGGAGAGATAGGGGGGATATGATAACAACATATAAAATACTGACAGGAATCGACAAGGTGGACAGAGACAGGATGTTCCAGAGATGAGACACATTAACAAAGGGTCACAGTTGGAAGTTGAAGACACAGATGAATCACAGAGATGTTAGGAAGTATTTCTTCAGTCACAGAGTTGTCAGGAAGTGGAAGAGTCTGGGGAGTGATGTAGTGGAGGCAGGATCCATACATAGCTTTAAGAAGAGGAATGATAGAGCTCATGGAGTAGGAAGAATGACCTAGTAGCTACCAGTGAAGAGGCAGGGCCAGGAGCTGTGACTCGATCCCTGCAACCACGATTAGGTGAGTACACACACACACACACACACACCAGAATAATAATATATTGAACTTCAGGGCACATTAAGTCACTCCCAACAAACCCAAACTGGTAGTTAGGTTGGACCGGTGAGTCATTTTGGGGCTGCTGTAATTTCACATGTTTTTCGCGTTGTTATGTAATTACGTGGCGTAATTAACAGACAGTGGCTGCAATACTGTGAGGGCGATAACTCACAAGCGACGGGACACTGGTTCGATACCCAGGTGGGGCGAGAAGTATGGGTCAGTTGTAGCTTTGAAACTGAGTTTGGCTTCATGGGATGGAGGTGCCTTGTTGCTGGTGATCTTCATCCAAGGAACTGCAGCTAATCTCTTTCCCCTTTCCCGGCTCAAGTCTGATTGCATCCCATTCTTCAAAACTTGGAATGACACTATTCCTGTCCACTTGGGACTAGGAATGACACCATTCCTGTTCACTTAACACTAGGAATGACACCATTCCTGTTCACTTAACACTAGGAATGACACAATTCCTGTTCACTTAACACTAGGAATGACACCATTCCTGTTCACTTAACACTAGGAATGACACCATTCCTGTTCACTTAACACTAGGAATGACACCATTCCTGTTCATTTAACACTAGGAATGACACCATTCCTGTTCACTTAACACCAGGAATGACACCATTCTTGTTCACTTAACACTAGGAATGACACCATTCCTGTTCACTTAACACTAGGAATGACACCATTTCTATTCACTTAACACTAGGAATGGCACCATTCCTGTTCACTCAACACCAGGAATGACACCATTCCTGTTCATTTAACACCAGGAATGACACCATTCCTGTTCACTTAACACTAGGAATGACACCATTCCTGTTCACTTAACACTAGGAATGACACCATTCCTGTTCACTTAACACTAGGAATGACACCATTCCTGTTCACTTAACACTAGGAATGACACCATTCCTGTTCACTTAACACTAGGAATGACACCATTCCTGTTCACTTAACACTAGGAATGACACCATTCCTGTTCACTTAACACTAGAAATGACACCATTCCTGTTCACTTAACACTAGGACTGACACCATTCCTGTTCACTCAACACCAGGAATGACACCATTCCTGTTCATTTAACACCAGGAATGACACTATTCCTGTTCACCATTCCACTAGGAATGACACTATTTCTGTTCACTTAACACCAGGAATGACACCATTCCTGTTCACTTAACACTAGGAATGACACCATTCCTGTTCACTTAACACTAGGAATGACACCATTCCTGTTCACTTAACACTAGGAATGACAACATTCCTGCAAACTTATGAGTAATACCAGTCATGTTGATGACACCTTTGGTGTGTGTGTGTGTGTAGTTAGCGAATATTACTCGCATTAGAGAGAAATATCAATGAATCTGTCTCTGTCTCTGTCTCTCTCTCTCTCCCTCTCTCTCTCTCTCTCTCTCTCTCTCTCTCTCTCTCTCTCTCTCTCTCTCTCTCTCTCTCTCTCTCTCTCTCTCTCTCTCTCTAATTAAATTCATGTCACTAATGACGCCTCAATTTTTTTTCCAAGAAGACACGAGACGATTGGTAATTAAGAAGATGGTTCCTAATTGTGATCACGACCCTAGCACCACGACCCTAGCACCACGACCCTAGCACCACGAGCCTAGCACCACGACCCTGACACCACGAGCCTAGCACCACGACCCTGGCACCACGAGCCTAGCACCACGACCCTAGCACCACGAGCCTAGCACCACGACCCTAGCACCACGAGCCTAGCACCACGATCCTAGCACCACGACCATAGCCCCACGACCATAGCCCCACGACTATAGCCCCACGACCATAGCCCCACGACTATAACCCCACGGCCATAGCCTCACGACCCTGGCCCTAAGACCACAATATTAACTGGGTCTAACGAAGACAGTCCAAACAACTAGGTTAAAATGAATTAACTCTAAGTTAATTTTTGGAAAATGAGTTAAAAGTTGATAGTTATGAAAGGTTGTAATGACCTGAATCACTCTCACTTGCGTGTCGTAATAACCATAATAACAACCGTAATTAACGTAATCGAATCATTCGTAATTAAATTCGTAATCGTGTTGTTTTGGCTCCTCTAGCCTACCAATCATTAATTCACATTTCAGGGGGGAAAGGTATATACTTTTTATTTCAGGAATGTTGGTATATATGTTGCAGTGATGTATGCTGGTATTTTTTATCTTGATGTGGTAGAGGTGGTTTTCTGCACTGTTAATGACTCTTTGATCACCCTTATGTTCATCATACCTTCACGAGTCTTCATAAATATTATATATATATATATATATATATATATATATATATATATATATATATATATTTGTGTGTGTGTGTGTGTGTGTGTGTGTGTGTGTGTGTGTGTGTGTGTGTGTGTGTGTGTGTGTGTGTGTGAATAACTAAAGTGTAACGGACACTTGCCAGTGTTCAATAACGCACATGGAGACAGAAACTCAGTAGGTTGATCGATAAGCATATTTCGACTCTCTTTTGGGATCCTCTTCAGAAGAGCATCCCATAAGAGGGTCGAAATATACAGATCAGTCAGCCTCCAGAGTGTCTGTCTCCATGTTGGTTATTACAACTAAGATAACTAGTAATAAATGACTGAAAATAAAGAGAATACTGGGCGTGGACTCGAACAATAAATGTACAGCGCCGAGCTTGGTATACTGGAGAGGGTTTCGGGTGGACCATCGCCCCCGCAACCCGGTCTGTAACCAGGTCTTTCAGTACGAGAACCACGCTTCCCGTCCCCGCCCAGCATTCTGGTTATACATATGCACCATTACATAGTTTCCTCTGCCTTCAGCCATAAAGCACGGCTACGAAATAATGCAAGCGTCAGGAATATAGCACGACAACATGGCGTCAACGCCGCATCAGTCTTGATCAAATTTCTGCTGTACCATAACATAATCACCTTACTGAAGGGCGTCAGCATGACTGATGTGGGACACATCTGTACAGTAAGTACCAGTCACTCTCTTAAAAAACAAAACAATTGTATCTTTTTTCATGGGCTATGGGGAGTCGAACCTGGATAAACAAGAACTCTTCAACTCAACCAAGTAATCACTTCGGTTCTCAGTATTATATATATATATATATATATATTATATATATATATATATATATATATATATATATATAATATATATATATATATATATATATATATATTTTTTTTTTTTTTTTCAACAAGTCGGCCGTTTCCCACCGAGGCAGGGTGACCCAAAAAAAAAGAAAGAAAATCCCCAAAAAGAAAATACTTTCATCATCATTCAACACTTTCACCACACTCACACATTATCACTGCTTTTGCAGAGGTGCTCAGAATACAACAGTTTAGAAGCATATACGTATAAAGATACACAACATATCCCTCCAAACTGCCAATATATATTATATATATATATATATATATATATATATATATATATATATATATATATATATATATAAACACGCCGGCCGTCTCCCACCGTGGCAGGGTGTCCTGGAAAGAAAGAAACACTTTCACCATCATTCACAAAATCACTGTCATTGCAGAGGCGCCCAGATACGACACTTTAGATGTCACCCCAGACAACAAATAAAATAAATAAAAATATTTTCAACCTTTTAATTTAGGTTTTGGTTTGACAGGATCTTCCTCGGTTCACACTGACGGATGAGAACATTTATTCATTAAACAGACTCGTAATTCCCGGTGCTGGTCGCCTCCAGGAGTTCCCAGACTATAAGGGGTATGTGCAGTTCTACGTTTTTTTGGCTATGACCCCTGTAAATTTAGCGCTTTCCCGTAAATCAGGAAAAAGAAAGAGAAAATATTTATAGTATTCCCCTTGTTATTTCTTGTGTGTGTGTGTGTGTGTGTGTGTGTGTGTGTGTGTGTGTGTGTGGTGTGTGTGTGTGTGTGTGTGTGTGTGTGTGTGTGTGTGTGTGTGTGTGTGTCCTTTAATTGCTGGGTTTAACTAAAGAAATTTTCACTATAGGATTTGGAGCTTCCTTTCCTATATTTGAATTAATCCCAGACGCTGTATTACAATTGTCAGTGGTTAGAAAATAAGATAACGTATGTAAATAAAACGGTATCGACACTTTTACTTGGGTGTGAGACATGGGCTTTACACGTTGCACCGAGGAGGAGCCTGGAGCCTGGAGCCAGTAGAAATGTTGTGTCTAAGAACAATGTTCGGTGTCAACATTATGCTAAATAGAGAGAAAAAACATTACCAGAAGATGGTGGTGATGTTAATGGTATATTTTAGAAAGGAGAATAGAAGTTATTGAGTAAGTGTGAAGAGGATGGCTGGAGGAAGATAGGTTGGTCAGGAGAGTATATATACTTGGGAGGAATGCCTGTTTTATCATGTTATGTTCCACTCTGTGTAGAGCTTTATCATGTTATGTTTCACTCTGTGTAGAGCTTTATCAGGTTATGTTCCACTCTGTGTAGAGCTTTATCATGTTATGTTTCACTCTGTGTAGAGCTTTATCAGGTTATGTTCCACTCTGTGTAGAGCTTTATCAGGTTATGTTCCACTCTGTGTAGAGCTTTATCAGGTTATGTTTCACTCTGTGTAGAGCTTTATCAGGTTATGTTTCACTCTGTGTAGAGCTTTATCAGGTTATGTTTCACTCTGTGTAGAGCTTTATCAGGTTATGTTTCACTCTGTGTAGAGCTTTATCAGGTTATGTTTCACTTTGTGTAGAGCTTTATCAGGTTATGTTTCACTCTGTGTAGAGCTTTATCAGGTTATGTTTTGCTCTGTGTAGAGCTTTGTCAAAGTTATGTTTCACTCTGTGTAGAGCTTTATCAGGTTATGTTTCACTCTGTGTAGAGCTTTGTCAAAGTTATGTTTCACTCTGTGTAGAGCTTTATCAGGTTATGTTTTGCTCTGTGTAGAGCTTTATCAGGTTATGTTTCACTCTATGTAGAGCTTTATCAGGTTATGTTTCACTCTATGTAGAGCTTTATCAGGTTATGTTTCACTCTGTGTAGAGCTTTATCAGGTTATGTTTCACTCTGTGTAGAGCTTTATCAGGTTATGTTTTGCTCTGTGTAGAGCTTTGTCAAAGTTATGTTTCACTCTGTGTAGAGTTTTATCAGGTTATGTTTCACTCTGTGTAGAGCTTTGTCAAAGTTATGTTTCACTCTGTGTAGAGCTTTATCAGGTTATGTTTCACTTTGTGTAGAGCTTTATCAGGTTATGTTTTGCTCTGTGTAGAGCTTTGTCAAAGTTATGTTTCACTCTGTGTAGAGCTTTATCAGGTTATGTTTCACTCTGTGTAGAGCTTTGTCAAAGTTATGTTTCACTCTGTGTAGAGCTTTATCAGGTTACATTTCACTCTGTGTAGAGCTTTATCAGGTTATGTTTCACTCTGTGTAGAGCTTTATCAAAGTTATGTTTCACTCTGTGTAGAGCTTTATCAGGTTACATTTCACTCTGTGTAGAGCTTTATCAGGTTATGTTTTGCTCTGTGTAGAGCTTTATCAGGTTATGTTTCACTCTGTGTAGAGCTTTATCAAAGTTATGTTTCACTCTGTGTAGAGCTTTATCAGGTTATGTTTTGCTCTGTGTAGAGCTTTATCAGGTTATATTTCACTCTGTGTAGAGCTTTATCAAAGTTATGTTTCACTCTGTGTAGAGCTTTGTCAAAGTTATGTTTCACTCTGTGTAGAGCTTTATCAGGTTATGTTTCACTCTGTGTAGAGCTTTATCAGGTTATGTTTCACTCTGTGTAGAGCTTTATCAGGTTATGTTTCACTCTGTGTAGAGCTTTATCAGGTTATGTTTCACTCTGTGTAGAGCTTTATCAAAGTTATGTTTCACTCTATGTAGAGCTTTATCAAAGTTATGTTTCACTCTATGTAGAGCTTTATCAAAGTTATGTTTCACTCTATGTAGAGCTTTATCAGGTTATGTTTCACTCTGTGTAGAGCTTTGTCAAAGTTATGTTTCACTCTATGTAGAGCTTTGTCAAAGTTATGTTTCACTCTATGTAGAGCTTTATCAAAGTTATGTTTCACTCTATGTAGAGCTTTGTCAAAGTTATGTTTCACTCTGTGTAGAGCTTTGTCAAAGTTATGTTTCACTCTGTGTAGAGCTTTATCAAAGTTATGTTTCACTCTGTGTAGAGCTTTATCAAAGTTATGTTTCACTCTATGTAGAGCTTTATCAAGTCATGATTCCCTCTGAGTAGAATTTGATTAAACTCCAAAAGGTTTACTCTCAACCAATTATCTCTCGACCATTTTTTTTTTACATTATCACTTCAGAAAAGTTTTTTTTGTTATTTTTCAGATGCATGAGTCACCCAGAGTTTCCCTTCTTCGAGGATTACAACGTAAAATATCGGAAGATCGAGTGGTCAACTGACACGGTATACAAGGGCGAGCACAAGAAGAAGAAATGGTTATCTGAAAACTATAAGCCCCCCAATAGAGTGAAGCTGGAGGATCGTAGGAGTCCACCAGTCATCCCTCATCCTGTGTTCAAGAAACTCAACTGCAAACCAGCCTACTGCCCCACCTGAAGATCCTCTGGGAGTTAGCGAGAAAGGTGGTTTTTCCCTGCATCTCAGCAGCGAGGGACCGAAGTCGATAGCAACTTCTTCAATCGACGCGTCGTTGTCCACGCTGGCTAATTACCCGGGCAAAACCATTGAACTTCTGGCTGATGGTTTCATATGTGTCTCCTTGAGAGAACTGGGTATCATGTTCAACGGATCCTTCTTAACGACTTTACACTTAGAAACCAAAGAGATTTATAAGTACATGCAGTGCATAAATCGGGTTGCCCAGAAAATCGCTGAGGCTAACAAGAAAGGAGATCAATAAGGATGTTTTCGATTTTGAGTTAGAACCTGCAGAAGAAGAGGAAACCCCTAAAGTGAAATTTAATCCCAAAGTCAAACTCAGTTAACGAAAATAGAGCAAATAAAAAAACCGCCAATGTATCCTTTAAAGAGTTAGCAGACGAGAAAGAGAAGATGGTGCCAGGCAGAAGAAAGATGGTGCCAGGCAGAAAGAAGATGATGCAAGGAAGAGAAAAAATGGTGCCAGGCAGAGAAAAGAGGGTGCCAGGCAGAGAAAAGATGGTGCCAGGCAGAGAAAAGATGGTGTCAGGCAGAGAAAAGAGGCTGCCAGGCAGAGAAAAGATGGTGCCAAGCAGAGAAAAGAGGCTGCCAGGCAGAGAAAAGAGGGTGCCAGGCAGAGAAAAGAGGGTACCAGGCAGAGAAAAGAGGGTACCAGGCAGAGAAAAGATGGTGCCAAGCAGAGAAAAGAGGCTGCCAGGCAGAGAAAAGAGGGTGCCAGGCAGAGAAAAGAGGGTACCAGGCAGAGAAAAGATGGTGCCAAGCAGAGAAAAGAGCGAGAGAGGGCTGCCAGGCAAAAGAGGGGAAGCAAGAAAGAGGCTGCCAGGCAGAGAAAAGAGGCTGCCAGGCAGAGAAAAGATGGTGCCAGGCAGAGAAAAGATGGTGCCAGGCAGAGAAAAGATGGTGCCTGGCACAAAAAAGATGGTGCCAGGCACAAAAAAGATGGTGCCAGGCAGACAAAAGATGATGCCAGGCAGAAATAAAAAGTTGGCGTCAGACGACGCAAAGATCATGGACGACGTCAAAAAGATGGTGCCAGGCAAGAAGATGATGATAGACAACATAGACACGGAGGTATCAGAGAACATAGACACGGAGGTATCACACAACATAGACACGGAGGTATCAGAGAACATAGACACGGAGGTATCACACAACATAGACACGGAGGTATCACACAACATAGACACGGAGGTATCAGAGAACATAGACACGGAGGTATCACACAACATAGACACGGAGGTATCACACAACATAGACACGGAGGTATCAGAGAACATAGACACGGAGGTATCACACAACATAGACACGGAGGTATCAGAGAACATAGACACGGAAGTATCACACAACATAGACACGGAGGTATCACACAACATAGACACGGAAGTATCACACAACATAGACACGGAGGTATCAGAGAACATAGACACGGAGGTATCACACAACATAGACACGGAAGTATCACACAACATAGACACGGAGGTATCAGAGAACATAGACACGGAGGTATCACACAACATAGACACAGAGGTATCACACAGCACAGACACGGAGGCATCACAGAACATAGACACGGAGGTATCACACAACATAGACACGGAGGTATCACACAACACAGACACGGAAGTATCACACAGCACAGACACGGAGGTATCAGAGAACAATTCACAGCGCCAAAAGGCTGATATAAAAGCTTCACTCGCTCTTGTCTCTCAGACTTCGATCCAAGACAAACAGTCACAAAGTACAAGAAAGAAAACCACCAAACACATACGGGACAGTGACAAACCCAGCATAACCCATAAGTTTCACGAACTCCCCCGAAGAACCTTCTTACCGCGGCTTGCAAAGAACTTCGGTGAGGAGACGCCATACACAGCTGAATATGAAATAGATTGCCAGGAGGAATCCCCGGATGCTATCGACATCAACACACATGGTGCAGCTAACGAGGAGACACCGCAAGCAGACAGCAGTCAATTTCCACAACAAGAAACCTGCCGTAGCTCCATCACTAAGGAAGCAAGCAAAAGCAATAGTAGCCAAAGGTCTCAACAACATTTCGCCCCACAGACACCAAAACAAAGCATCTCCAAGACAGATAACTCAAAGACGACTTTACAAGAAAATGTTTCACTGCATCCAGAGAAAAACGAAAACATGGCAGTCAGCCAGAGAGACAATCGTAAGCGGATACATACATTAGCTCAGTCAAATATACTTAATATATTAAAAACACGGCGACAGTAACTGGTTCACTCCCTGAGCAAAGACAAGGCGACAGTAACTGGTTCACTCCCTGAACAAAGACAGGGCAACAGTAACTGTTCACTCCTGAGCAAAGACAAGGCGACAGAACTGGTTCATCCCTGAACAATGACAAGCGACAGTAACTGTTCATCATGAGCTAAAATCAGGCAACAGTAACTGGTTCACTCCCTGAGCAAAGACAAGGCGACAGTAACTGGTTCACTCCCTGAACAAAGACAAGGCGACAGTAACTGGTTCACTCCCTGAGCAAAGACAGGGCAACAGTAACTGGTTCACTCCCTGAGCAAAGACAGGGCGACAGTAACTGGTTCACTCTCTGAGCAAAGACAGGGCGACAGTAACTGGTTCACTTCCTGAGCAAAGATAGCCAGAGGTACAACTAAACTAAAAATTTGAGTAACAATGAAAACCCAAACGAGGCTTGTGCCTCGTTTGGGTTTTCAAGGCATACCAGCCTCTCCGCAAAGCATTCCAACCTCTCCACAAAGCATTCCAACCTCACCACAAAGCATTCCATCCTCTCCAAAAGCCATATTAACATCTCCACAAGGCATACATGTAACATCTTCACAAGCACACATGTAAACATACCCAGAAACAGACATGCAAAAGTGTTCGCAAGCAGACATACCACACAACACAAAAGAGTGACGAGCCAGCCAAGACACACCCTTCAAAGAAAACATTCTCACATTCCAACCAGAAGAACAAACTGAAAACTGAAACCAGGCAAAGAAATATATATATATATATATATATATATATATATATATATATATATATATAATATATAAATATATCATTTAAGTATAGTGGATTCGAGCTAAATAAACTCGTTTTCTATGAATATATGAAATATTATAGCTTGTATAGTATACTGTTTTTTCTCTCGCGTTTTTTTAATGATGATAATTTTCTAAATTAAGCGAGGGCCGTAAATAAACCGGTATAACAGCAATTTTAGATTCGTATAACAAGATTTTTTTCTTTTTTTAGTGAGTAATAACATTGTCGAAAAGTTTTTTTCAATAAAGGGACTTTTTTATTTGTACAGTGTTTCACCCAGGACAGTGTTCCAGGAAACTTTTTCGCTCAGTGATTGGGCGGAGCGTTTCGTCAAATGCTCCAAACTTCCCCGCTAATGTACCACCCCCTAATAAAATATTTACCTTCTATATTTATATGTTTCTATATCCCCAGACACTGTATGACCCCTACTGATTTAGCGCTCTGCACGTGAATGTAATAATAATAATCATAATGATACTACTAGCTACTACTACTACTACGATTACTACTACGACTACTACTATTACTACTAATGCTACTACTACTACTCACTAAAATCATATGTCGTTTAGAACAACTATATACCTTTTCGGCGAACTATTGTCTTCACCCCATCACCTCATGCAACACGCACACTTCCTCCAACAGCGCACCAGGACAATCTCTATATTCCGGCCGTTCACGCCACCGAGCGCTTATTATAATCCACGCGTTGTGGCAGCCCACAGAGAGAAATTCTTGTGGGCATTTTCCAGCTAGCATACAATATCCTCGGCCTCGGTGACGCTGGAACGCCTTCCATGGAGGAAAGGTTGTACCTCACCTGGAACCTTTGCCTGAAGCCTCAGTGTCTTTGGGATCCTAACACTTCACGGAAGATGAACGGTGGATGGTACCTCCTACCCTTAACTTCCTCCAACAAGGCACCTAGGAACAATCTTTCCCGGGATGTTTCCCGGCCAGTCACGACCCACCGAGCTGCTATTACAATCCCCACGTCGTTGTGGCAGCCCCAGAGAGAAATTCTTGTGGGCATTTTTCCAGCTAGGCACTACAATATCCTCCGGCGCCTCCGGTGACGCCTGGAACACTTTCCATGGAGGCTGTGAGGTGTTGGTACCTCCCTGGAACCTTATTCTGAAGCCTCAGGTGTCTTCTGGGATCCTAACACTTTCCACGGAAGATGTAAGGTGGGGATGGTACCTCTCTTGAGCCTCGTTTTGAAGCTTCGAGTCTTCTGGAAGCCTGGAACACTTTCCACGGAGGCTGTGAGGTGTTGATTCTTCTCTGGATCGGTATTTTGAAGCTTCAGGAGTCACCTGAAAGCCTGGAACGCCTTCCAAGGAAGCTGTGAGGTTCTGGGGCCTCTATGGAGCCTTATCCCCTTATGGAAGGTTCCTTGATGCTGGTGAGGGGCTCTTGATCTAGGGAACTGGATCTGTGCTCCAGTTCCCTGAATTAACCCTGAATACCTTCCATCCCCCCCACAGGCGCTGTATAATCCTACGGGTTTAGCGCTTCCCCCTTGATTATAAATAATAATATGGAGCCTTATTCTGAAGCCTCAGGTGTCTCCTGGAAGCCTGGAACGCTTTCTGCAGAAGCTGTGAGATGTTGGTGCCTCTCTGGAACCTATTTTGAATCCTCAAGAGTCACCTGGAAGCCTGCACTACCTTCATGGAAGCTCTGAAACCTCCTTCGGCTCTTAAAGAGGTGTCGCAGTGTGTACATCTCTATGGCTTTAGCAGTGAGCTTTTAACCACACAATGCCTATCGCTATTAGTCTGATCATCCTGGCTGTGATTGCTCAGTTGATGCTCATATGTCTCCACAAGCCTCTCTAATCTTCCATAATCCTCTCTAATGCTAGGGCATTTAACCAATAAATACTTCGATCCCTGGCCATAATTCGTGCTAAGTAAAGCATAAATATTGTTTCATGGCCGCTTCTGATCGTTCTGCCTGAGATGGTTCACTGACCTCAAGTATGTTGACAGAGACGCAGGTTGCTGATCAAGCTTTTATCGGGGCTGTGTTTCGCTCTGTTTAGGGATTTATCAAGCCATGTTTCGCTGTGTGTAGAGCTTTATCGTGTCATGTTTCCATATGGATAGAGATTTATGATGTTATGTTTCGCTCTGTGTAGAGCTTTATCATGTCATATATCGATATGTAGAAAGCTTTATCACGCCATGTTTCGCTCTGTGTAGAGTTTTATCAAGTCATGTCTGGTTCAGTGTAGGACTTTATCAAGAAGTTCACCGCTCTATGTACAGTTTTCTAAAGTTATGTTTCGCTCCGCAGAGCTCCATTAAGTCATGCCTGAATAACGCTCTACACAGAGCGAAATTCAAGCTAGACAAGACTAGGTTACTTTCGCTTAAAAAAAAACTCACAAAAAAAAAAATGCCGCAGTGCGTCTGGCAACGAGGTAACGTAGTAAAACCAAGCAATGTTTAGTGGTGCGTCTGGCAACGAGGTAACGTAGTAAAACCAAGCAATGTTTAGTGGTGCGTCTGGCAACGAGGTAACGTAGTAAACCAAGCAATGTTTAGCAGTGCGTCTGGCAACGAGGTAACGAAGTAAACCAAGCAATGTTTAGTGGTGCGTCTGGCAACGAGGTAACGTAGTAAACCAAGCAATGTTTAGCAGTGCGTCTGGCAACGAGGTAACGAAGTAAACCAAGCAATGTTTAGTGGTGCGTCTGGCAACGAGGTAACGTAGTAAAACCAAGCAATGTTTAGCGGTGCGTCTGGCAACGAGGTAACGTAGTAAAACCAAGCAATGTTTAGTGGTGCGTCTGGCAACGAGGTAACGAAGTAAACCAAGCAATGTTTAGTGGTGCGTCTGGCAACGAGGTAACGTAGTAAACCAAGCAATGTTTAGCAGTGCCTCTGGCAACGAGGTAACGAAGTAAACCAAGCAATGTTTAGCGGTGCGTCTGGCAACGAGGTAACGTAGTAAAACCAAGCAATGTTTAGTGGTGCGTCTGGCAACAAGGTAACGTAGTAAACCAAGCAATGTTTACATCTGAACGTTCATCACTGGCAGTGCGAGAAAGGGCTTAACACACAAGGTAATTCCTCTGAACAAACTCTCCACGACATGTCGACAAGCTTGGCGCAGCGAGTATGCAAATAATGCAGCCAAGTTAGCAATATAAATCCAAAGAGTCTATATCCAAAGCAAATATTAATGCTATTCACGATTCAGAATACTGAAATAATGTAATTCATATTAAGCGGTAAACGCATGTGGGTCATACAGCACAAGAAGTGGTGGAGGCTCGATCCTCCGTCTCAATTTCAACGTCTTGTGCAAGCCGAGGCTGATGAAAGGCTCTTGATCCATAACATTGGAGCTACCCCATTCCCTTCCTCGGATCAAGTCTGATTATATCCCATCATCAACCTTCTCCCTCTTCAGGAGGCAACTTGACTCATAAGAACTTAGCGCTTCCTCGTCAAGAGAACAGAAAGCTTTCGTGGTCAGAGTAGTGGCCCATGCTAACCTTCCTAAGGTGTATAAATATACTTAGTTGGATGAATATTATTGTAGTCAGCTGGCCCAGTGGTTAACGCACTGACCTAGAGTTTAACGATTCACTTGCTGTGAGTTCGATCCCCACCCGAACCATGGTTAGAAAGCTGCCATATGTTCCTCTTGTATATCTCTCCTGGGGTCTTGTCTGAGAATTCCCCCTGTATATCTCCCCATTGTATCTCCTTTGGGTCTCGTTTGGGTATTTCCCCTGCAGTCTCTCACGCAAAGTCCGCGAACTTAAACGCAAAAGAGATAATTCTCCGGATTAAATGCAGAGGCAAAGTTACCTGACCATTTTTAAGCCCAGGTGAACATACGATGCAATCATAGCAACGAGGACCCAGGGAGCTGCAACACTGCACCTACCTTCACGGTCCCTGCATGCTGGTAAAGGGGTCTTGATCTATGGAATCGGAGCTACTCAACTTTTCCCTTTTCCTCGGGTCATATCCGTAGGTACTTGAAGTATGTGTGTGTATATATATATATATATATATATATATATATATATATATATATATATATATATATATATATAATATATTATATATATATATATATATATATATATATATATTGTGTGTGTATATATATATACCGATAGGTGTATATCTCTCAGTTTTTATAAAATGGGACTCATTCATTTCCGAGTATATACACACCACCACCACCACCACCACCACCAACACCACCACCACCAACACCACCACCACCACCCACCACCACCACCACCACCACCACCACCACCACCACCACCACCACCACCACCACCACCACCACCACCACCACAACTAACACCTCACCCACACAAACAACGCCACAAATGGCTGCCACACACGTAACTCTCATAAAAACTCAGATAATTGCAAACATCATTCCCAGCTTGCTCTTAACTCCAGGATTTCCCACCAAACCTCTGTGACCTGGCTTTAAAACGTACGTTTTTTAACGTTGCTTCGACGGACTCGATCGTAACTTCGAGGCAAACAGGACTGGACCTGTGTGCTCTGTGAAGAACTCTAGTTTTCTCTTGTCAGTGTTGTAAAATGTAGTGGGTCATGTTGTCGTGGTGGGTCATGTTGTCGTGGTGGGTCATGTTGTCGTGGTGGGTTATGTTGTCGTGGTGGGTCATGTTGTTGTGGTGGGTCATGTTGTCGTGGTGGGTCATGTTGTCGTGGTGGGTCATGTTGGCGTGGTGGGTCATGTTGTTGTGGTGGGTCATGTTGTTGTGGTGGGTCATGCTGTCGTGGTGGGTCATGCTGTCGTATGGGTCATGCTGTCGTGGTGGGTCATGCTGTCGTGGTGGGTCATGTTGTCGTGGTGGGTCATGTTGTCGTGGTGGGTCACCTTGTCGTGGTGGGTCATGTTGTCGTGGTGGGTCATGTTGTCGTGGTGGGTCATGTCGTGGTGGGTCATGTTGTCGTGATGGGTCATGTTGTCGTGGTGGGTCATGTTGTCGTGATGGGTCACCTTGTCGTGGTGGTCACCTTGTCGTGGTGGGTCACCTTGTCGTGGTGGGTCACTTGTCGTGGTGGGTCATGTTGTCGTGGTGGGTCACCTTGTCGTGGTGGGTCACCTTGTCGTGGTGGGTCACCTTGTCGTGGTGGGTCACCTTGTCGTGGTGGGTCACCTTGTCGTGGTGGGTCATGTTGTCGTGGTGGGTCATGTTGTCGTGGTGGGTCATGTTGTCGTGGTGGGTCATGTTGTCGTGGTGGGTCATGTTGTCGTGGTGGGTCATGTTGTCGTGGTGGGCCACCTTGTCGTGGTGGGTCACCTTGTCGTGGTGGGCCACCTTGTCGTGGTGGGTCACCTTGTCGTGGTGGGCCACCTTGTCGTGGTGGGTCACCTTGTCGTGGTGGGCCACCTTGTCGTGGTGTGTCACCTTGTCGTGGTGTGTCACCTTGTCGTGGTGTGTCACCTTGTCGTGGTGGGTCACCTTGTCGTGGTGGGTCACCTTGTCGTGGTGTGTCACCTTGTCGTGGTGTGTCACCCTACCCACTCTCCACACCACAGACAACATCCTCGTAATAAACTGATAAGAACACATCAACCAATACTTCAAAACACATGAAACAACTAAAATGATAACAGACTGACCACCTTAACACTACTCTTTCAAGTCAGAGGGACTGACCACCTCAGAACCACTTTAAGACTGATCAATAGATCACGTCTTCACCTCTCCACACGTCTACTCCACCATATTTACTCACCTCTGCAAGCCACTGAAATATCCCACTACGTGGGTGGAAACTTTCGTTAATAAAGACACCCATCCACAGCACATGAGTTTTACTCATCTACTTCTCAGTAATGTGTATCATTACGATAACTCATCATTCTGCGGACCACATAAGTAGCACAAATTAATATCTGTGTATTATTATGATAACTCATCATTTCTGCGGACCACATAAGTAGCACAATTAATATCTGTGTATTATTATGATAACTCATCATTCTGCAGACCACATAAGTAGCACAAATTAATATCTGTGTATTATTATGATAACTCATCATTCTGCAGACCACATAAGTAGCACAAATTAATATCTGTGTATCATTATGATAACTCATCATTCTGCGGACCACATAAGTAGCACAAATTAATATCTCTCATCCAGCACACCGCTTCAGGCTCATTTTTCCTCGTTCATTCCCAAAGTTGAGATACACAGGAGCCACAATGGGCTAAGTTTGAGTGATGGATGCAGTTTAATGCCCGGGACACCGCCATAAATATTCATACTTCATATAAGCGTAGTTCAGCCAGCAGTGGACCGGCAGCTGGAGGGTGTCTGCCACCTTGCTTGATGGCTTCTCTCAGAGGAAATTTTCTTAACAATCCAGTGTGATGTTTTTAGTTATTCTGACTTTTTGGAAACATAAACACATATTTTCAGAGATAGTCGATGTTTATTTAATAATTATTTTTTGGCCGTCACAATGTTTGTGAGTATATTTGGCAGGTGTTCTGCAGGCACTCGGAAACTTTGTAGTTTTAAGGGAATTTGCTTTTAAAGCGAGTGTACTCGTGTGTGTGTGTGTGTGTGTATCCACCTATTGGTACTCGCCTATATGTGGTTGCAAGGGTCGATTCACAACTCCTGGCCCCGCCTCTTCGCTTGTCGCTACTAGGTCCACTCTCTCCTTACTCCAAGAGCTTTATCATACCTCTTCTTAAAGCTATGTATGGATGCTGCCTCCACTACATCACTCCCAGACTGTTCCACTTCCTCACAACTCTATGACTGAAGAAATACTTCCTGATATCACCCTGTGGCTCATCTGTGTGTGCGTGTATGTGTGTTTTAATGTAGAAACAGGTTACTATAGCTGCATTAGAGGCAAAATAAACAAGAAAATAAATACCGTACATACGGAACACGGAACATAGAATAAGTAAGAACTAGCAACGCGCAACACACACACAGGGATGTTAGGAAGTATTTCTTCAGTCATAGAGTTGTCAGGAAGTGGAATAGTCTGGCAAGTGATGTACAAGAGGCAGGAACCATACATAGCTTTAAGACGAGGTATGATAAAGCTCATGGAGCAGGGAGAGAGAGGACCTAATAGCAACCAGTGAAGAGGCGGGGCCACGAGCTGAGTCTCGACCCCTGCGAGTATAAATAGGTGAGTACACACACACACACACGCACACACACACACACACACACACACACACACACACACACACACACACACACACACACACACACACACACACACACACACACACAACACACGCACACACACACACACACACACACACACACACACACACACACACACACACACACACACACACACACACACACGCACACACACACACACACACACACACACACACACACACACACACACACACACACACACACACACACACACACACACACACAAGGACAGTGCTGGTAATTCAGTAAGAGGTCCGGTCATTTAATTTTCTGCGAGCAATTCCTTAAGACAAGAGAGAAGCGTCACCCAGCTTAACACAAGCTTGAGCTGTGAGACGCATCACCCAGCTTAACACAAGCTTGAGCTGTGAGACGCATCACCCAGCTTAACACAAGCTTGAGCTGTGAGACGCATCACCCAGCTTAACACAAGCTTGAGCTGTGAGACGCATCACCCAGCTTAACACAAGCTTGAGCTGTGAGACGCATCACCCAGCTTAACACAAGCTTGAGCTGTGAGACGCATCACCCAGCTTAACACAAGCTTGAGCTGTGAGACGCATCACCCAGCTTAACAGGTTATTTGTGCCTCTGCTTTCTCCATATTCAACCTTCCTAGTTACTGTCTGTCTGTTTGCCTGTCTGTCTGCCTTTCTCACTGTCTGTCTCCCTTTCTGACTATCTGCCTTTCAGCCTGTGTATCTGCCTGTCTACCTGCCTGTCTGCTTGTCTATCTGTCTGCCTTTCTGCCTGTCTGCCTGTCAGTCTGCCTGTCTGCTTGCCTGTCTGTCTGCCTGTCTGTCTCCCTGTCTGCTTTAATGTCTGCTATTCTGTCTGTTTGCCTACCTGTCTGTTTATCTGTCTGCCTGCCTGTCTCTTTGTCTGTCTGTCTGTCTGTCGAAAAGGCTAAACTCTTGGCCTACCCCTTTACTCACCCTTTGCTAACTGCAAGGGAAGGAGGGCCCCTAGACTGGTGAAAGGCTCCTGATCCAGGGAATTAGAGTCGCCACTCTCCATTGGATTGATCCTAATTACTTCCCGTTCCTCAGGTGATTTGTGTCACCTACTGCTAATAATAATGATAATAATAATGATAATAATAAAAATGATAATATTAGATCATCGCTATTATTATTAATGTTATAAGTATTATTATTATTTTCATTATTAGAGTTATCATTATTATTATTGTGATTATTATTGCAATAATAATAATAATAATACCTGGACCTGGAGTTTACCTGGAGAGAGTTCCGGGGGTCAACGCCCCCGCGGCCCGGTCTGTGACCAGGCCTCCTGGTGGATCAGAGCCTGATCAACCAGGCTGTTACTGCTGGCTGCACGCAAACCAACGTACGAGCCACAGCCCGGCTGGTCAGGAACCGACTTTAGGTGCTTGTCCAGTGCCAGGGGTCTGTTGGTAATCCCCCTTATGTATGCTGGGAGGCAGTTGAACAGTCTCGGGCCCCTGCCACTTATTGTATGGTCTCTTAACGTGCTAGTGACACCCCTGCTTTTCATTGGGGGGATGTTGCATCGTCTGCCAAGTCTTTTGCTTTCGTAGTGAGTGATTTTCGTGTGCAAGTTCGGTACTAGTCCCTCTAGGATTTTCCAGGTGTATATAATCATGTATCTCTCCCGCCTGCGTTCCAGGGAATACAGGTTTAGGAACCTCAAGCGCTCCCAGTAATTGAGGTGTTTTATCTCCGTTATGCGCGCCGTGAAGGTTCTCTGTACATTTTCTAGGTCAGCAATTTCACCTGCCTTGAAAGGTGCTGTTAGTGTGCAGCAATATTCCAGCCTAGATAGAACAAGTGACCTGAAGAGTGTCATCATGGGCTTGGCCTCCCTAGTTTTGAAGGTTCTCATTATCCATCCTGTCATTTTTCTAGCAGATGCGATTGATACAATGTTATGGTCCTTGAAGGTGAGATCCTCCGACATGATCACTCCCAGGTCTTTGACGTTGGTGTTTCGCTCTATTTTGTGGCCAGAATTTTTTTGTACTCTGATGAAGATTTAATTTCCTCGTGTTTACCATATCTGAGTAATTGAAATTTCTCATCGTTGAACTTCATATTGTTTTCTGCAGCCCACTGAAAGATTGGTTGATGTCTGCCTGGAGCCTTGCAGTGTCTGCAATGGAAGACACTGTCATGCAGATTCGGGTGTCATCTGCAAAGGAAGACACGGTGCTGTGGCTGACATTCTTGTCTATGTCGGATATGAGGATGAGGAACAAGATGGGAGCGAGTACTGTGCCTTGTGGAACAGAGCTTTTCACCATAGCTGCCTCGGACTTTACTCTGTTGACGACTACTCTCTGTGTTCTGTTAGTGAGGAAATTATAGATCCATCGACCGACTTTTCCTGTTATTCCTTTAGCACGCATTTTGTGCGCTATTACGCCATGGTCACACTTGTCGAAGGCTTTTGCAAAGTCTGTATATATTACATCTGCATTCTTTTTGTCTTCTAGTGCATTTAGGACCTTGTCGTAGTGATCCAATAGTTGAGACAGACAGGAGCGACCTGTTCTAAACCCATGTTGCCCTGGGTTGTGTAACTGATGGGTTTCTAGATGGGTGGTGATCTTGCTTCTTAGGACCCTTTCAAAGATTTTTATGATATGGGATGTTAGTGCTATCGGTCTGTAGTTCTTTGCTGTTGCTTTACTGCCCCCTTTGTGGAGTGGGGCTATGTCTGTTGTTTTTAGTAACTGCGGGACGACCCCCGTGTCCATGCTCCCTCTCCATAGGATGGAAAAGGCTCGTGATAGGGGCTTCTTGCAGTTCTTGATGAACACGGAGTTCCATGAGTCTGGCCCTGAGGCAGAGTGCATGGGCATGTCATTTATCGCCTGTTCGAAGTCATTTGGCGTCAGGATAACATCGGATAGGCTTGTGTTAACCAAATTCTGTGGCTCTCTCATAAAAAATTCATTTTGATCTTCGACTCTCAGTCTGGTTAGCGGCTTGCTAAAAACTGAGTCATATTGGGACTTGAGTAGCTCACTCATTTCCTTGCTGTCATCTGTGTAGGACCCATCTTGTTTAAGTAGGGGCCCAATACTGGAAGTTGTTCTCGACTTTGATTTGGCATAGGAGAAGAAATACTTTGGGTTTCTTTCGATTTCATTTATGGCTTTTAGTTCTTCCCGAGATTCCTGACTCCTATAAGATTCCTTTAGCTTAAGTTCGATGCTTGCTATTTCTCTGACCAGTGTCTCCCTACGCATTTCAGATATATTGACCTCATTTAGCCGCTCTGTTATTCTTTTCCTTCGCCTGTAAAGGGAGCGCCTGTCTCTTTCTATTTTACATCTACTCCTCCTTTTTCTTAGAGGAATAAGCCTTGTGCATACATCGAGTGCCACCAAGTTAATCTGTTCTAGGCATAAGTTGGGGTCTGTGTTGCTTAGTATATCTTCCCAGCTTATATCGGTTAGGACTTGGTTTACTTGGTCCCACTTTATGTTTTTGTTATTGAAGTTGAATTTGGTGAATGCTCCCTCGTGACTAGTCTCATTATGTCGGTCTGGGGCTCCACGCATACATGACTGAACCTCAATTATGTTGTGATCTGAGTATATTGTTTTTGATATGGTGACATTTCTTATCAGATCATCATTGTTAGTGAAGATGAGGTCTAGTGTATTCTCCAGTCTAGTAGGCTCTATTATTTGCTGGTTTAAATTGAATTTTATGCAGAGATTTAAAAGCTCGCGTGAGTGTGAGTTTTCATCAGAGCTGCCTCCTGGTGTTATTACTGCAACAATATTATTTGCTATATTCCTCCATTTTAGGTGCCTTAAGTTGAAATCCCCCAGGAGCAAGATGTTGGGTGCAGGAGCTGGAAGGTTTTCCAGACAGTGGTCAATTTTTAACAGCTGTTCCTGGAATTATTATTATTATTATTATTATTATTATTATTATTATTATTATTATTATTATTATTATTATTATTATTATTATTATATTATTATTATTATTATTATTATTATTATTACTAATATTTTAATATTGATATTACTACTACTACTGATAAGAAGATTCTCTCTCTCTCTCTATCTATCTCTCAGTCTCTCTCTCTCTCTGTCTGTCTGTCCTCTCTCTCTCTCTCTCTCTCAGTCTCTCTCTCTCTGTCTCTCTCTTTCTCTCTCTCTCTCTCTGTCTCTCTCTCAGTCTCTCTCTCTCTCTGTCTCTCTCTCAGTCTCTCTCTCTCTCAGTCTCTCTCTCTCTCTCTGTCTCTCTCTCTCTCTGTCTCTCTCTCTGTCTCTCTCTCAGTCTCTCTCCTCTTTCTGTCTCTCTCTCAGTCTCTCTCTCTCTCTCATTGCACCCACGTCACATAAACATTATCAGACATGTTATTCCCTTCTCTCATCCCCTCAGCTAATTGTCTCCTCTTTCTCTCCTCTAATATCTTTTTCTCTACCTTCATTGTTATCACTTCCTCCCTTCGTACCTGAATATATATATATATATATATATATATATATATATATATATATAATATATATATATATATATATATATATATATATATATATACATGTATATATATTCAACCTCTTACTACGTTGTCCTCTCTCATGAGTAATTTATATACCGAGTCCAATTTTCTGATTGCAAAAATACGTATTTGGCGAAGCTTGGAGAGGATGCTCAACTTATTTCCTCGTTTAGTACATTAATTTGAACAACAGTGGACCAAAAAATATTGTTTAAAATTTACCCGAAACATGCGAGTAATTGCAATAATTCTTAATTACCTGAGTGATTATATATGTCAAGAGTCATCAGCAGCATGTTCAATTAACCGGACCACAAAACTGTAAGATCTTTATAATGTATCACAAATCATTATATTTCAAAATATCTTTCGTGTAAATATATATATATATATATATATATATATATATATATATATATATATATATATATATATATATATATATATATATATATATATATATATATATATATATACACACATATATATATATATATATATATATATATATATATATATATATTATTGTAACCACGAACGAGTGGTATTGATCAATAACATTACTGCGCCAGCCAAGGATTCGAACCCATGTTGTACTGGGCCCCTCGTTCGTGGTTACAATAATATACAAATACCTCTCGTGAGGCTAGTACACCAAACAGGGATGAGAATGAAATTAGCTAAGAAGCTCCCACACCTCCGTATACCCTCGGATGGCGGCCCAACAGCTAGCTGTGTGCTGGCTACGCCATTCTTGTAGGGTTGGGTGGTCCTGTGGTTTAAAGCGTCTTGTGGTTCTTGCTTACCATGAGGCAGGCCAGTACAACATGGGTTCGAATCCTTGGCTAGCCCAGTGTTGTAACTGATCAATACCAGATAAATTTTTTTCATTGATGTTGATGTAAAAATTTATAATTTTGCACCAAAAGGAACTTAGAAAACTTACCTAACCTTATTATAACAAGTGCAATTTATTTTAGCCTAACCCAACTAAATATATTTTAGATTTGTTTACAACAATTTAATACTAAATAAACACAATCAAATATATTTTTTTCGTTAGGTTTAGAATGATTTTGGCGAAATTATCGCATACACAAATTTTCACTTGTCCTATATGGCAAGATGAGCGTTGCTATTTAAGCCAAGATCGCAAGTTCTGCCTATTCGGCACGACATATATGTATATATATATATATATATATATATATATATATATAATATATATATATATATATATATATAATATATATATATATATATATAATATATCACAGTAAGCAGGTGATATCAGAATATGCAAAAAACCACTGTGAAAGAATAGTGAAATTCCAAGCTCTTTCGTGACTAAACTCGTGTGGGTTTAGCGTCGCCACGAACCAGACAAATAAATTGAGGCAGAGTTCCGTATTATGATGACCGGAGTCAAACTTTGAACTCGTGTAGAAACTGCCTAGTTTAGGTTGTGAATTATGAGACGATTTGCATAAATAATGCTTAATAAGGTCTGTGCTTAGGAACTTCAGTGTTACCGTTTACACTTTATAGTACAGTGTACCTGCTTATTGAGTACACTTGGTGTATTGTGTACTGCATACAGTGTATTGTGTGTGCATAGCACACAGTATAGTATGTGTATTGCACACAGTGTATTGTGTGTATTGCACACAGAGTACTGTGTGTATTGCATACAGTGTACTGTGTGTGCATTGAACACAGTGTAGTGTGTGTGTATTGCACACAGTGTAGTGTGTGTGTGTATTGCATACAGTGTACTGAGTGGTGTAATGAAATACAGTGTAGTGTGTGTGTATTGCACACAGTGTAGTGTGTGTGTATTGCATACAGTATAGTGTGTGTGTATTGCATACAGTGTAGTGTGTGTGTATTGCACACAGTGTAGTGTGTGTGTATTGCATACAGTATAGTGTGTGTGTATTGCACACAGTGTACTGAGTGTGTATTGCATACAGTGTAGTGTGTGTGTATTGCATACAATGTACTGAGTGTGTATTGCATACAGTGTAGTGTGTGTGTATTGCATACAGTGTACTGTGTGTGTATTGCATACAGTGTAATGTGTGTGTATTGCATACAGTGTAGTGTGTGTGTATTGCATACAGTGTAGTGTGTGTGTATTGCATACAGTGTACTGAGTGTGTATTGCATACAGTGTAGTGTGTGTGTATTGCATACAGTGTAGTGTGTGTGTATTGCTACAGTGTAGTGTGGTGTATTGCATACAGTGTACTGTGTGTGTATTGCATACAGTGTAGTGTGTGTGTATTGCATACAGTGTAGTGTGTGTGTATTGCATACAGTGTAGTGTGTGTGTATTGCATACAGTGTACTGTGTGTGTATTGCATACAGTGTAGTGTGTGTGTATTGCATACAGTGTAGTGTGTGTGTATTGCATACAGTGTACTGTGTGTGTATTGCATACAGTGTAGTGTGTGTGTATTGCATACAGTGTACTGAGTGTGTATTGCATACAGTGTAGTGTGTGTGTATTGCATACAGTGTAGTGGTGGGGTATTGCATACAGTGTAGTGTGTGTGTATTGCATACAGTGTACTGTGTGTGTATTGCATACAGTGTAGTGTGTGTGTATTGCATACAGTGTAGTGTGTGTGTATTGCATACAGTGTAGTGTGTGTGTATTGCATACAGTGTATTGTACTCACCTATCTGTGGTTGCAAGATCGAATCACAGCTCCTGGTTCCGCCTCTTCGCTGATCATTACTAGGTGTACACTCTGCTCCCTGTGTGTGTGCCTCGCCAGAGTAATATTAATAATAATAATATTAATAATAATAATAATAATAATAAAAATAATAATAATAATAATAGCAATAAGAACAACAGCAATAATAATAATAATAAAATAATAATAATAAATAATAATAATAATAATAAATAATAATAATAATAATAATAATAATAATAATAATAATAATAATAATAATAATAATAATGATTCCTTTCAAATGTCTCCTACCTTAAGATCTTCTGTGATCCTTCATTCTTTGTTTCATTCCTTCCTTCCTCATCCTTCCTTCTTCCTTCCTTCCTTCCTTCCTTCCTTCCTTTCCTTCCTTCCTTCCCTCCTTCCTTCCTTCCCACCTTCCTTCCTTCCTTCCTTCCTTCCTTCCTTCCTTCCTTCCTTCCTTCCTTCCTTCCTTCCTTCCTTCCTTCCTTCATTCCTTCCTTCCTTCCTTCCTTCCTTCCTTCCTTCCTTCCTTCCTTCCTTCATTCCTTCCTTCTTTCCTTTTTCTTCCTTTCCTTCCTTCCGTCATTTCTACCTTCCTTCCTTCCTTCCTTCCCTCCCTCCTTCCTTCCTTCCTTTCTTCCTTCCTTCCTACTTCCTCCTTCCTTCCTTCCTTCCTTTCTCCTTCCCTCCTCCTTCCTTCCTTCCTTCCTTCCTTCATTTCTTCCTTCCTTCCTTCCTTCCTTCCTTCCTTCCTTCCTTCCTTCCTTCCTTCATTCCTTCTTTCTTCCTTCCTTCCTTCCTTCCTTCCTTCCTTCCTGCCTTCCTTCCTTCCCTCCCTCCTTCCTTCCTTCCTTCCTTCCTTCCTTCCTACCTTCCTTCCTTCCTTCCTTCCTTCCTTTCTTCCTTCCCTCCTTCCATCCTTCCTTCCTTCCTTCCTACCTTCCTTCCTTCCTTCCTTCCTTCCTTCCTTTCTTCCTACCTTCCCTTTCCTT
>NC_069483.1:12408682-12441182 GCF_026875155.1 Cherax quadricarinatus
AAGGACTTAATTTTAAATGAGTTCTTGCTAATTGACCAGTTTTACATATTCGGCACGATATATATATATATATATATATATATATATATATATATATATAATATATACTAGGCCTATCGTGTTACAATCAACACATCATCAGAAGCTTGCAGAACAGAGGATGAAATCAGAGCAACATTGCAAATTCCTGATGTGTTGATTGCCTCACGAAAGGCCTAGAGCTATCTTTCAACTCCCCCCCCCCGTGGTTGTTTTGCATCTTGCATCGCTTGTTTCTTAAGCAGCATCGTTACATATTACTCTCTCTTTCTCTCTCTCTTTCTCTATCTCTCTCTCTCTCTCTGGTAGAGCTGCGCATTAGACACCAGCAATATTCCTGCTCCTGCAGCACCATCTTCGGGTGGATAACATTTATAAAGGGGAATATGATCTTCCGAGTCTGGTATGACGGTGAGGATCGCGAAAATGTGGGAGGGAAGAGTGCCAGAAGGAAGGAAGGTGGGAGAGAAGGAGGGAAGAGTGCCAGAAGGAAGGAAGGTGGGAGAGAAGGAGGGAAGAGTGCCAGAAGGAAGGAAGGTGAGAGAGAAGGAGGGAAGAGTGCTAGAAGGAAGGAAGGTGAGAGAGAAGGAAGGGAGAGAGAGAAAAATGGTAAAAAGCAGAAGATGAGGGGAAAAAAAGATAAGCAGAAAGGAGAAAGGGAAGAGAATTAAGACAGTAAATAAGAAGAGAAAACATTGGAATAATAATATATAATAGGCAGAAAACGGAGGAAAAAAAATATTAAAAGGAATAAACGAAGAAAATGAGGGAAGAAGAGAAAGGTAAAGAAGAAAAAGAAGTGGAAAAGAGTGTGTAGAAGCCAGAGAACAAGACAATAAACACACTGGAATAAATGGTATAAAATACCGACACAAATGGCAATATAAACACAAATGCAGTATAATGTGATCCTTTATTGACTACGTTTTCGCCCACACAGTGGGCTTTTTCAAGTCACAAACAGTTTCTGTTTGTGACTTGAAAAAGCCCACTGTGTGGGCGAAACGTAGTCAATAAAGGATCACATTATACTGCATTTGTGTTTATATTGCCACAATAAACACACTGCATTAAACGAGAGGTTAAACGAAGATGAAGAACGATTAACGAGCCAAATCAATTAAACGAAGATGAAAAACGATTAACGAGTCAAATTAATTAAACGAATAAGAAGAACGAATAACGAGTCAAATGAATTAAACGAAGGAACTGAACAATTAACGAGTCAAACGAATTACACGAAGAACGATCAACGAATCAAACGAAGGAAAAAACGTCAGAGACCAATCGCTTTCTGAGCTTAATTACCCAACAGCAATTAACCGCGTGTAATTACATATTAGCAGTTAGAGGGAGAGAACTGTGCTGGTGGCGCCTCGTTGTCTACAATGGAATTTGACAGGTATATTTTCGGAGTTTCCGGCATGGGACCATCAGTGACTTCCTCTTGAAGTCCTGATGACTGCACGAACCTGATAAACCGCACGTTTCGGTCCAACTTAGACCATTCACAAGTCCTGCTGATAGTATATCAGTGTGACCCAGTCACGGTATTGTGTGATAGTGTGACCCAGTCACGGTATTGTGTGATAGTGTGACCCAGTCACGGTATTGTGTGATAGTGTGACCCAGTCACGGTATTGTGTGATAGTGTGACCCAGTCACTGCATTGTGTCTTTTTCGTCTTCATTACTTTGAGATATCTTCATTTGAGCTAGTTCTAAAAGTACTCAATATTTCTCATTATAGGTGAGGTTAGGTCTGGTTAGACTGGGTTAGATTACGTTAGGTTAGATTGGGGTTAGGTTAGGTGAATGAGGTTTAGGTGGAGCTTTGAAAATAGGCGCATTTTTACGAACGACAGAATTGGGATGATGAAAGACATGTATCTGGCACACACACACACACACACACACACACACACACACACACACACACACACACACACACACACACACACACACACACACACACACACACACACACACACACACACACACACACAAACAAACACACACACATAGGCATAGATGAGACGGGAGAAAGAGACTACATAGCAAGTACACTTCAGTCTGGGGAACACAAAGTGGTCATTGCAGTGATGTATAATCCACCACAGAACTGCAGGAGGCCAAGAGAAGAATATGAAGAGAGCAACAGAGCAATGGTGGACACACTTGCTGAGGTGGCAAGAAGAGCTCACTCCAGCAGAGCAAAGTTGCTGGTTATGGGGGATTTCAACCACAGGGAGATCGACTGGGAAAACCTGGAGCCACATGGGGGTCCCGAAACATGGAGAGCCAGGATGTTGGACGTGGTGCTGGAAAACCTCATGCAGCAACATGTTAAGGACACTACCAGAGTGAGAGGGGAGAATGAACCAGCAAGATTGGACCTTGTGTTCACCCTGGGCAGCTCAGACATTGAGGACATCAAGCAGGAGAGTCACCTAGGAGCTAGCGACCACGTGCTTCTGTGCTTTGAATACATAGTAGAGCTGCAAGTGGAGAGAATAACAGGAGTTGAATGGGAAAAGCCTGACTATAAAAGAGGGGACTACATAGAGTTGAAGAACTTCCTGCGGGAGGTTCAGTGGGACAGAGAACTGGCAGGAAAGGCAGTAAATGAAATGATGGAATATGTAACAACAAAATGCAAGGAGGCAGTGGAAAAGTTTATTCCCAAGGGCAACAGTAACAACGGGAAGACCAGAACGAGCCCCTGGTTTACCCGACGGTGTAAGGAGGCAAAAACAAAGTGCAATAGAGAATGGAAAAAGTACAGAAGGCAGAGAACACACGAAAATAGGAGATCAGTCGCAGAGCCAGGAATGAGTATGCACAGGTAAGGAGGGAGGCCCAGCGACAGTATGAAAATGACATAGCATCGAGAATCAAGACTGACCCGAAACTGTTGTATAGCCACATCAGGAGGAAGACAACAGTCAAAGACCAGGTGATCAATTAAGGACAGAAGGTGGAGAACTCACAAAAAATGATCAGGAGGTATGTGAGGAGCTGAACAGGAGATTTAAGGAAGTTTTTACAGTAGAGACAGGAAGGGCTGTGGGAAGACAGCACAGAAGGGAACATCAAGAGGGAATATACCAACAAGTGTTGGATGACATACGAACAACTGAGGAGGAGGTAAAGAAGCTCTTAAGTGACCTTGACACCTCAAAGGCGATGGACCGGACAACATCTCCCCATGGTCCTTAGAGAAGGAGCAAGAGATGCTGTGCGTCCCCTCAACCACAATCTTCAACACATCCCTTGAAACTGGGCAACTACCTGAGAAATGGAAGACAACTAATGAAGTCCCCATATTTAAGAAAGTAACCAGAAACGAGGCTCTAAACTACAGACCTGTGTCTCTGACATGTATTGTGTGCAAAGTCATGGAGAAGATTATCAGGAGGAGAGTGGTCGAACACCTGGAAAGGATCAAGATATAAATAAAACCAGCATGGGTTCAGGAAGGCAAATCCTGTATCACAAACCTCCTGAGTTTTATGACAAGGTAACAGAAGTAAGACACGAGAGAGAGGGGTGGTAGATTGCGTTTTCCTAGACTGCAGGAAGGCCTTTGACACAGTTCCCCACAAGAGATTAGTGCAGAAGCTGGAGGATCAGGCGCATGTAAAAGGGAGGGCACTGCAATGGATAAGGGGAATACCTGACAGGAGGCAGCAACGAGTCATGGTACGTGAAGAGGTATCACAGTGGGTGCCTGTTACGAGCGGGGTCCCACAGGGTCAGTTCTATGACCAGTGCTATTTTGATATATGTGGAACGACATGATTGGAAGGAATAGACTCTGAAGTGTCCCTGTTCGCAGATGACTGAAGTTGATGAGAAGAATAAATCGGACGAGATGAGCAGGACTGCAAAGAGACCTGACAGGCTGACATGTGGTCCAGTAACTGGCTTCTCGAATTCAATCCAGCCAAATGCAAAGTCATGAAGATTGGGGGAGGGGCAAAGAAGAGCGCAGACAGAGTATAGGCTAGGTGGACAAAGACTACAGACCTCACTCAGGAGAAAGACCTTGGGTGACCATAACACCGAGCACATCACCGGAGGCACACATCAACCAAATAACCGCTTCAGCATACGGGCGCCTGGCAAACCTGAGAATAGCGTTCCGATACCTTAATAAGGAATCGTTCAAGACACTGTAGACTGTGTATGTTAGGCCCATACTGGAGTATGCAGCACCAATCTGGAACCCACACCTGGTCAAGCACGTCAAGAAGTTAGAGAAAGTACAAAGGTTTGCAACAAGGCTAGTCCCAGAGCTCAAGGGAATGTCGTACGAGGAAAGGTTAAGGGAAATCGGACTGACGACACTTGAGGACAGAAGGGTCAGGGGAGAAAATGATAACGACATACAAGATACTGGGGGGAATAGACAAGGTGGACAGAGATAGAATGTTCCAGAGAGGGGACACAGGGACAAGAGGACACAACTGGAAGCTGAAGACTCAGACGAGTCACAGGGACGTTAGGAAGTATTTCTTCAGTCATAGAGTTGTCAGCAAGTGGAATAGCCTAGCAAGTGAAGTAGTGGAGCGGGAACCATACATAGTTTTAAGAAGAGGTATGACAAAGCTCAGGAAGCAGAGAGAGAGAGGACCCAGTAGCGACCCAGTAAGAGGCGGGCCAGGAGCTGAGTCTCGACCCCTGCAACCACAATTAGGTGAGTACAATTAGGTGAGTACACACACACACACACACAGGGAAGGCACTACAATGGATCAGGGAATACTTGTCAGGAAGACAGCAGCGAGCCATGGTACGTGGCGGGGTGTCAGAGGGGGCACCTGTGACCAGCGGGGTCCCACAGGGGTCAGTCCTAGGACCAGTGCTGTTTCTGGTATTTGTGAACGACATGACGGAAGGAATAGACTCCGAAGTGTCCCTGTTTGCAGATGACGTGAAGTTGTTGAGAAGAATTCATTAGATCGAAGACCAGGCGGAACTACAAAGGGATCTGGACAGGCTGCAGACCTGATCCAGCAATTGGCTCCTGGAGTTCAACCCCACCAAGTGCAAAGTCATGAAGATTGGGGAAAGGCAAAGAAGACCGCAGACTGAGTACAGTCTAAGGGGCCAGAGACTACAAACATCACTCAAGGAAAAAGATCTTGGGGTGAGTATAACACCAGCTACATCTCCTGAAGCGCACATCAACCAAATAACTGCTGCAGCATATGGGCGCCTAGCAAACCTCAGAACAGCATTCCGACATCTCAATAAGGAATCGTTCAGGACCCTGTACACCGTGTACCTTAGGCCCATATTGGAGTATGCTGCACCAGTTTGGAACCCACACCTAGCCAAGCACGTAAAGAAACTAGAGAAAGTGCAAAGGTTTGCAACAAGACTAGTCCCATAGCTAAGAGGTATGTCCTACGAGGAGAGGTTAAGGGAAATCAACCTGACGACACTGGAGGACAGGAGAGATAGGGGGGACATGATAACGACATACAAAATACTGAGAAGAATTGACAAGGTGGACAAAGACAGGATGTTCCAGAGATTGGACACAGTAACAAGGGGACACAGTAACAAGGGGACACAGTTGGAAGTTGAAGACACAGATGAATCACAGGGATGTTAGAAAGTATTTCTTCAGCCACAGAGTAGTCAGGAAGTGGAATAGTTTGGGAAGCGATGTAGTGGAGGCAGGATCCATACATTGCTTTAAGCAGAGGTATGATAAAGCTCATGGTTCAGGGAGAGTGACCTAGTAGCGACCAGTGAAGAGGCGGGGCCAGGAGCTTGGACTCGACCCCTGCAACCTCAACTAGGCGAGTACAATTAGGTGAGTACACACACACACACACACACACACACACACACACACACACACAAACACAGACCCCAACAAGGCTAAAATTTCCCAGCAATTTAGAATGCAGCCAAAAAAATTGCTGGAAGAATTTACAAATAACTCAATAAAGACTGAACACACCTGCAACATCTGGCACATAAAACATCTGCTAGTAATAAGGAGAGAGAGATATATAACCAACATCTGGCACTGAGGATCAAGAGCTGTGTATATATCTGAGTACTCATCAAAATCCTTGTGAAGGATTGCCATCCCTGCTCTTTATAACGTAGACAAACTGAGATCAGTAATGTTATCTAGACAAACTGAGATCAGTAATGTTATCTAGACAAACTGAGATCAGTAATGTTATCTAGACAAACTGAGATCAGTAATGTTATCTAGACAAACTGAGATCAGTAATGTTATCTAGACAAACTGAGATCAGTAATGTTATCTAGACAAACTGAGATCAGTAATGTTATCTAGACAAACTGAGATCAGTAATGTTATCTAGACAAACTGAGATCAGTAATGTTATCTAGACAAACTGAGATCAGTAATGTTATCTAGACAAACTGAGATCAGTAATGTTATCTAGACAAACTGAGATCAGTAATGTTATCTAGACAAACTGAGATCAGTAATTTTAAATCTAGACAAACTGAGATCAGTAATGTTATCTAGCCCAAACTGAGATCACTAATGTTATCTAGACAAACTGAGATCACTAATGTTATCTAGACAAACTGAGATCACTAATGTTATCTCCACTACACCAGTCATCACATAATAACAATAATTACAATAGCTACAATAATAATAATAATACTAATAATGATAATAATAATAATAGCAATTATAATAATAGAAATAATAATAATAATAATAATAATAATAATAATAATAATAATAATAATATAATAATAATAATAATAATAATAATAATAATAATAATAATAATAATAATAATAATAATAAACAATAATAATAATGGTAATAACAGCGATAATAATAAGAACTGTTCATACTTATCGTAGTAACAACCGCCATATACAGTGCTAATTACCTTCGTTAATTACCTTTAATTACCTGTACTTGCATATTTTCCTAAGTAATTACTCAAGCACCAGGTGGACCAAGTTATCCCTCGAGCCGGAAAAACTTAATTTGATGAAGTATCAAGCAGCATTTTTTGGACGATATTCCGTAGTGTTAATGGAGGTTGTTACACCGTGTTGGTAAAATATTTGCCTGCCTAAGTTGTTATATGACAGTATATTGGTTTGGTGTTCCTCACTCTATGTACTCGTTTGATTGGTCTAGTGTCTCAGTCTGTGTTTGGTCTGTGTACTTGTCTTACATCCTTGCTGCCACTGTTGTGACTGTCATCATGGGTAGAGTGAGATGTATGATCCAATCTCTTACAGTCTTACTGTCACTGTTCATCCAGCAGATATCTTTCTAACTGTTGAGAAAAATACAAACTGTACAAAATGAAAATATGTTTTTAATACTGGAAAAACTAGATTATTCAGTGTAAACTAGGACTGAGTGTGTTCTAGTTTTAGTATCCTTCTAGCTTACATCATTTAAACTGTCTGCTCTTTCTAGCATTTACAATTTCTAGTTTAATCATTTAAAATTACATTTTCTAGCAGCCGTCGGCTCTATATTATCATTTGAATTGCATTTCCTTTCTAGTATTCATCACTTCTAGTATTAACACTTTAGATTCATTGTAAGTTAAGATGGGTTCTCTAAGCCTACTCAAATTCCCGGAAAAAACTTAGGCCTCGATAAAGTTCCCATAACATCCCTGCGGATGTCACATGACCTTGATTAATCGCGGAAATTCTGGCGTAAGATATTGATCTTTCTATAATTATGAGAGTGAGAACGTCTTCCCGATAATTAAGTCTGAGAAATATTGCTTATCGATGATGTAAGGTGTAACGTGACGTGTGAGAAAGAGGGAGTGTAGTAAGTGGAAGGAATAGTGGCATGAGAGAGAGAGAGAGAGAGAGAGAGAGAGAGAGAGAGTGGGGGGAAAGGAGCGTTACAAACGGGAAGGAGGAGAGAGGGAATGGTAAACATGAGACAGGTAAGAATGCAGGAAATGGACGAATCTCTGATAAACATGAAATAGGAAAGAATTTAAGATAAACACAAAAGAGAGTGTGAGGGTAGCAGGCGAGGTCTTATTATCTGAAATTCCCAAAGCTAGCAATACTTTTGTCCAGCTATTTACGCTTTACTTTTTACTATAATAAAAGTATAAAATACCGACACGTGCAACACTTTTTTATCCTCATTTCTGAAACATTTCGCTCACCACCTCAAAAATGGTACTATAAGGCTGAGAGAGACTGATCACATCATTACCTTCCCCTCTGCTGCTGTCTTGAGTTATATTCACCTCTGTATTCGACTGAAGAAAGCTACTCTGTAGGCTAAACGTGCCTTAGTCTTCACACTTCAGTTTCGCTCTCAAGACACCCTCTTCAAATTTTTACGGATCTGTTACGAACGTTTGAAGCCATGTTATTGTCTTACGAAATCGTAATGACACGATTGCAAACAAACCAAACCACGGGTGGGGTTAGAACCCGCGGTCAGAGAGTCTCCAAACTCCAGACCGTCGCGTTAGTCACTGGGCCAGCTAGCTTCGATAAGATTCATCCAACTAGGTATATTTTCTATTCCTATGGTGTATAAATACACCTAGTTGGAGGAATCTTATTGAAGCTAGCTGGCCCAGTGGCTAACGCGTCGGTCTGGAGTTTTGTGACTCTCTGATCGTGGGTTCAAACCCCACCCGTGGTATGGAATGTTATTGTACCCATTCCAGGAATCTCGGAATGGATGGTACAACACTATTCAAGGGATATTTCCAGATTCTGACCTTAATGATGGTTCATTCAGCTCACAACGCATGGATCCGGGTTCAATCTTGGACGAGACTGGACGTATAGGCCAGTTAATTATCCTAAAACTTCCTTTCCTCTTTTCCACCTAGCAGTAAGTAGGCACCTGGGTGTTATTTGACTGTTGTGGTTGGCATCCTATGGAAATAAGTTACACTTGCCCGGCTTTCGTGAGTTATTCTGGATTGTTAACCCTCTGGGATTAATTTCCCAGAATTAATTATCCGCTCGGGGGCTTATTAACCCTCTGGAGATAATAAACATAATCTTCTTCAGAGGCTGACCTAAAAGAGGATCAAGTATTACTACTTAAACTATTGCTATTACCATTTCTATTGCTCCTTTCACTCCCCTTTCTGTCTTTTGTGCCACTAAAACTACTCTCATACTTTCCACTACCGCTACTACTTCCACTACTTTTCCATTACCAGACTTACCACTTACACTTCTTTTTCTTCCTCTCTTGGTCCCGTCCCTCTCCCCTCGCCTATATATACTGGCTCCCTCACTTTTGTGTTAGTATGACTTTGTAAATGGTCCAAGTCGGACCGGAACGTCGTCATAAGCTTCTCTTTCCTATGTTCTGGTTATTTGTGAATTGTTCCAGTCACAGTATTGTATCTTTTTGTTTAAGTAATCCATGTATTACCTCTGTTCAGAGGTAAGCCATAATGAGCCTCTTCGTGCAGGTAGTGGAGGCTTGAGCCTCCGTCTGCTTAGACATACACAAACCTCCCAACTGCTCTTATCGAGTCAGTCAGCCAGTTACCCCCCCCCCAAAAAAAAAAATCGTTCCCTATCCCCTCTCATGAACTGCATTTCAACCATCGTTCCTTATTTACCAGCGCAGTAAAACTCACGCCGATACAGGCTGCATAATATGCGCATATTTCACATTCATTACTGACCAGCGGACAAATTGCACTGATTTTAGCAGTGGAATTCAATGGGGGAGATAAATTAGTATGCAGAATTTTGTGTATAGATTGTTTTCAGTTGTGACTGGAGATTTTTTTTTTTTGAGAACCCATCCTATGTCATGGAATATGAGAGTGAACCCATCCTATGACAAGGAATCAATCCTCTGGGATGGAGTATGCCAGGAAACCCATCCTGTGGGATGGAGTATGCCAGGAGACCCATCCTGTGGGATGGAGTATGCCAGGAAACCCATCCTGTGGGATGGAGCATGCCAGGAAACCCATCCTGGGTGATGTAATATGAGAGGGAACCCATTCTATGTGATGGAATATAACAGGGAACCCATCCTATGTGATAGAATATAACAGGGAACCCATCCTATGTGATAGAATATAACAGGGAACCCATCCTATGTGATAGAATATAACAGGAAACCCATCCTATGTGATAGAATATAACAGGGAACCCATCCTATGTGATAGAATATAGCAGGAAACCCATCCTACGTGATAGAATATAACAGGGAACCCATGCTATGTGATGATAGTAACAGATAAAAGCAACTCTTGCTTTAATATCATAAAGCATCACATGAATCAACGTACCCACACAATCTCACTAATTCTGTTAACCCAAAATCTAATAGTTCCTCCTCTTCTCCTCTCTCATTTTTGAGGCAAATAAAATCCTAGAATATACGGTAATTTGTCTAGTACAATTGTCTAGAATCCTAGCAACACACAACTTCACGCGTTGTTGAGTTTTTGTGGCTCGTCGTAAAATTTTCTTTGTGTTGTGGTCGACCCACTTTTTTGTGTCTCCTCTTTTCAGAGGGTCGACCTCCTAGGGTGGTATATTATCCACACAGTGTTGTGAAAGCTTTGTAAGTAAGGTAGGGGGAAGCTGGTAAGGGAAGAGAGAGAGAGAGAGAGAGAGAGAGAGAGAGAGAGAGAGAGAGAGAGAGAGAGAGAGAGAGACAGACAGACAGACAGACAGACAGACAAAGAGAGAAAGTACGGGTGTCTCTGCCAGAGGGAAGGATTTGGGTAAGGAATAATGTCTGTCGTTTTTCATGAGTCGAGGTCAAAGGGAGTCACTGTTAGCGTAAATATGACTTCTTTCCCCAGTGAATATGACTTCTTTCCCCAGTGAATATGACTTCTTTCCCCAGTGAATATGACTTCTTTCCCCAGTGAATATAATTTTCTCTCCCCTGTGAATATGACTTATTTTCCCAGTGAATATGACTTTCTTTCCCCAGTGAATATGACTTCTTTTCCCAGTGAATATGACTTTCTTCCCCCTGTGAATATGACTTATTTTCCCAGTGAATATGACTTATTTTCCCAGTGAATATGACTTTCTTCCTCCTGTGAATATGACTTTTTTCCCAGTGAATATGACTTCTTTCCCAGTGAATATGACTTCTTTCCCAATGAACATGACTTCTTTCCCTGTGAACATGACTTCTTTCCCAGTAAATATGACTTCTTTCCCAGAAAATATGACTTATTTCCCAGTAAATATGACTTCTTTCCCAATGAATATGACTTCTTTCCCAGTGAACATGATTTCTTTCATTCCCACAAACCTGTTTCCTCAACTACCTTTCCACGGAGACGTAAAATTTAGTCCATAGGCCTAATAGGCTTCTGTTTAGCAGATTGCATATTAGACTCAGTGGTAACGTGTTTAGTTTACAACTGAAGGACTCGGGTTAGATCTTGGGCGAGGCATCATGTACGGGTCTCTCAGTCCATTCGATGTTCCTGTTTACCTGGCAGTAAATAGGTACCTGAGTGTTAGTCAGCTGTTGGAGAAATAATGTTCCTTAGATAAAGCTTTGCTTGTAAAGAAGCTAAAGTAGGATAACATCTGTTAGCTTGTAAATGAGCTGAGGCAGGATAACAGCTCTTAGCTTGTAAATGAGCTGAGGCAAGATAACAGTTCTTAGCTTGTAAATGAGCTGAGGCAAGATAACAGTTCTTAGCTTGTAAATGAGCTGAGGCAGGATAACAGTTCTTAGCTTGTAAATGAGCTGAGGCAAGATAACAGTTCTTAGCTTGTAAATGAGCTGAGGCAAGATAACAGCTCTTAGCTTGTAAATGAACTGAGGCAAGATAACAGTTCTTAGCTTGTAAATGAGCTGAGGCAAGATAACAGTTCTTAGCTTGTAAATGAGCTGAGGCAAGATAATAGTTCTTAGCTTGTAAATGAGCTGAGGCAGGATAACAGTTCTTAGCTTGTAAATGAGCTGAGGCAGGATAACAGTTCTTAGCTTGTAAATGAGCTGAGGCAGGATAACAGTTCTTAGCTTGTAAATGAGCTGAGGCAAGATAATAGTTCTTAGCTTGTAAATGAGCTGAGGCAAGATAACAGCTCTTAGCTTGTAAATGAGCTGAGACAGGATAACATCTCTGTGATGTAAATTCACCAAATCTAACAGTGCATATATTTTACGAAGGTATATATTCTTAATGGAAGAATACCACACAGTACTGAGCGTACATTCCTCTCAGGTTGTGGTATAATCTTTATCAGGAAAAATATCTCCCACGGCTAGTGGTTGAAGATGGATGGTCGACTCAGAGGAACCTTAGCTAATTACGGATCCTGTCAGTCACTGACTAGGTGGAGAACGTGGCACCAAGACATGTACCAAGAAATACACAGATATTATGTATAATATGTATATATTATATATAATATATATATAATATATATTATATATTGATATATTATATATATAAAATATTACTATATTATATAAATGATGCATATATAACACTTGTCTATGTTCCATAATAACTGACACGGAGACAAACTAGGGAGAATTGATCTGTACATTTCGACCCTTCTGAAATCCTCCTCAGCAATACGAAGAGGATCCAAGAAGTGGATATGAAATATAGAAATCAATTAATCTCCCGAGTTCCTGTCTCCGTGAGGGTTATTATAGAGCATCTATCTATCTATCTATCTATCTATCTATTTATCTATCTATATATTGTGGATAGGTTGATTTGCTAGCTTCGAAGTCTTTCGACCTCGTTAAGGTTGTAATAAAGTTGGTAGAATTACCGACAATATGTAATAAAAGACACAATCAACTATGTGACATTTATTGTGGCACGTTTCGTCTCCAGGGCTTTATCAAGCATTACAAGTAATGGCTTGATAAAGCTCCTGGAGAGCGAAACGTTACCACAATAAATGTCACATTAGTTGCACTTGTGTCCTTTTACTCGTTAAGGTTATTGAAATTCCGTTTAACCTGCACAAGTTGTCAGGTATGAAAGTTTTACTTTCCACTTCAGTGCTGGAGTCTGTAAGACTGATGTCTCGTATCTTCTAGTGCATTTTCTCACAGATGGTTGTGCCTCTTTATCTTGCCTGCTCTCTGAAGATGCTGTAATGAGGGACTTAGTTATCCGTAGGGATCACACAGCATGTGGAGGATGGAAATCAGATTTGACCAAAGTCGAGGGGTGCTACAGTTTTGAGAATCAAGAATCCTTTACCAGCATCAAGGTACCCCAACCTTGAAGACCCTGACACAATGTGTCACCAAGAACAGGGAAACGAAACCCCTGACCCTTGATATAAATAATACTTAGGGTTACAAGAGGGAACTGAAACAGGGAAGCCACAGCATAGGTCAGTCTAACACGGGACTCACCAGCTGGAGAAATACTCACATATGTCATGATTCAGAAGACTGCCAGTACATATTATATAAAAACACTAAAAATAACGAATGGATGGTTTACAAGTACAAAGAATTATAAAAGCAATAATATCGTGGCCGGAATACTTCATAAATTCACCCATAATACCGTGGCTGGAACAGGTTATCAACTAGCCATCATTATCGTGGCTGGAACAGGTTATCAACTTGCCATCATTATCGTGGCTGGAACAGGTTATTAACTAGCCATCATTATCGTGGCTGGAACAGGTTATCAACTTGCCATCATTACCGTGGCTGGAACAGGTTATCAACTAGCCATCATTATCGTGGCTGGAAGAGGTTATCAACTAGCCATCATTATCGTGGCTGGAAGAGGTTATCAACTTGCCCATCATTACGTGGCTGGAGAGGTTATCAACTAGCCATCATATCGTGGCTGGAACAGGTTATCAACTAGCCATCATACGTGGCTGGAACAGGTTATCAACTAGCCACATTATCGTGGCTTGAAGAGGTTATAACTAGCCATCATATCGTGGCTGGAAGAGGTTATCAACTTGCCATCATTATCGTGGCTGGAAGAGGTTATCAACTTGCCATCATTATCGTGGCTGGAAGAGGTTATCAACTAGCCTCATTATCGTGGCTGGAAGAGGTTATCAACTAGCCATCATTATCGTGGCTGGAAGAGGTTATCAACTTGCCATCATTATCGTGGCTGGAAGAGGTTATCAACTAGCCATCATTATCGTGGCTGGAAGAGGTTATTAACTAGCCATCATTATCGTGGCTGGAACAGGTTATCAACTAGCCATCATTATCGTGGCTGGAAGAGGTTATCAACTAGCCATCATTATCGTGGCTGGAAGAGGTTATTAACTAGCCATCATTATCGTGGCTGGAACAGGTTATCAACTAGCCATCATTATCCGTGGCTGGAACAGGTTATAACTAGCCATCATATATCGTGGCTGGAACAGGTTATAACTAGCCATCATTATCGTGGCTGGAACAGGTTATTAACTAGCCATCATTATCGTGGCTGGAACAGGTTATCAACTAGCCATCATTATCGTGGCTGGAACAGGTTATTAACTAGCCATCATTATCGTGGCTGGAACAGGTTATAACTAGCCATCATTACGTGGCTGGAACAGGTTATTAACTAGCCAGCATTATCGTGCTGGAACAGGTTATCAACTAGCCATCATTATCGTGGCTGGAACAGGTTATTAACTAGCCATCATTATCGTGGCTGGAACAGGTTATCAACTAGCCATCATATCGTGGCTGGAACAGGTTATTAACTAACCATCAAATTACGTGGCTGGAAAGGTTATTAACTAGCCATCATTATCGTGGCTGGAACAGGTTATTAACTAGCCATCATTATCGTGGCTGGAACAGGTTATCAACTAGCCATCATTATCGTGGCTGGAACAGGTTATTAACTAGCCACATTACGTGGCTGGAACAGGTTATTAACTAGCCATCATTATCGTGGCTGGAACAGGTTATTAACTAGCCATCATTATCGTGGCTGGAACAGGTTATCAACTAGCCATCATTATCGTGGCTGGAAAAAGTTTCAACTGCCATCATTATCGTGGCTGGAACAGGTTATCAACTAGCCATCATTATCGTGGCTGGAACAGGTTATCACTAGCCATCATACGTGGCTGGAACAGTTATCAACTAGCCATCAGTACGTGGCAGGAACAGTTATCACTAGCATCATACCGTGGCTGGAAAGGTATCAACTAGCCGCCATTACCGTGGCTGGAGCAGGTTATCAACTAGCCATCGATACCGTGGCTGGAACAGGTTATCAACTAGCCGCCATTACCGTGGCTGGAGCAGGTTATCAACTAGCCATCAATACCGTGGCTGGAACAGGTTATCAACTAGCCGCCATTACCGTGGCTGAACAGGTTATCAACTGCCGCCATTACACGTGCTGAACAGTTATCAACTAACCGCCATTACCGTGGCTGGAACAGGTTATCAACTAGCCGCCATTACCGTTACTGGAACAGGTTATCAACTAGCCATCAATACAGTGGCTGGAACAGGTTATCAACTAACCATCAATACCGTGGGTGGAACAGGTTATCAACTAGCCGCCATTACCGTGGCTGGAACAGGTTATCAACTAGCCGCCATTACCGTGGCTGGAACAGGTTATCAACTAGCCGCCATTACCGTGGCTGGAACAGGTTATCAACTAGCCGCCATTACCGTGGCTGGAACAGGTTATCAACTACCGCCTTACCGTGGCTGGAACAGGTTATCACTAGCCGCCATTACCGTGCTCAATAGCTCATAAATTACCAACATTAGAGAAACTTTAACGACGTTTGTTCATCTGAACCAAAAGACTAGTCAATATTTGTAGCAGTGATCAGTTCATTATATGTAGATCAGTGTTAGTTGAGTGTCGGCTGACCACAGTTGGATAAGACTTCCATGGATGATAGCATCTCCACCATGTCACAGCTACTGTTATATGAGTATCTGCACCACTGTCACAGCTACTGTTAATGATATCTGCACCAGTGTCACAGCTGCTGTTATATGAGTATCTCCACCACTGTCACAGCTACTGTTATATTGAGTATCTGCACCACTGTCACAGCTACTGTTATATTGAGTATCTGCACCACTGTCACAGCTAGTGTTATATTGATATCTGCTACCACGTCACAGCTGCTGTATATTGAGTATCTGCACCACTGTCACAGCTGCTGTTATATTGAGTATCTGCACCACTGTCACAGCTGCTGTTATATTGAGTATCTGCACCATTGTCACAGCTGCTATTATATTGAGTATCTACACCACTGTCACAGCTGCTGTCTCTACTATTGTTACAGCAGCTGTTATATAGACTATCTTTACCTGTGTCACAATAGCTGTCTCTACCAGTGTCACAGCAGCTGTCTCCACCAGAGTCACAGCAGCAGTCTCTACCACTGTCACAGCAGCTGTGGCATAGATTACCTCCGCCAGTGTCACAGCTGCTGTCTCCACCAGTGTCACTGTGGCTGTCTCTACCAGTGTCACTGTGGCTGTCTCTACCAGTGTCACTGTGGCTGTCTCTACCAGTGTCACAGCAGCTGTGGTATAGAGTACCTCCACCAGTGTCACAACAGCTGTCTCCACCAGAGTCACAGCAGCTGTCTCCACCAGTGTCACAGCAGCTGTCTCCACCAGAGTCACAGCAGCAATCTCCACCAGTGTCACAGCAGCTGTCTCCACCAGAGTCACAGCAGCAATCTCCACCAGTGTCACAGCAGCTGTGGTATGGAGTACCTCCACCAGTGTCACAGCAGCTGTGGTATAGAGTACCTCTACCAGTGTCACCACTGCTGTCTCCACCAATGTCACAGTAGCTGTGGTATAGAAACCCCGACCAGTGTTGCAGCAGCTGTCTCCACCAGTGTTGCAGCAGCTGTCTCCACCAGTGTTGCAGCAGCTGTCTCCACCAGTGTTGCAGCAGCTGTCTCCACCAGTGTTGCAGAAGCTGTCTCCACTAGTGTTGCAGCAGCTTGTCTCCACAGTGTCTACAGCAGCTGTTACTAGTGATTACGCCAGTGTCCACTAGCTGCTTGCACGATGTTTCCACCATGTGCAGCAGCTGTCTCCACAGTGTTCAGCAGCTGTCTCCACAGTGTTTGCACAGCTGTCTCCACCAGTGTTCAGCAGCTTCTCACACCAGTGTTGCAAGACTCTCCCTACGTCAACTTTCTACCTCTCCACCATTCACCACAGTTTCGGCCGCTGCCCATCATGTTTCTGCCACTCTCACGTGGCAGCACGCCCCTGTTCACCTCTTCCTCCATCAGCCTCTCCGTGTTCATGCCTCTCTCCTCCATCACCCCTTCTCCTCACTCTCCACCATTCACCACGTTTCTGTCCCTCTCCTCCACACGCCCTTTAGTGCCTCTCAGCCCTCCATCACCATTTCTGCCTCTCCCTCCACACCCCTTCTGCCCTCTCCCTCCATCACCCCTTCTTGCCCACTTCCCCATCACCACTTTCTGCCCTCTCCCACCATCACCACTTTCTGCCCCTCTCCCTCCATCACCTTTCTGCCCTCTCCCCTCCATCACCACTTTCTGCCCTCTCCCTCCATCACCCCTTTCTGCCCTCTCCCTCCATCACCCCTTTCTGCCTCTCCCTCCATCACCCTTTCTGCCCTCTCCCTCCATCACCACTTTCTCCCTCTCCCTCCATCACCCTTTCTGCTCTCTACCTCCCTCCATCACCCCTTTCTGCCCTCTCCCTCCATCACCCCTTTCTGCCTCTCCCCTCCCTCCATCACCCCTTTCTGCCCTCTCCCCCATCACCCCTTTCTGCCCTCTCCCTCCATCACCCTTTCTGCCCTCTCCCTCCATCACCCTTTCTCTCCCCTCCTCCCTCTCATCACCCCTTTCTGCCCTCTCCCTCCATCACCCCCTTTTCTCTCATAGCCCTCTGCCTCTCCCTCCATCACCCCTTTCTGCCCTCTCCCTCCATCACCCTTTCTGCCCTCTCCCTCCATCACCCTTTCTGCCCTCTCCCTCCATCACCACTTTCTGCCCTCTCCCTCCATCACCCCTTTCTGCCCTCTCCCTCCATCACCCTTTCTGCCCTCTCCCTCCATCACCCCTTTCTGCCCTCCCCTCCATCACCTCTTTCTGCCCTCTCCCTCCATCACCCCTTTCTGCCCTCTCCCTCCATCACCCCTTTCTGCCCTCTCCCTCCATCACCCCTTTCTGCCCTCTCCCTCCATCACCCCTTTCTGCCCTCTCCCTCCATCACCCTTTCTGCCCTCTCCCTCCATCACCCCTTTCTGCCCTCTCCTCCTCCATCACCCCTTTCTGCCCTCTCCCTCCATCACCCCTTTCTGCCCTCTCCCTCCATCACCCCTTTCTGCCCTCTCCCTCCATCACCCCCTTTTCTGCCCTCTCCCTCCATCACTCCCTTTTCTGCCCTCTCCCTCCATCACCCCTTTCTGCCCTCTCCCTCCATCACCCCTTCTGCCCTCTCCTCCATCACCCCTTTCTGCCCTCTCCCTCCATCACCCCTTTCTGCCCTCTCCCTCCATCACCACTTTCTGCCCTCTCCCTCCATCACCCCTTTCTGCCCTCTCCCTCCATCACTCCTTTCTGCCCTCTCCCTCCATCACCCCTTTCTGCCCTCTCCCTCCATCACCCCTTTCTGCCCTCTCCTCCATCACCCCTTTCTGCCCTCTCCCTCCATCACCACTTTCTGCCACTCCCTCCATCACCCCTTTCTGCCCTCTCCCTCCATCACCCCTTTCTGCCCTCTCCCTCCATCACCCTTTCTGCCCTCTCCCTCCATCACCCCTTTCTGCCCTCCTCCTTTTCCTCCTCCACCACCCCTTTCTGCCCTCTCCCTCCATCACCCCTTTCTGCCCCTCCCTCCACCACTTTCTGCCTCTCCTCCACCCTTCTCCCATACATCACACACTCCCTCCTCCTCACACCCCTCCTACCTTATGTATACACCCCTCCCTCATACCCTTACTACTGTGCAGGGACACGCAACCTCTCCCCTCCTCTCTCCTCCACTCTCCTCTCACTCTCCTCTCTCTTCCTCCTCTCTCACCTCACTCTCTCTCTCTCTCTCTCCTCTCTCTTCTCTCTCCTCTCTCTCTCTCTCTCTCTCTCTCCTCCTCTCTCTCTCTCCTCTTCTCTTTCTTTCTGGATGTTGCAGATCTCTCACACATTTTCCTGAGCATTTCCTCTCCCTCACTTATAATCATTACTGTCCTTGGCTGAGTTTGCTGATGCATTTCCTTTTTTACATTATCTTAGACTCCTAATCTATCACTTTGACACTTTCTCTTGGCCTCTTTCCCTATTCCCTCTTCTTCTTCTCATCTTCCGCTTACTTCTTATTATTCCCCCCCCTTCGTTTGTCATGCTAATTCTTCCTATCAATTATTGTTTTGTCTCATATATTCTTGGCATCCATCTCCTCTTCTTACTTTTCATTCTTGGGTTTATTCTAATCTTCCTATCTTCTTTCCCCCTTTCGTCTTCTACTTCTCCACCTTCTGCCTCTATCCAGTTTTTCTTCACCATCTTTTCCTTGTGCTGTACTTCTTACCGTTTCCTTCTTTACTGGCATATCTCAGCCCCCCATCTCAGCCTCCCATCTCAGTCCCCCATCTCAGCCTCCCACCTCAGCCTCCCATCTTAGCCTCCCATCTCAGCCTCCCATCTCAGCCTCCCACCTCAGCCTCCCATCTTAGCCTCCCATCTCAGCCTCCCATCTCAGCCTCCCATCTCAGCCTCCCATCTCAGCCTCCCATCTCAGCCTCCCATCTTAGCCTCCCATCTCAGCCTCCCATCTCAGCCTCCCATCTCAGCCTCCCATCTCAGCCTCCCATCTCAGCCTCCCATCTCAGCCTCCCATCTCAGCCTCCCATCTCAGCCTCCCATCTCAGCCTCCCATTTTAGCCTCCCGTCCCCTCAGCCCCCCCCCCTATCTCACCCTTTTTCCCCCCACTAGCTACCTCTCGCCCCCACCAGCCCCCACCCCCCACAGCCCCCAAAAACACCAACCCCCCCAAACCACCAAAAAACAACACCTTCCCCCCAAAACCACACACACACACACACACACCACAAACAACACCCACACACACCCCACCCCCCCCCCAACCCAACCCCCCCCCAAACACAAACACACCACACAACCCCCACCACACACACACCCCCCCCACACACCCCCCCCCCCCCACACACACACCACCACACAACACACACCAAAAACCCAACCCCCCCAACCCCCCCACCCCCCCCACCCCCCCCCCCCCCCCCACACACCCCCCCCCCCCCCCACACACCCCCCACCCCCCCCCCCCCCCCAACAACCCAAAAAACACCACACCACACCCACCCCCACAACCCCCCCACCCCCCCACCCCCCCCCCCCCCCCCACCTAACCCCCCCAAACCACCCCACCCACCAACCCCACACACACTCCACACCCACCCCCCCCCCCCCCCCCCCCCCCCTCCACCAAACCCCACCCCACACACAACACCCCCAAACACAATACACCACACACCACCACACACCCCCACCCCCCCACCACCACCACACACAAACCCACACACCCAACACCACCCCCCCCCCCCCCACCCCACCCAACACACAACCCCCCCAAACACAAACACAAAACACACACACCCCCCCCCCCCCACACCCACCACAACACACACAAAACACACACAAACCCACCCCCCCACACACACACCCCCCCAAACACACACACACACACATACACACACAAACAACACAAAAACACACACACCCCACAACAACCACAAACAACACACACCACACACAAACAACCACACACACACCCACAACAACCCCACCCACACAACACACACACACACACACACCCACACAACACAAAAACCCAAAAACCCAACCCCCCCCCCCCCAACCAAAACACACACACAAACCCACACACAAAAACCACACACAACCAACACAATTTTTCGATCTGAAACTATGGAACTATTTTAGGGAATAATTTCTACTCCCCAAAATTAAATTTATTACTTGTGGGGACGCTGGCCCGAAATTTCTCAAAATTTGGGATCATGTTTGAACTTGCTTAAATCTCTCTTTCTCTCTTCTCTCTCTCTCCTCCCCTCTCTCTCTTCTCTCTCTCCCCCCTCCTCTCTCTCTCTCCCCTTTCTTCTCCTCTCTCTCTCTCTTTATAGTATTAGTTTCTTTTCCCCAAAAATATCTCTTTTTTTTGTTTTAATAAACAAATAAATATTATCATTGTTTTGGTTTTTTAAAAACGTTTTTTATGTACTTTCTGGTCCAACGGCAACACTCGCCGGGGTCGTAGTGTGATTGATATTTAAAAAAAAATTGAAATTTAAACCCTTTAAATTTCTGGGAGATTTCCCTTTCCCTCCTCAAAAAAAAAAAAAAAAAATCGGGGAAAATTTGCTTCAACTTTTTTTTAAATTTTTTTTTTCCCAAATTTACGCTCAGCCATCTTGATTTGGGTACATTTCCCTGAAATTTTTTATTTTTTCCAATTTGAGGGTTGAGGTTCACTCACATTTCCCCCCGGCACTCCAAAAAAAAATTTTTTTCTGGTTGTTCTGCATTTCTTGACGTCGAGGCTCCCCTTTCCCCCCCTATCTTAAAAATAGTGCTTCAGGACAATACTTTCTGTGAGGGTTTTTTTTTGAGATTAGTCTGGATAAATTTTTTGGGAAACAGGTTTTTTGTTGTCGGGATAAAATTTCTGCGTTTAAAAAAGAACAAAAACTTTAAGGTATGCAGAGGCAACACAGACAGAGACAACGCAGGCAACAACGACAGGCAAGCAGACAGAGCAACAACAGCGAAAAACAGAAAAACAGGCAACAACAGCGAGCAAAAACAGACAGAGCAAGAACGACAGAGCAACAACAGACAGAGCAACGCGACGAGCAACAACAGCAGGAAAGCCCAACAGAAAACAACAGAAGAAACAGCAACAGAGAACCCACAGCAGACAACAGCAGCAGGCAACAGCAGACGGCAAAAACGACAAGCAACAGCAGACAGAGCAACGCGACGAGAAACAGTGACAGAGCAACGAGAAGGCAACAGCGCGGCCGCGCAGAGCAACCGACAAGCAACGAAACAGGCAACAGCAGACGAGAACAACCAGATAAACCGACGGGCCCAAAAACAGACGGCAACAGCAGACAGAGCAACAGCAGACAGGCAACGCAGACGAGAACAGCAGGACAGGAACAGAGACAACCACGACAGACAGAGAAACACAGACAGAGAAACAAAAACGGACAACAGCAGCAGAGCAAAAACGAAGAGAAACGCACCAAGCCAGCAGCGGCAACGCGCAGGCAACAACAAAACGGAAACACAGACAGAGCAACAGCAGACGGCCCCCACAGACAAGCAACAGCAGACGGGCCCAAAAACAGCAGAGCAAACCCCAACAGACCCAAAACAGACAGGCAACAGCAGACGACCCAAAAACCCCAACGGTAACAGCGACAGACCCAAAAGCGACGAGCAACAGCGACAGGCCGCGCCCGCAGCAGACAACACAGACGCAGCAGCAGCTAAATAACAACAGTGTGAAAATATAGCAGTCAAGCACCAACAACAAAAATCCACGACAATTTAAAAAACATAATCTATGAATAACGTATCGCCCTTTAACACCCATAACCCTATGTTAAAACTTCCCATATTATTTCTGCATAATAATACCAATTTTTATCACCAAACTCCAAACTCGACACCAACTATATCTTTTTAATATCCCAAACCACTTTTCCGTCTTTACCACTTTACTCTACACTATTAATATAGGGACTACTTACTATTATATTACTCTATACTCTATACTACTATACTACTACTCTATACATATCTACCTTTACTATTGCTCTTTATACTACTACTACTATTATACTGCTACTGCTATATATATAACTATTACTATACTACTATTACTACGTTACTTTTACTTACTACTATCTCTATCTCTGCACACTGGTGATAAGTTCTTCAGCTGGGCGTTATCATCCCCCCAAAATCTCCTCCTTTATGAGAACCAACTTCTCTTCAAGAGTCAAAGAACTCTTTAAGTCAAAAATTTTTTTGTGAAGTCAAAAAAAGGTTGTGTAGTCTTTATATAACCTCAAAAGTTTGAAACATGATTTTTTTATTTGTTGTTTTATTTTTATTATATATATTATATTATTTATATATAAATTTATATTTTATATTTAAAATTTTATATTTTTAATTACATATTATATATATGTTTAATTATATATATAAATTGGTATAATATTTTTATATAAATTTGGTAGAGGTTTGGGGACAGCAACCCCCCAGGGAGGTTTTCCCTCCCCCCAAGTGAGGTAAAAAGAAAGCCCGTAATTGTTTTTTCAGATGGTTGGATTGTGATGTCTTTTTTCTGTCCATAAATATGAAGATTACAGCGTCTTGACTTACTTCACTTAGTCACCAACAACATGTACACATTTATTTATACACATCATCTGAGTTTTTTTGTTTTTCTTAATAGTTCTTGGGTCTTTTTTAATTTTCCTTTTATATCCTGGGAAGTGGATAAGATCTTTTCCCCCGTAAGCCGCGTGTTGTAAAAAGTCAACTAAAATGCCGGGGAAAAATGGGTGTAACCCCCTTTTCCCGAAAGTTTTTAAAAAGAATAAGAGAAAAATTTCAAAGTGGGAAGTCTGTTGCCTGGATGTTGGCAGATGTAAAAAGGGTTGTGGTGTTATAATGGAAAAGCTGGTGTCCTGGCTTTAAGTGAAACAAACTGAAGGGGGTGGGAGAGTTTTTAAGGAGAGGGAAAAATGGGGTTTGGTCAGGGGTTTCAAATAGAGTTAAGGGTAAAGAAGGAGACAAAAAATGTGAAAAACTTTTGGGCGGAAAAAAAAAGGGCTATAAAGTATTTTAATTTAAAGGGTTTTGTGGGGGTAAAAAAAGATTTTGGATTTGGGGAAAAGGGTTAAAATAAGCGTGAGCACTGGGGGGAAGGAAGAAGGAGGGAGAGGAGATTTTGGGGAAAGTTGAGTAAAACGTGGGGGTTTTGATCAAGTGTGAGAGTAAGGGGTTGGGGATTTCAAACAAGTGGGTTAAAAAAGTTAGGAGGGAGTAGGGTAAATTTGGGGGGGGCCCGGGGGAAATGTAAATGGGAGCCTTTAAGAGCTATGGTGAAAAAATTTTTGGGAAAAAGAATACTATTTTATGAAAAGGGATAAATAAAAATACAAAGGTTTGTTTAGCCGAATGAAAGTGTTTTTTTAGATTATGTTGGTGGGGATAAAAGGTTGATGGGTAGGCTCCAGGAGTACTTTTTTTAGAGGGGCAATGATAAATTTGGTCATTATTTAGTTGTAGCTCAGTTTGGAAAAAGGTAGATGGGGAAAAAAAGGGGTGGGAACAACAGAAAGGGGGGGTGAAAGTGTATAAAAAGGGGGAGGAAGTTCGGGCGAGATATAAGCCTATTCAGAAAGGGGGGATAGTGCAAAAATGATAATGGGGGGGGGAAAAGGGGTTGGAAAAGTTTTTTAAAAATGCAGTATTAGAAAATTGGGGGGGTTTGTGGTTTAGGAGGGTGGGGGCAGGAGGAAAAAGGGTGTTGGGGGAATGGAAAAAAGTAAGGGGTGATAAAAGAGAAAAAGGTGTTAGAGGGTTTTCAAAACAAAGTGTTATAAGAAAAGGGGAAATTTGGAGAGTAAAAGAAAGGTAAAAAGGGGTGGAGAGTGCAAAGGAGAGCAGATATAAGTGGGGAGGCCTGTCAAGTTTTTTAAGAAAATAAGAAAAAAATTTGGAGGAGTTTTAAACAGTTAAGAAAGCAAGGGGAAATTTTGGATTTGCGTTAAAAACGGTAGGGGAGTTAGTAGAGGGGAGTGGAGGTATTAGGTAGATGGCGAGAAAAATTTTTAGGAACTTTTTTAAAAGTTAAGGGGGAAAAGAGGCAGTAAAATTTTAGCCTGGTCAGGGAGGTATACATTTTTAGGAGTGAAGAAGGCAATGTAAATGTGGGGGAGGTACGTGAGGCATTACGTAAAATGAAAGGGGGTAAAGCGTGGATTATGGGATCATGACAGAAATGTTAAAAGCGGGGGGGTTTGTGTTGGGTGGTGGTATTTTGTTCAATAAAAGTATGAAAGAGGGGGGGTACCCGGGTTGGCGGAGAAAACAATGTTAGTCCCTTTATTAAAGGGGGAAAGGGGGGCAAAAAAGACTGTAAAAAAATAGAGGAATAAGCTTTTTGGTATACCGGAAAAGTGTACGGTGGGTTATAATTGAAGAATTGAGGGAAGACAGAAAGTGGATTGCGGTGAGCAAGGGGTTTCAAGGGGGGTAGGGGGTGTAATCAAATGTTTACATTTAAGCATATATGTGAAAAAATTTTAGATAAAGGAGGGGGAAGTTTTTTTTGCTTTTGGATTTAGAAAAGGCTATGATAGGTGGATGAGGACAATGTGGGAGATGTTAAGTTTGGAATAGGTGGTAAGTTTTAAATGCTGTAAAGGTTTTTGAAGAAGTGAGGTCAGGTTAGGGTGGTAGAAAAGGGGGCTATTTTCCCCGGGAAAAAGTAGGTTTCGGGGATGTGAAAAATCCCAGGTTGTTTAATATATTTTAGATGGGGGTTTTTAAGGAAGAAATGTAGGGGGTTTTTGGGGGGGTGGGGTTAAATTATGGGAATCAAATTCAAATGGGAATTTCCAGTTACTTTTTGCTGTGTATGGCTTATGGGGTTTTAAAAAAAAATTTTCAAAAGGGTTGTGGATTTTGGGGGAAAGGTGTAAAGGTAAAAGTTTAAGTGAAAAGAAAAAAAGGGAAGGGTGGGGTGCAAAGATTTAAAAGAAAAATTGGGTTCAAATGGGGGGAGGGAGTATGAAGAAGTGAATGTTTTTAAATACTTGGGAGTTGACGTGTCGGGGATGGATTTATGAAGGTGGGTTAAACATAGAAATTTTGAGGGAAAAAAGGTGAGGGTGGTTGAGGGTTTTTGTGGAGTCAAAAAAACGTTTTATTAGGAGGAAAAAGGGGAATGTATGAAAGTATAGTATCCAAAACCCCTTATTGGGGGGAATTGGGGGGGTAAATGCACCGGAACGGTTTGGGGGCAGTGGAGATGTCCCGTTTAAGGGCTGGTGGGGGTAAATATTATGCAGAAAATTTGGAGGGGGAAATTAGGAGAAGGGGTGGAGTTAAAAAAAAGTATTAGTCAGGGGCAGAAAAGGGGGTTGTTGAGGTGGTTTGGTCTTTTGAGAGAAGGTCAAAGTAGAAGAATGGAAAGCATATAAACATAGGGGAAGGAAGGCGGGGGAGGGGGCGTCCTCGAAAAAGGGTTGGAGAGAGGGGGAAAGGGGTTTTGTGGGAAGGGGCTTGGGCTTCCCCGCAAACGGCGGAGCGGGGTTGAAGGAGTGATGGGGACGAAAGGTACTTTGGGCCCGACGCGTTGGGTGTGAGAGGGTAATTTTTAGTGAAGGGTTTAGGGAAAAAAGGTTTTTTTCATATAGTCGGACTTAGTCCCGGAAAAAGGGAAAATACATGCCTGCACTTTAAAAGGGGGGGGGGTTTTGGGGTTTGGGGGGGATATTTGTGATTTTATATGTGTTGCTTCTAGTGTTGTATTTTGAGCCCTCTGCAAAAACAGTGAGAATGTGCGAGTGTGGTGAAAGTGTTGAATGATGTTGAAAGTTTTCTTTTTGGGGATTTTCTTTCTTTTTGGTCACCCTGCTCGGTGGGAGACGGGCCGACTTGTTGAAAAAAAAAATAAAAAAAAAAAAAAAAAAGTTAATTTATATATATATATTATATATATTTATTATATATATAATATATATTATATATATATATATATTTATATATATATATTTTATTATATATTTATTATAATATATATATTTATATATATCTTATATATATATATAATATATATATATATATATATATTATATATATATGTTAGGTGCAAAATTAGGAGGATGAAAAAATAAATACGAGAAAAAGGAGAAAACGATCCTTTCATTTCTATCCAAGGAAAGAAAACTTCAAGAATCTCTCTCTTTCTCTGAGAGATCTTGATACTTGTAATTGGTTGAGGAAGAGAGGTATTATGCGAAGGATGAAGAGAAGAGAGGAGGAGGAGGGGGCGGGGGAGGGGGAAGGAGAAGGAGGGGCGAGGAGGAGGAGGAAGAGCAGGAGGAGGGCAAATGTTCACTTTGACTTCATGATTTCACTCATTGAAGACTCAGGTAATGTTCAGTGAAAACAATTATATTTCAAGAGCCAAAATGAATAAAGATTTACAGGACTTACTAAGAGTTATTACGATTAATAAAGAATTACCCGGCCTTTAATATAAAGTGCATATTCAGTCACACCCACCCCACCCACCCCACAACCAACACAACAACACACACACACACACACACACACACACACACAACACACACATCACATCAGAGGATGCCAAGGGAGTCACCGTGGGAGGTGGAAAGGGGCAAGAGATCCGTGTTTGTCTATGGGCTAGGACGAAGCTAAGGGAAAATTTTGATGAAAGAAAGCAGGAGGAGAAAAAAGTGGTTTGAAGATATCATGAAGGTGATAGGGAGGGGAACATGAACCAGGTGGAAAATATTCGGAGAAAATTGGGTGTTTCACAAAGAAAAGGAATCGGCCTCTCAAAGTAATTTCAAGCGAATCAACCCGAACCATGATCTCTGCAGGAGAAAGCACGGCTGGAGAGGCAGGCAAGGAGTTCCGGAGTGTGTTTTTTACCTCGATCGAGTCAGAACACAGGACGAGAGGAAAGACGGATGAAAGAGAGAGTTCAAAAAACGAAAGACCGGGGGGGGGACCATAAACCGAGCACTCCCCGGAGGCACACATAAAACCAAAATAACTGCTGCAGTCGGGGCGCCTGGAAAACCCTGGAATAGCGTTCGATAATTAAAAAGGAATGTTCAAGAACTGTACCTGTGTATTTTAGGCCTTTACTGGAGTTGCAGCACCATCTGGAACCCCCCCTGGGTCAAGCACGTAAGAAGTTAGAGAAATAAAAGGTTTGCAACAAGGGGACCCCCAGAGCCAAGGGAATGTCGACAGGAAAGGGTTTAAGGGAATCGGACTGAGGCACTGGAGGACAGAAGGGTCAGGGGAGACATGAAAAACGACAAACAAATACTGCGGGGAATAGACAAGGGGACAGAGATAGAATGTTCCAGAGGGGGGAACAGGGCCCAAGGGGTCACAACTGGAAGCTGAAGACTCAGACGAGTCACAGGGACGTTAGGAAGTATTTCTTCAGTCATAGAGTTGTCAGGAAGTGGAATAGCCTAGCAAGTGAAGTAGTGGAGGCAGGAACCATACATAGTTTTAAGAAGAGGTATGATACAGCTCAGGAAGCAGAGAGAGAGAGGACTAGTAGCGATCAGTGAAGAGGCGGGGCCAGGAGCTGAGTCTCGACCCCTGCAACCACAATTAGGTGAGTACACACACACACACACACACACACACACACACACACATATTATATATATAGTATAATATATATATATATTAATATATATATATATATATTATATTATATATATATATATATATATATTATATATATTAAAATTATATATTTATATATTATATATATTATTGCAAAACAACCACTCTGAAAGAATAGAGAAATTCCAAGCGCTTTCGTGACTACTCACATTATCAAGGAACTATGAAAGTGTGAAGCATCCAAGGAGCTATATAGGGGTCGGCAGCACCTCACTATCTGATACTGCGATCTTATTGCATTATATTATATATATATATGTGTCGTGCCGAATATGTAAAACTGGTCAATAGCAAGACTCATTTAAAATTAAGTCCTTTCTAAATTTTCTCTTTATAAGTTTAAAGATATATTTTTTTCATCAATGTTAATGTAAAATTTTATTTTGCACCAAAAGAATCTTAGAAAACTTACTTAACCTTATTAACAAGAACAATTTATTTTAGCCTAACCCAATTAAATATATTTTAGATTTGTTTTACAATAATTTAATACTAAACAAACACAGTGAAATATATTTTTTGTTTTAGGTTCAGAAGATGATTTGGTCGAAATTATTGCATACACAAATTTTCACTTGTCCTATATGGCAAGATGAGCGTTGCTATTTAAGCCAAGATCGCAAGTTCTGCCTATTCGGCACGACATATATATATATATATTATATATATATATTTATATATATATATATATATTATATATATATATACACAGATTCCCTTCAGTGCTGATATACCCTTCGTTTGACAGTGTTGCAGCGCTGACAGTCTCAACTCTGACAATGCAGTTATCACGGGGGAAAAACTGGACATGTCAATTTCGTTAGCACAGCCCTTGCAAATTACAGTTGCAACTCCGGGGAATGACAACAGCCACATGTGATTTGTTGCATCACAAGCTGCGTCTGTTAGGAAGACACACGCCACAGACATACAGGAAGTGATTGTCAGAAGAAGTGTCTGTTCGGAAACTGACTTCAGTATTCAGAGTATGTTAACGCAAGTGGAAGTGTCTGTCAGCAAACATCACAGACACTGTTGTAACAGGAGAGATGCCGTTCAGCACTAACAAATACATATTTCGGAACACTCATTTTGACAAAGTTACGCTCTGCGTATAGCTTCATGAAGCTCAGTATAGAGCGAAACGTTGCTTCAGTTGAAGATGGTTCTGTAATCTGTGTTTCTTTCGTCAACACTATTTAGTTTTGACAATAATGATAGTATCAGATGTTATAAGCCATATCTGATATCAGTTAATAAGTAATTTTACGAGATTAAGCAATAAGTGGAAGAGAAAAAATAATTTTAAAATCTGTCTAGGTCGCGGCTCTCCAAGAAAGGTATCCCTGTATCCCATAAGCCCAGCTCCTTCTACCTCAGTGATCCAAGAGAGGTATCCCTGTATCCCATAAGCCCAGCTCCTTCTACCTCAGCGATTCAAGAAAGGTATCCCTGTATCCCATAAGCCCAGCTCCTTCTACCTCAGTGATCCAAGAAAGGTATCCCTGTATCCCATAAGCCCAGCTCCTTCTACCTCAGTTATCCAAGAGAGGTATCCCTGTATCCCATAAGCCCAGCTCCTTCTACCTCAGTGATCCAAGAAAGGTATCCCTTTATCCCATAAGCCCAGCTCCTTCTACCTCAGTGATCCAAGAAAGGTATCCCTGTATCCCATCAACACCAGCTCCTTCTACCTCAGTGATCCAAGAGAGGTATCCCTGTATCCCATAAGCCCAGCTCCTTCTACCTCAGTGATCCAAGAGAGGTATCCCTGTATCCCATAAGCCCAGCTCCTTCTACCTCAGTGATCCAAGAAAGGTATCCCTGTATCCCATAAGCCCAGCTCCTTCTACCTCAGTGATCCAAGAAAGGTATCCCTGTATCCCATAAGCCCAGCTCCTTCTACCTCAGTGATCCAAGAAAGGTATCCCTGTATTCCACAAACCCAGCTCCCTCTACCTCAGTGATCTTTCCATCACACCACCTCCATCTATCTTCCATCACACCACCTCCATCTATCTTCCATCACACCACCTCCATCTATCTTCCATCACACCACCTCCCTCATACAGCATCCAGTGCTACAGAGGGTGAAACATTACACTAATATTTAATATTAACAGAGTTTATTTTATGAATTTAATACATTACTGTATTCCTGTTGTAATAATTCAACATTTTATCTCTCTTACCCACCTCCACACTATCTCTCTTACCCACCTCCACACTATCTCTCTTACCCACCTCCACACTATCTCTCTTACCCACCTCCACACTATCTCTCTTACCCACCTCCACACTATCTCTCTTACCCACCTCCACACTATCTCTCTTACCCACCTCCACACTATCTCTCTTACCCACCTCCACACTATCTCTCTTACCACCTCCACACTCTCTCTCCTGCCCACCTCCAATCTCTCTCTCCTGCCCACCTCCAATCTCTCTCTCCTGCCCACCTCCACACTATCTCTCTTACCCACCTCCACACTCTCTCTCTTACTCACCTCCACACTCTCTCTCTTACCCACCTCCACTCTATCTCTCTTACCCACCTCCACTCTATCTCTCTTACCCACCTCCACTCTATCTCTCTTGCCCACCTCCATTCTATCTCTCTTACCCACCTCCACTCTATCTCTCCTGCCCACCTCCACTCTATCTCTCTTACCCACCTCCACTCTATCTCTCCTGCCCACCTCCACTCTCTCTCCTGCCCACCTCCACTCTCTCTCCTGCCGACCTCCACACTCTCTCTCTTGCCACCTCCACACTCTCTCTCCTGCCCACCTCCACTCTCTCTCCTGCCCACCGCCACACTCTCTCTCCTGCCCACCTCCACACTCTTTCTCCTGCCCACCTCCACACTCTCTCTCCTGCCCACTCCACACTCTCTCTCCTGCTCACTCTCCACACTCTCTCTCCTGCCCACCTCCACACTCTCTCTCCTGCCCACCTCCACACTCTCTCTCCTGCCCACCTCCACACTCTCTCTCCTGCCCACCTCCACACTCTCTCTCCTGCCACCTCCACACTCTCTCTCCTGCCCACCTCACTCTATCTCTCTTACCCACCTCCACACTCTCTCTCCTGCCCACCTCCACTCTTATCTCTCTTACCCACCTCCACAACTCTCTCTCCTGCCACCTCCATTCTATCTCTCTTTCCCACCTCACACTCTCTCTTCTGCCCACCTCCACACTCTCTCTCCTGCCCACCTCCACACTCTCTCTCCTGCCCATCCTCCACTTCCTCTCTCCTGCCCACCTCCACACTCTCTCTCCTGCCCACCTCCAATCTCTCTCTCTGCCCACCTCCGCACTCTCTCTCCTGCCCACCTCCACACTCTCTCTCCTGCCCACCTCCAATCTCTTCTCCTGCCCACCTCCACACTCTCTCTCCTGCTTACCTTCACTCTCTCCTGCCCACCTCCACTCTCTCTCCTACACCACCGCGACTCTCTCTCTCCTACCCACCTCCACACTCTCTCTCCGCCCACCTCCACACTCTTTCTCCTGCCCACCTCCACTCTCTCTCTCCTACCCACTTCCACATCGTCCAGCCCACTCCCACACTCTCTCTCCTGCCCATCTCCACACTCATCCTGCCCACCTCCACACTCTCTCCCTGCCCACTAACCTAACCTGACCTAAACTTACCTAACCTGACCTAGCCTACCCTAACCTAAACCTAACCTAGCCTAACCTAACCTAACCTAACCTAACCTAGCCTAACCTAACCTAACCTAACCTAACCTAACCTAACCTAACCTAACCTAACCTAACCTAACCTAACCTAACCTAACCTAACCTAACCTAATCTAACCTAGCCTAACCTAACCTAACCTAACCTTACTTAATGAGAACAAAACTGACTGACGAAATCGTAAAAGACACGTTTGCAAATAAACCACGGTACGGGTAGGGTTTGAACTCAGTGAAAATGAATCGTAAAACTCTAGGACAACGCG
>NC_069483.1:12443682-12476182 GCF_026875155.1 Cherax quadricarinatus
TGAGAGAAAACGAAAGAGGAAGGGAACTATTTTTTTGAAGGTCAATTTAATGTTTTTTTTATGATAGTTGCGGCAGTGAAAAAGTCTGTCCACCTCTGCACACTGCCATGGAAGCTGTCACTAACCCAGATTCAACTACCATAACCTCAAATATGTGAATATCGTATCATTCCCTCATTCTACCCTCCATTGCATCTTCTCACAATACGGAATCATTCCTCCTCATCTCTCCACTAAGACTAAAAACGCCGCTTCCTTCCTTCTATATAAATATATCGTTCATCCATCAGGGAGACTTCGCTGGTGGATTCCTGGAAAGTGTGCAGTGCTGTCCACCTGGAAGGGAATAAAATTCAACAGTGGGTCCGAGAGAGAGAGAGCATACACGGTCCAGGAGTCTGAAGTACCTCCTCTTAGCTCGGTTATTTATTGCTGGAATTGAGAGTGAAGTCCAGGCATCGTGATGTCTGACGTAAAAATCACAGATTGGGACAAATTGGAGATTAAGCTTTGGAGTACATTCAGGTATTTTCCTGATGAACGGTCAGGCCAGACCGAAACAAAGTCTAAAGAATTATTATTAATGCATCAGTTACATGCTATAATAATAATAATAATAATAAATTATCAATAATAATATAATAAAAATAATAAAATAATAATAAAATTATTAGTTACATTACTATTACATTATTATTATTTTTATATTATATTATTATATTATTATATATTATTATTATTAGTATTATTATTATTATTTTTATATTCATATATTATTATTATATTACCATACTCCTTGCGTCTTCCAACGCAAGGGATAGTGTAGGCTCCGTCCTCCGTCTTGTTAAGAGACCTACAAACAGCACCACTCCTGCAGGCAGACTTGCCCTTGCAAGAATACACGCACTTGGTCGTGTCGCCAGAGGAATCTTTTTGCAACGTTGCGCTGAATCAACAATCTGAATGTCGCGAGGTAGATTACCAACAAGGGTATGCAGCACACGTTCACAATGTACATTCACAGTGCACGTTCACGGTACACGATACATTTACACAATGCAGCCTTGCAATATTGCACAATTTACGAGTCTATGAGGTAATCCATTCAAAGATTTTTTGATGTATGTAAACTTTAGGGGATTCACAGATGATATTGCAAGTCTGCCATTATGGCAACTTGCCATTGTGGCTCCCTGCCATCTTGGCAAGCTGGATCGTGGCAACCTGCCATCGTGGTTCCCTGCCATCTTGGCGACCTACCATCTTGGAAACTTGCTATTGTTGCAACCTGCCATTGTGGCAGCCTGCCAGCTTGGCAACCTGCCATTGTAGTTCCTGCCATCTTGGCAACCTACCATCGTGGAAACTTGCCATTGTGGCAGCCTGACATCCTGGCAACCTGCCATCCTGGCTCCCTGCCATCTTGGCAACCTACCATCGGGAAAATTCCAAAGGGCAACTGCCATAGTTAAATTATGCACTCGTTGTTTGTGCTAAATACAAGGGGAGAGACGGAGTGTGCCGTGAACAGTTCTGACCGAGAACTGGAACTGCCTTGAACCATTATCAGTCACAACATAATGTCCACATTAACACTTAGTGAACATTGCTCCAATTAGTATCCTTGGTAATTGTCAATTGTTCATAGTGAAACAATTTGTGTTCAGCTCACGACTTGACTCACAGAAAGACACAGGATGATCCGATTTACAGAAATGCATACCTGGAGTATACCCGGAGTATACCTGGAGTATACCTGGAGTATACCTGGAGTATACCTGGAGTATACCTAGAGTATACCTGGAGTATACCTGGAGTATACCTAGAGTATACCTGGAGTATACCTGGAGTATACCTGGAGTATACCTGGAGTATACCTAGAGTATACCTGGAGTATACCTGGAGTATACCTGGAGTAACCTGGATACCTAAGTATACTGAGAAATACCTGGAGAGGTTTTCGGGTTCAAACGCCCCCGCGGCTGGGTCTGAGACCAGGCCTCGTGATGGATCAGGGTCTGATCAACCAGACTGTTACTGCCATACTAGGGTCCGACTCACAGACAGCCACACCAGAGTCATGCTCACAGAAAGTCACACCAGGTCCGGCTCACAGAAAGCCACACCAGGTCCGAGTCACAGAAAGCTACACCATGTCCGGCTCACAGAAAGCCACACTAGCGTCCGGCTCACAGAAAGCCACACCAAGTCCGGCTCACAGAAAGCCACACCAGGTCCGGCTCACAGAAAGCCACACCAGGCCGGCTCACAGAAAGCCACCCCAGGTCCGGCTCACAGAAAGCCACACCAGGTCCGGCTCACAGAAAGCCACACCAGGTCCGGCTCACAGAAAGCCACACCAGGTCCGGCTCACAGAAAGCCACACCAGGTCCGGCTCACAGAAAGCCACACCAGGTCCGGCTCACAGAAAGCCACACCAGGTCCGGCTCACAGAAAGCCACACCAGGTCCCGGCTCACAGAAAGCCACACCAGGTCCGGCTCACAGAAAGCCACACTAGCGTCCGGCTCACAGAAAGCACACTAGCGTCCGGCTCACAGAAAGCCACACCAGGTCCGGCTCACAGAAAGCTACACCATGTCCTACTCACAGAAAGCCACACTAGCGTCCGGCTCACAGAAAGCCACACCAGATCCGGCTCACAGAAAGCCACACCGGGTCCGGCTCACAGAAAGCCACACCAGTCCGGCTCACAGAAAGCCACACCAGGTCCGGCTCACAGAAAGCCACACCAGGTCCGGCTCACAGAAAGCCACACTAAGCTCCGGCTCACAGAAAGCACCCCTAGCGTCCGGCTCACAGAAAGCCACACCAGGTCCGGCTCACAGAAAGCTACACCATGTCCTACTCACAGAAAGCCACACTAGCGTCCGGCTCACAGAAAGCCACACCAGGTGCGGCTCACAGAAAGCCACACCAGGTCCGGCTCACAGAAAGCCACACCAGGTCCGGCTCACAGAAAGCCACACCAGGTCCGGCTCACAGAAAGCCACACCAGGTCCGGCTCACAGAAAGCCACACCAGGTCTGGCTCACAGAAAGCCACACCAGGTCCGGCTCACAGAAAGCCACACCAGGTCCGGCTCACAGAAAGCCACACCAGGTCCGGCTCACAGAAAGCCACACCAGGTCCGGCTCACAGAAAGCCACACCAGGTCTCGGTGAAGCCTCTTCCTCGACTCAGATTATTAATATCTTTGATATCAATCAGCAGGACATCTGAGATGCTCATTCGACAGTCCTCTCTCCAGCCTTCAACAAACATGACGAGGCTCGACAAGCATGTCTAAAACCATCACAGACATGACGTCTAAAGTCTAACTCAAAGAGCTTCATTTAGATTTCGAAATGTCTCATCTGTGTGACTCGTTTCTGTATTTTTTCTGGTGGTAACAAATTCTCTCTGGAAATATGCGAATATTTGTATAAATGTACATATGTATATACCTGTATATACAGGTATATACTCGGTAATAACTCACATGGAGTCAGAAACACAGGAGAGTGGGTTATTACTATTGTTATTATTATTATTATTATTATTATTATTATTATTATTATTATTATTATTATTATTATTATTATTATTATTATTATTATTATTATTATTATTAATTATTAAATTATTGAGCACTGAAAATTTCTCTTTACACTTAAGTTATTTATACAGATATATGCAATAAGATCACAGTAAACAGGTGATTTCAAAATATGCAAAACAACCACTCTGAAAGAATAGAGAAATTCCAAGCGCTTTCGTGACTACTCACGAAAGCGCTTGGAATTTCTCTATTCTTTCAGAGTGGTTGTTTTGCATACAGATATATGTGTAAAATTGTGTATATTTGTGTATGTTCAATATAATTATATTGAAATACAGAAGTATTTCAAGTATACTTACCTACTTCAATGTTCTCATGACACTTATAAACCTGTAAAGTGAAACTAAGCCCGTGTGTGTGTTCTTTCCATAAGTTTTTAAGTATCCGTCCACGTTCACGTATCTAGACAATATACAATAATATTTAAACTAGATGGAAGTGTATGGGTCTCAACCATGTACTTCCAGAAGTGTACTTCCAGAAGTGTACTTCCAGAAGTGTACTTCCAGAAGTGTACTTCCAGAGTGACTATCCAAAGTGTACTTCCAGAAGCCTTTGATATCTGTGCTACCAGAAGACCTTTGATATCTGTGCTACCAGAAGACCTTTGATATCTGTGCTACCAGAAGACCTTTGATATCTGTGCTACCAGAAGACCTTTGATATCTGTGCTGCCAGAAGTCCTTTGATATCTGGCTGCCAGAAGTCCTTTGATATCTGGCTACCAGAAGTCCTTTGATATCTGTGGTACCAGAAGTCCTTTGATATCTGTGCTGCCAGAAGTCCTTTGATATCTGGCTACCAGAAGTCCTTTGATATCTGGCTACCAGAAGTCCTTTGATATCTGTGCTGCCAGAAGTCCTTTGAATTCCTGGCTGATCCAGAAGTCCTTTGATATCTGGCTACCAGAAGTCCTTTGATATCTGTGCTGCCAGAAGTCCTTTGATATCTGGCTACCAGAAGTCCTTTGATATCTGTGCTGCCAGAAGACTTTTGATATCTGTGCTGCTAGAAGTCCTTTGATATCTGGCTACCAGAAGTCCTTTGATATCTGGCTACCAGAAGTCCTTTGATATCTGGCTACCAGAAGTCCTTTGATATCTGGCTACCAGAAGTCCTTTGATATCTGTGCTCCAGAAGTCCTTTGATATCTGGCTACCAGAATCCTTTGATATCTGGCTACCAGAAGTCCTTTGATATCTGTGCTGCCAGAAGTCCTTTGATATCTGGCTACCAGAAGTCCTTTGATATCTGGCTACCAGAAGTCCTTTGATATCTGTGCTGCCAGAAGTCCTTTGATATCTGGCTACCAGAAGTCCTTTGATATCTGTGCTGCCAGAAGACTTTTGATATCTGTGCTGCTAGAAGTCCTTTGATATCTGGCTACCAGAAGTCCTTTGATATCTGGCTACCAGAAGTCCTTTGATATCTGGCTACCAGAAGTCCTTTGATATCTGTGCTGCCAGAAGTCCTTTGATATCTGGCTACCAGAAGTCCTTTGATATCTGTCTACCAGAAGTCCTTTGATATCTGGCTACCAGAAGTCCTTTGATATCTGGCTACCAGAAGTCCTTTGATATCTGGCTGCCAGAAGTCCTTTGATATCTGGCTACCAGAAGTCCTTTGACATCTGTGCTGCTAGAAGTCCTTTGATATCTGTGGTACCAGAAGTCCTTTGATATCTGTGCTGCCAGAAGTCCTTTGATATCTGTGCTGCCAGAAGTCCTTTGATATTTGTGCTACCAGAAGTCCTTTGATATCTGTGGTACCAGAAGTCCTTTGATATCTGTGCTGCCAGAAGTCCTTTGATATCTATGGTACCAGAAGTCCTTTGATATTTGTTATCTGTACTACCAGAAGTCCTTCGTTATCTCTACTTTCAGAAGTCCTTCGCTATCCGCACTGCGAGAAGTCCTTCGCTATCTGTACTTCCAGAAGTTCTTCGCTATCTGTACTGCCACGTTCTCCGTGTCGAGAGAGAGAGAGAGAGAGTACTTGAAGCCTAGAACGAAGTGAAACCTTTGCGACTGAGATGAAAGGCTTCCAGTCATCGTTCTCGGAGGATTGCATATTAGAAACATTACCGAAGGTTTCGTAATCTCGTCAGCCTCTTTTCATTTTCCTGACGGGAAATGAAATAACTTCTCTCATCCCATTATAGTGGCGAGGACTTTGACGTGTTAAGCTGCGTCCCGGAGGTCCTGTCCTGGAGGCTCTTAAGCTGTGTCCCGGAGGCCCTGTCCTGAAGGCTCTTAAGCTGTGTCTCGGAGGCCCTGTCCTGGAGGCTCCTAGCTCCTAAGCTGCGCCCCGGAGGTCCTGTCCTGGAGGCTCCTAAGCTGTGTCTCGGAGGTCCTGTCCTGGAGGCTCCTAAGCTGTGTCTCGGAGGATCTGTCATGGAGGCTCCTAAGCTGCGTCCCGGAGGTCCTGTCCTGGAGGCCCCTAAGCTGTGTCTCGGAGGCCCTGTCCTGGAGACTCCTAGCTCCTAAGCTGCGTCCCGGGGGCCCTGTCCTGGAGGCTCCTCAGGAAAGGTTCCTTAATGCTGGTAGGGAGGATCTTGATCCAAGAAAGTGGGGTTGTTTTGCTCTTGAATTGAATCAGACTCACATTTTCCAAATGTTTTACCCTTACGGGTTTAGTGACTTGAAACTAGATATAATAATAATAATAATAATAATAATAATAATAATAATAATAATAATAATAATAATAATAATGGCAACAATAATAATATTGATGATGGTGATAATAATAAAAATAATAATAATAATAATAATAATAATAATAATAATAATAATAATAATAATAATAATAATAATAATAATCTTTCCTGAATACCTGAAATAGCCTTTTATTCAATATCTTCAGGTCAAGAAAGTCAGAACTGAAAACAGAGAAGGAAAAACATAGGTTAACAACCACAACCTCGAGAGAGCACCACAACCTCGAGGGAGCACCACAACCTCGAGAGAGCACTACAACCTCGAGAGAGCACCACAACATCGAGAGAGCGCCACAACTTCGAGAGAGAACCACAACCTCGAGGGAGCACCACAACCTCGAGAGAGCACCACAACCTCGAGAGAGCACCACAACTTCGATAGAGCACCACAACCTCGAGAGAGCACCACAACCTCGAGAGAGCACCACAACCTCGAGAGAGAACCACAACCTCGAGAGAGCACCACAACCTCGAGAGAGCACCACAACTTCGAGAGAGCACCACAACCTCGAGAGAGCACCACAACCTCGAGAGAGCACCACAACCTCGAGAGAGAACCACTACCTCGAGAGAGCACCACAACCTCGAGAGAGCACCACAACCTCGAGAGAGCACCACAACTTCGAGAGAGCACCACAACCTCGAGAGAGCACCACAACCTCGAGAGAGCACCACAACCTCGAGAGAGAACCACAACCTCTAGAGAGCACCACAACCTCGAGAGAGCACCACAACCTCGAGAGAGTACATCAACCTCGAGAGAGAACCACTACCTCGAGAGAGCGCCACAACCTCGATAGAGCACCTCAACCTCGAGAGAGCACCACAACCTCGAGAGACCACCACAACCTCGAGAGAGCACCACAACCTCGAGAGAGTACATCAACCTCGAGAGAGAACCACTACCTCGAGAGAGCGCCACAACCTCGAGAGAGCGCCACAACCTCGAGAGAGCACCACAACCTCGAGAGAGCACCACAACCTCGAGAGAGCACCACAACCTCGAGGGAGCACCACAACCTCGAGGGAGCACCACAAGCGACAGAACTCACTCCCAACCCCAGACCAACCAAAGTCTGGCACATGATCGTGGGAGTAAGTCTAGTGACACAGCAAAAGTCGAGTGTCAGTCCGCCTGGAAATTCTTTAAGACTCGACCTGATATATGAACCTCGAGGCACACAACAGTTAGTGACATAATATATATATAAACTAGAACTATATATATATAATATATATAATAATGTAAATTTTATTAGTCATACGAGACAATTTAAATGTAAATATATACTGTATATTCGTAAGGCATTATGCATGCATAATTGTCAAAAGTACTGAATGGATTATTTTAAATCTTTAGGTTAAGTGCATAGGAATTACTTTCATATGCGAAACATTGGCTCGATTACTTGATGCTCATCTGAAGTAATGTATAAATTGAAGTGTAGAAACTGCTGTTTTATATATATATATATATATATATATTATATATATATATATAAAATATATATATATATATATATATATATATATATATATAATTATCCATTAGTGAAGTATGGCCTTTAAATTACGTTATGGGGAAGAACAAAAGTATAATGTCGACCCACGAATATTCATGACGTTTTTATGAACCGTTTTGTTCCATTCATTTAGTTTTGTGTGAAGTTGTATTCCAAAACATGTAACCTTTATTCGGAGCATGTTAACACACTCATATAGGCTGCTTCAGCAACTGGCGAACCAGGTAACTAAGGGTCGGACGATCGGGATCCCATCGTCAGATCATTCCTAGTTGAAAATCATATTAAATTCGCAATGTGAAAGGTGCCGTGGATACCACTCACATTCTCACCCTTGTCATTTTCACCCAGCTGCTGGTTGAACACGGTTGTCCATCCTGTCTCCAGGCTGTGCCTTTACCTCTTGATTTGCCGTGTTGTACACATGTATTTCCAACTGCATATATTGTACATACTTGTAAATACTTATAATCGGTCTTGATGAAGGAAAATATAATTCAAAGTCATTCACCTGTGTTTGTTCTGCTTCTTGCTCACCTTTTTGCCCAAGACAACAGGCCTTTTAGTTCCTGGGTTCTTATAAGTATTCTTGACTGGTGGTGTACAAGTGACATGACTCTCGTGTAGACGACAGACTTTAAACCTGACACGACCAACCAGTCAAGAGATTCAACTAACATTTTATATAATAGTCGGAGAATAATGCAGGAGTCTGGAGCTTCGCTGGTAATAGAATTTGAGGTAGCGGAGGAAGGGGTCACGGCTGAGCCTCCCTCAGTACGATGGGAAGCCTTGACTGGAAGAGCATTTTACTGCAAAGACTTGAGGTGATATAGCGTTCTATTAGGATGAAGATCCTGGCTTGGTACGCTATTTTTGGAGTCTGGGGGCTTTTCTCTGGGAGAAAATTGCAAGAGAATGATAATCTTACAGGACCTTCAGCTATTTTTATATACTCGAATATGGGTGTTAATATGTATAAAAATATCACAGTGAAATAAACCCAGGTTGTTCCTGTTTAGGTTTTCCCTTTTTTTTGTGTGTGTATATTTCGACAATCTTGGTGTTGAGATTTCTTCCACATTAAATAATCGTGTTGGGTAACAAATACTACACGAACGTGAGGGGCACGAAGGTTGTACGAACGAGGGATTCACATGGACTATTTGAACGTGTAAGTAAGTTACCCAGATATACACAAATGTAGTTACATAGATTATCATACATAGCAGCATATATGTACAGAACCTGGGATAACCCCCGAAAAAATATGGTCCAAGTGACTTATTTCTATAGGGGTCCTTTTAAAATATTATTATACAATATATTATTATTTTACAACGTGTGGTCACACTACCGTTCCTGGAAGAGTTTGCGTCTTGACAATGATTCAGGAGCCACCGGAACCTTCCCTAACAACTCGTCAACCTGGTTTTTTAAAACCATTTTGCTAACAGATGCTAATGGTTTTCGAACCCCTAGATAAGAAATTTTTAATTACAGAACTAAATAAAAATCACAAAAACACACAATTTTTGTTTGCAAAAAATTAATGCATTTGTGCAATGGGTCTGAAAGCCACATGCAAATCACAGTAGTGGAGTGAATGATGGTGAAAGTTTTTCTTTTTCGGGTCACCCTGCCTTGGTGGGAATCGGCCAGTGTGATAATAATAATAATAATATATATATATATATATAATATATATATATATATATATATATATATATATATATATATATAATATATATATATATATATATATATATATATATATATATATATATAATATATATATATATATATATATATATATATAATATATACACATCAAGAATGGGATTTATTTAATGGGAAAATATTTGGTATGGGAGTTTAGCGCTATTATAGATGCCAAAGGAAAGAATTATAATTTATTCCTTGTATATGGCTTCGTCAGCTTTCTATAATTACACTAACATCTGTCTCTCTCTTAGTTCTTAAATTTTTAATGCTATTCCTTTTTTATTCTTTCCTCTATTATCCTACCTCGTACACAGTATTCATCTGCTGGAACGCGTCTTGTCTCTCTCTCTCTCTCCTCTCTCTCTCTCTCTCTCTCTCTCTCTCTCTCTTCAATATACGTTGTTATCCAACCCTTCTTATGGTAATTTTAACTTTCTCTCACTAATCTCTTCTTCTTCTTCCCCACTTCCTTAATTCCTTCTTGTATTCTCTCTTGTCTCTTAATCTAGTCTTTCCATACCAATTATCCACCCTCTCTCTCCCTTTATCTGTGTTTATCTCTATTTCCCTTTCCCTAATTTTCTTATGCACTTTCTTCTCCGTATCTATTCTTTCACACTTTTTGTTTTAAATAATTCAATTTTCGGCCCAGGAGCTTTTATCCAACCTCGGGTCCTTTCAAATCCCAGACCTATGTAAGGTATAGCGAATGGTGGTATACCTTACATAGGAATTGGTGGTATACCTTACATAAGAATGGTGGTTCACTGTATATAAATTTGATGTTTGAAATGTATTGAGGTTAGATAACAGCTCCTGGGCTGTAAACTGAAGCTTTCATAAAACTATTATGAAAGAGAGAGAGTAGATACAGAGGTTGTAAGAAAAATATATAAGGATATTAATAAAAGAGAAATAAAGATAGATAGATAGATAGATAGATAGATAGATAGATAGATAGATAGAATAGATAGATAGATAGATAGAGAGAGAGAGAGAGAGAGAGAGAGAGAGAGAGAGAGAGAGAGGAGAGAAGAGAGAGAGAGAGAGAGGAGAGAGCGAGAGAGAGAGAGAGGAGAGAGAGCGAGAGAGAGAGAGAGAGAGAAGAGAGATATGTAGGTAACAGCTCTTAGCTTGCCAATAAAGTTAGGAATCCTTAACCTGTAATATAGCTGTCAATAAAGCTAGGTATCCTTAACCTTGTCAAACCCTGTGTGAAAAAAAAAAAAAAAAAAAAAAAAAAAAAAAAAAAGAAGAGAGAGGAGAGAGAGAGAGAGAGAGAGTAGAGAGAGAGAGAGATGAGAGAGAGAAGAAGAGTAGTGAGAGAAGGTATATATTGTTGGTAGGGAAAAACTAGATTAAGACACAGGAGAAAATACAAGAATGAATTAAGGAAGTGAGGGAAGAAGAGGAGATTAGTAAGAGAAAGTTGAGATTACCCTAAGAAGGGTTGAGAGAGAGAGGAGAGAGAGAGAGAGAGAGATGAGAGAGAGAAGAGAGAGAGAAGAGGAGGAGAGCAGGAGAGAGAGAGAGAGAGAGAAGGAACACATCTCTCTCAGGGAGACACACCTGCTCTCTCACCTTTAGTGTGCTCCTCTCTTCTACGTAGACTTCTCCCTTCACCCCCTCCTTTCCTCTTCTCCCTCCCTTCCTTCTTCCTCCGTTTTCCCTTCTCTCACACACTACATTTGTAACTTTTATCCAGTATAGAGAAACTAACATTTCAGCAATGTCTTCGTCACAAGACATATATCATCGAACATGTTACTGTGTATAAGACACTGATAGCGGGGCACCTTCTTGGCTTAACTTTGTTGACTAAAAGAATGTTTATTACACCACAAGACGGGCAGCCACCTGCACTTTCACTCCGGCAGTAAGATTTTCAGTGTGAATGTGGAGTAATGGAGTGATCACCACTCCATTAGTGACTCACTCCATTAATATCCACTACTCTATTAATAATCCTTGTTTACGGCTGGTCATGTCTAAGAACTTAACTAATAATAATAATAATAATAACAATAATAATAATAATAATAATAATAATAATAACAGTAATAATAATAATAATAATAATAATAATATAATAATAATAATATACAATAATAATAATAATAATAATAATAATAATAATAATAATAAAATAAATAATAATAATAATAATAATAATAATAATAATAATCAATAAATAATAATAATAATAATAATAATAATAATAATAATAATAATAATAATAATAATAATAATATTACAATAATAATAATAACAATAACAACAACAATAATAATAATAATAATAATAATAATAATAATAATTATATTGCGACCTCAGAGAAAGGCCTCAGTAACTATAATGTATATATTGTCTTTAGATATAATTTTATGTTACTGATGTTTATATTAATATCTAAAATGAAATTTGTATTGTTTATATTATTTGACTTATTGTGCTTGCTGTTGGAGAGTTTTGATTGGCTGCCAGAACTTGTTAACCACCTGCCCGCTTGTTACGCTCGTGTTAGGTGCTAGCTTGTACAAGTCACCTGACATAACTGATGTCGGGGCTGCAGGTATATCAGGTGCCATTTAGACACTGGTACAAGTGACCTGTTAGATGACTTGTACCAGAGTCTAAATGGTATGAGATACTGTCAGTTCATGTTACTTAGACTCAGTGTTTGGTAGAGACTGTCTTCTTGGTGAGCAGAGACGTGGATCTAGTAACTCTATGCAACTCTATTCACAGAGCATCATTTAGATTTAGTGATATTTGACGTTTTCCATAGATTGTGTGTCCTGGTGATACTCTGTATATCTCTGGTCCCGAGTTTAACTCTAGAGCTAAAATTGTTCTGGCATCTACGCACTGCCGTAGTCAGGGAAATTTTAAGTGATGAACTCAGTTTCAATAAAAGGGAGCTTTATGCCTTTTGTGTAGGATCTGTTGAAGGTCCACAGTTAGGGTCGTGTTTTGCCTTCTTGTTCCTTGCTTAACGCTGTGTCACTCGTCTCATTGTTCAAGCAAGCTGTTTCCTTTGATGGTTGAGAAGTTAGACTGTTTTAAGTACTTGTTGTCAGTCAAAACCTAAGTCTAAGTCGAGTCTAATTGAGACATACCGAGTATTGCTGAGCAGACACAGACCCTTGTAACCATAATTGGATGAGTACAGTTAGGTAAGTACATACAAATATTATTCTTGTACTTGAGTCCATCTCAGCAACGTACCAGATGGTACTTAAGAGTATTACAGTTATTAAATGTGTCCTTAGCACTATACGATTATAAATACAAGACAAATGTGATATATAAAAATCCCTAATTATACTCCAAGAGTAGTGTAGGAGTTTATCTCCCTAATTACACCAAACATATTAACAGTAATTACTACCACCTAGACACCTTTGTTATTAAAGATTTCAGCTTTTATTTGGGTAGTCTGTATTCATCCAGTTGCAATCTCAAAGTTTTATTGAGAAGTCTATTAATTTTAAAGGACTAGAATATTTTCTCTGACAATCTTACGGAACCAGAAACAGGCGCTGCTAGAGACGGATCAATAAGCTGACTTAGCATTCTCTGGAGATGTCTATACTTCATTGATGTCTCATTTTGCAATATTATTATTATTATTATGATTAATATTATTGTTATTAATATCATAGTTGTTGTTATTGCCGCTTTATACGAGCAACCGGTTTATTTGAATAGTAACAAGTGGAGGTGCTCGGATAATCGAGTTTTGGGATCTCGCTGGTCAATACGAGAGAGTCCTTTGTGAAGTGCCTAGGTCGTGTGGTGTGTGTGTGTGTGTGTGGTGTGTGTGTGTGTGTGTTTGGAGAAACTCGTAAGAGATGTGATTGATTCGCTCGATGGAAGGCTTGTGGTGGCGATGTTGGTAGTGGTGATGGTGGTGATGCTGGTAGCAGTGATTGTGGTGATGTTAGTAGCAGTGATGGTGGTGATGCTGGTAGGAGTGATGGTGGTGATGCTGGTAGCAGTGATGGTGGTGATGCTGGTAGCAGTGATGGTGGTGAGTGTTGTTAGTGGTAATAGTCTTGTTACTGCTTATTAGTTCCTTCTTTACACTCCTCTGTTTCTCTGTCTTTTTCTAATTCTGTGCCTATTTCTCTAAGTGTATTTACCATTCTGTCTCGCTGTCTTCTCCTCTGAAATTAAATCTCTCTCTGTCTCTCTCTCTCTCTCTCTCTCTCTCTCTCTCTCTCTCTCTCTCTCTCTCTCTCTCTCTCTCAGACAGCATTGTATATGCTGTTCAGTGTGTACCCTAATTACATAGAAGAGAAAGTTAAGGTGGAGGCGACACAGAGATGGGCAAAGCCTGAATCCTTAATAAAATAAAATCCTACGAAAACAGTCTCAAAGAATTTAACTTCGTGAGAGGGAAAAGTTACAATATCCATCTATTTTTTTTTTCTTTTGTTAACAGTGAACTTTGGTGAAACATTCATGAGTGGTGGAAAATAATTGTACTGAACTTCAGTGACTGTTGTTTTATAAGCTCCACAATATCATAAATAAATTCTGACTAGAACGATTGGATTTTACCGTATTTTCGGGCATATAAGGCGCACCTTTTTTCAGGCAAAAAGTGTTGAAAAAGCAGCCCTGTGCTTTATATGATCAAGGTCAGAGTCAAGGGTAGGCTTTAGCATAAAGTATCAGGGCCATTTGCCCTTGAACAAGATTACTGATTTAACGTTATGATACGTTTGACGTGCGTCTTATATGCCAGAAAATACGGTAATGTTTGTTTTCACTGTGTGCAGCTCACCCGGGTATGAGAAGTGAAGATCTCTCTGTGGAAGTGCACGTCTCTAGGGTTAAGGAAGTGTTGACTGTGCACCTCAGCCTTACCTGTGTACTAAATATTAAACTTCCATTGTGATGGACCTGTCTAACTCCTTTCTAACATCCTGTCTAACTGCTTTATCATGTCCTGTCTAACTGCTTTATCATGTCCTGTCTAACTCTTTTCTCACGTCCTGTCTATTTAATTCCTCACGTCCTGTCTAACTAGTTCCTCATGTCCTGTCTAACGAGTTCTGTCTACTCCCTCACGTCCTGTCTAACTCCTCCTTCCTTTCCTGACTTTTCCAGCTTAAGAAAAAAAGCTGGCAATTTAAAAAATCGATAAAAATCAAAAAGAACAATTCCACAAATCGACATTCTGTATATAAAAATACAATACAGACGCTGTGCACGAAGGTGTCTCCACTCACAGTTGAAGCTACTGAGTGTGCACACGTGGTAGATGCTAATGTGCACGATCAGAGTGGCAACTACTGTGCACTCTGCATACCTCCAGACACAATATTCTTAATGGAACAAGCTAATTAGGCTGGAGGAGCTCTCGTGGCTTGAGAAATATAGAAGCAAAAATTTTGAGAGATACTGTAGTAAAGTGTATGACAGAGGGAAAACGGGAGAGAGAGAGAGAGAGAGAGAGAGAGAGAGAGAGAGAGAGAGAGAGAGAGAGAGAGAGAGAGAGAGAGAGAGAGAGCTCGTCTGTGCTTGAAATACTCTCAGATGAGGGAGCATCTGATGGTAGCAGGAGGCGTACACCAGTAAGCAGCAATTAGGTGATACCAAGGAGCAAGCAAGTAGGCAGGCAAGCAGGCAGGCAGGCAGCAGCAGGCAGCAAGCAGCTGCAAGCAGCGCAGGCAGGCAACAGACCAGGCAGGCAGGCAGGCAAGCAGGCAGGCAGGCAAGCAGGCAGGCAGGAGGGCAGCTGGTTCAACCCCTCGTCCCACACTCCCTGGGAGAGAGAGAGAGAGAGAGCTCGTCTGTGCTTGAAATACTCTCAAATGAGGGAGCATCTGATGGTAGCAGGAGGCGTACACCAGTAAGCAGCAATTAGGTGATACCAAGGAGCAAGCAAGTAGGCAGGCAAACAGGCAGGCAGGCAAGCAGACAGGCAGGCAAGCAAGCAGGCAGGCAAGCAGGCAGGCAAGCAGGCAGGCAGGCAGGCAAGCAGGCAGGCAGGCAAGCAGGCAGGCAGGCAGGCAAGCAGGCAGGCAGGCAAGCAGGCAGGTAGGCAGTTAAGCAGGCAGGCAGGGCAGCTGGTCAACGCCTCCTACCACACACCCTGGCCATTTCAAAGCCTGCCACACCGTGTGCATAGGATTAACAGCGTATGGCGTGAGCTGCCTCACTCTATTATGGCTGAAAATGGCAGAAGCAGCAGCAGCAACAACAGCAGCAACAGCAGCCATGGCAGCAGGAGCATCAGCAACAGCAGCAACATCAGCAACAGTAGCAACAAAGCAAGCAAAAGAGAGAGAGAAGAATCACACATTATCCAAGTAAGATACAATGAAGAAAAGACAGTGAGCTGGTTGATTAGCAAGAAATAACAGGTATGCTGGTTGATATGCAAGAAATAGACGGTGATGCAGGTTATTATGCAAGAAATAGACAGGTGATGCTGGTTGATTATGCAAGAAATAGACAGGTGATGCTGGTTGATTATGCAAGAAATAGACAGGTGATGCTGGTTGATTATGCAAGAAATAGACAGGTGAGCGGATAATTTGCAAGAAATAGACAGAATCTGTATTATGCAAGAAATAGACAGTGATGCTGGTTGATTATGCAAGAAATAGACAGGTGATGCTGGATTGATTATGCAAGAAATAGACAGGGAACTGGTTGATTATGCAAGAAATAGACAGGTGATGCTGGTTGATTATGCAAGAAATAGACAGGTGATGCTGGTTGATTATGCAAGAAATAGACAGGTGATGCTGGTTGATTATGCAAGAAATAGACGGGTATGCTGGTGATTATGCAAGAAATAGACAGGTGATGCTGGTTGATTATGCAGAAATAGACAGGTGATGCTGGTTGATTATGCAAATAGACAGTGACGTGAATATGCAAGAATAACAGGTGATGAGTTGATTTATGCAAAAATAGACAGTGAGCTGTTGATTAAATGCAAGAAATAGACTAGTGATGCGGTTGATTATGCATAACCTATCCATGTCCAGTAGTAATATATTATATATATATATATATAATATATATAAAATAATATAATATATATATAAAAATAATATATATATATATATATAAATTATATATAATATATATATATATATAATATATAATATATATATATAATATATATATATATATATATATATATATATATATATTCACTAATCTTTCACAGTGTGTATATATAAGTAAAGCATCATTAAACTACAAATAAATTTAATACACTAGTACAGTGCGTCTGGCAACGAAGTGACCAAATAGACCCAGAAAACGTCCAGAGTTACGCGAAGGACACTGTAAGTGCTAGAGTTCTGTTACTGTGAGGACATTAAACCTAAGAGCACACGTGTAAGTGCGCAGTAAACAACTAATTAAGATAGTAAAAAGTTTTATAAAACTGGTTTATGGATTACACGTGAATTGTTTATATTTGAAGATGACCAGAAGTGAATGTTCCAGTATGTTACTGTGACATAGTCACTGTTGGTTGTCACTGTGACATAGTCACTGTTGGTTGTTACTGTGACGTAGTTACTGTTGGTTGTTACTGTGACGTAGTTACTGTTGGTTGTTACTGTGACATAGTCACTGTTGGTTGTTACTGTGACGTAGTTACTGTTGGTTGTTACTGTGACAATACTGTGTTGTTACGTGACAAGTCCCTGTGGTTTTACATGAAAGTAGTTACTTTGGTTTTACTGGACTATTACTGTGGTTTACTGTGACATAGGAGCTGACTGTTGGTTGATTAACTATGAACGTAGTTACGTGGTTGTTACTTTACATAGTCACTGTGGTTGTACATGGACGTATTACGTTGTGTAACTGTGACATAGTCACTGTTGTTTTACTAACATTACTGTTGGTGTTACTGTGACATAGTCCACATTTGTTTTACTGTGACATAATCATTTTGTTGTTACTGTGACTATATACTGTTGTTTTTACTGTGACATAGTCACTGTAGTGTTATATGACATAGTCACTGTGTTGTTACTGTGAACGTAGTATATGTAGGTTGTTACTGTAACGTAGTTACTGTTGGTTTTACTGTGACATATCACTTTGTTGTTATATACGTAGTTACTTTGTTGTTACTGTACGTATTATGTTGTTGTTACTGTGACATATCACATGGTGTTACTTACATAGTCACTGTGGTAAAGAAAAACTTTTTTTCACTTCCCTTCACGTTTTAAAGTGCTTTAAAAACAGTTTTTTAAAAAGCAAAATAACACCCTTTCAAGTGACATATTCCCCCTTTTGGGGACTGGCTAGTATTTTTTTATGTAAAATATATGTTTTTTAATGATATAATTAATTTTTTTATTAAATAATATTTTTATTATTTAATTTTTTATTATATAATTTTTATTATAAATTTTAAAAATTTTTTTTTTAATTTTTTTTATAAAAAATTTTTTTAAATTTTAAAAAAAAATTTTTTAAAAAAAAAATATATTTTTTTAAAATTATAAAAGTCAATACAGAAAAAAATTAAAAAAAAGCAAGTTTTGGTTGTTACTGTAAACAAGTCCTGTTGGTTGTCACTTGACATATCCTGTTGGTTGTCACTGGACATAGTCACGTTGGTTGACTGTGACATAGCCCACGTTGGTTGTTACAAAAAAAAACATACAGCACAAAAACCCTAAAAACAACACAACCCGGAAATAGGCCTACACATGAAATACAAAAAACAGTCAATCCAGGCCTACACTAAATACAGACACGCATTTCAGAGGTGATACAGGAGCCCTGAAACACTGCTACAGAGGAAATACAAACTCACAGAGATGGAGAGCTACAGATGCTTCATTAAGATAGTAAGAGGAAGTATAAGGAAGGTTAACAGCATCAGTAGCTCACAACGTCAAGATAAGAAGAACAGACGTGTCAATATTGATTAACATTACCTCACACTAACATCAAACATTTTCCAGTATACATACATACATACATACATATATATATATATATTATATATATATATATATATATATAATATATATATATATATATATATATATATATATATATATATATATATATATAATATATATAATATATATATATATATATATATATATATATATATATATATATATATATATATATATATATATATATATTATATATATATATATATATATATATATATATATATATATATATATATATATATATATATATATATATATATATATGCAATAAGATCACAGTAAACAGGTGATTTCAGAATATGCAAAACAACCACTCTGAAAGAATAGAGAAATTCCAAGCGCTTTCGTGACTACTCACATTATGTGAGTAGCCACGAAAGCTCTTGGAATTTCTCTATTCTTTCAGAGTGGTTGTTTTGCATAATATATATATATATATATATTATATATATATATATATATATATATATATATATATATATATAATGTTTAAAAATGTAGTGTTGGAGTGTTCAGCAGAAGTTTGTGGTTACAGGAAAGTGGGTGCGGGAGGGAAGAGGAGCGATTGGTGGAATGATGATGTAAAGAGAGTAGTAAGGGAGAAAAAGTTAGCATGTGAGAAGTTTTTACAAAGTAGAAGTGATGCAAGGAGGGAAGAGTATATAGAGAAAAAGAGATAGGTTAAGAGAGTGGTGAAACAATGTAAAAAGAGAGCAAATGAGAGAGTGGGTGAGATGTTATCAACAAATTTTGTTGAAAATAAGAAAAAGTTTTGGAGTGAGATTAACAAGTTAAGGAGGCCTGGAGAACAAATGGATTTGTCAGTTAAAAATAGGAGAGGAGAGTTATTAAATGGAGAGTTAGAGGTATTGGGAAGATGGAGGGAATATTTTGAGGAATTGTTAAATGTTGATGAAGATAGGGAAGCTGTGATTTCGTGTATAGGGCAAGGAGGAATAACATCTTGTAGGAGTGAGGAAGAGCCAGTTGTGAGTGTGGGGGAAGTTCGTGAGGCAGTAGGTAACATGAAAGGGGGTAAGGCAGCCGGGATTGATGGGATAAAGATAGAAATGTTAAAAGCAGGTGGGGATATAGCTTTGGAGTGCTTGGTGCAATTATTTAATAAATGTATGGAAGAGGGTAAGGTACCTAGGGATTGGCTGAGAGCATGCATAGTTCCTTTGTATAAAGGCAAAGGAGACAAAAGAGAGTGCAAAAATTATAGGGGGATAAGTTTGTTGAGTGTACCTGGTAAAGTGTATGGTATAGTTATTATTGAAAGAATTAAGAGTAAGACGGAGAATAGGATAGCAGATGAACAAGGAGGCTTTAGGAAAGGTAGGGGGTGTGTGGACCAGGTGTTTACAGTGAAACATATAAGTGAACAGTATTTAGATAAGGCTAAAGAGGTCTTTGTGGCATTTATGGATTTGGAAAAGGCGTATGACAGGGTGGATAGGGGGCAATGTGGCAGATGTTGCAGGTGTATGGTGTAGGAGGTAGGTTACTGAAAGCAGTGAAGAGTTTTTACGAGGATAGTGAGGCTCAAGTTAGAGTATGTAGGAAAGAGGGAAATTATTTCCCAGTAAAAGTAGGCCTTAGACAAGGATGTGTGATGTCACCGTGGTTGTTTAATATATTTATAGATGGGGTTGTAAGAGAAGTAAATGCGAGGGTCTTGGCAAGAGGCGTGGAGTTAAAAGATAAAGAATCACACATAAAGTGGGAGTTGTCACAGTTGCTCTTTGCTGATGACACTGTGCTCTTGGAGATTCTGAAGAGAAGTTGCAGAGATTGGTGGATGAATTTGGTAGGGTATGCAAAAGAAGAAAATTAAAAGTGAATACAGGAAAGAGTAAGGTTATGAGGATAACAAAAAGATTAGTTGATGAAAGATTGGATATCAGATTGGAGGGAGAGGTATGGAGGAGGTGAATGTATTCAGATATTTGGGAGTGGACGTGTCAGCGGATGGATCTATGAAAGATGAGGTGAATCATAGAATTGATGAGGGGAAAAGGGTGAGTGGTGCACTTAGGAGTCTGTGGAGACAAAGAACTTTGTCCTTGGAGGCAAAGAGGGGAATGTATGAGAGTATAGTTTTACCAACGCTCTTATATGGGTGTGAAGCATGGGTGATGAATGTTGCAGCGAGGAGAAGGTGGAGGCAGTGGAGATGTCATGTCGAGGGCAATGTGTGGTGTGATATAATGCAGAGAATTCGTATTTTTGGAAGTTAGGAGGAGGTGCGGGATTACCAAAACTGTTGTCCAGAGGGCTGAGGAAGGGTTGTTGAGATGGTTCGGACATGTAGAGAGAATGGAGCGAAACAGAATGACTTCAAGAGTGTATCAGTCTGTAGTGGAAGGAAAGGCGGGTAGGGGTCGGCCTAGGAAAGGTTAGAGGGAGGGGGTAAAGGAGGTTTTGTGTGCGAGGGGCTTGGACTTCCAGCAGGCATGCGTGAGCGTGTTTGATAGGAGTGAATGGAGACAAATGGTTTTTAATACTTGACGTGCTGTTGGAGTGTGAGCAAAGTAACATTTATGAAGGGGTTCAGGGAAACCGGCAGGCTGGACTTGAGTCCTGGAGATGGGAAGTACAGTGCCTGCACTCTGAAGGAGGGGTGTTAATGTTGCAGTTTAAAAACTGTAGTGTAAAGCACCCTTCTGGCAAGACAGTGATGGAGTGAATGATGGTGTAAGTTTTTCTTTTTTGGGCCACCCTGCCTTGGTGGGAATGGCCAGTGTATTAATATAATAATATAAATTATGTATATATAATATAATTGTGTGTGTGTGTGTGTGTGTGTGTGTGTGTGTGTGTGTGTGTGTGTGTTGTGTGTGTGTGTGTGTTGTGTGTGTGTGTGTGTGTATGTGTGTGTGTTGTGTGTGTGTGTGTGTGTGTGTGTGTATGTGTGTGTGTGTGTGTGTGTGTGTGTGTGTGTGTGGTTGTGTGTGTGTGTGTGTGTGTGTGTGTGTGTGTGTGTTGTGTGTGTGTATTGTTGATACTTTATTTAAAGACAAAATGCACTGACAGAAGTACAATAGGGAGTAGAACAGCATGGGTAACAACTCAGAGCTACATCTCGAATACTTCGTGCAGCTCCCGGTGGGTCGTGTGCCCAGAATGCTGCAAGTATTTCCCCTCTGGATCGCAACACTGAGTCTCTGAAAGAGGAAGGTGGCTGCTCTGTGCTCCTTGGTTTCTATGATGAGGGTTGTTTATATATATTAATATATGCTATATATGTACTCCCAGTACTTCCATCTCTCTCTCTCTCTCTCTCTCTCTCTCTCAGTATACATACACGTATACATTAATAAACTCTGAACAAGCCAATTACGCGAATATCCGCCCTTGGATTTTCATGAAGGAATTACTACGTTATCCAGGCAGCAATCATCTGAAGTTGCAATCATCTTGTATATTGCAACTTGCAACATCATGCATAGCAAGAGATTCTCAATTATTTTTCGTCCTGGTTACCTTCAATTGACCTCTAGATAATTTTTCGTCAATAACATTGGAGTTGCCTTCCTGCTCTCCCTTGGTTCGAGCCTGATTGAATCCCAGTCTTTAGATGCTGATCGAAGCCCCAACGGGTTTAGAGCTTCGTATAAATAATCATAGTGCTTGTAAAAACTACTACGACTACTACTACTACTGCGACTACTCTTTACTACTACGACGACTACTACTACTACGACTACTCTTACTACTACTACGACTACTACTACTACTACTACTACGACTACTCTTACTACTACTACGACGACTACAACTACTGCGACTACTCTTACTACTATTACGACTACTACTACTACGACTACTCTTACTACTACTACGACTACTCTTACTACTACTACGACTACTACTACTACTACTAATACTACGACTACTCTTACTACTACTACTCTTACTACTACTACGACTACTCTTACTAATACTACGACTACTACTACTACGACTATTCTTACTACTACTACTACGACTACTCTTACTACTACTACTACGACTACTCTTACTACTACTACTTCTATACGACTACTCTTACTACTACTACGACCACTACTACTACTACGACTACTCTTACTACTACTACGACTACTCTTACTACTACTACGACTACGACTACTCTTACTACTACTACGACTACTACTACTACGACTACTCTTACTACTACTACGACTACTACTACGACTACTCTTACTACTACTACTACTACGACTACTCTTACTACTACTACGACTACTACTACTACGACTACTCTTACTACTATTACGACTACTCTTACTACTACTACGACTACTCTTACTACTACTACGACTACTCTTACTACTACTACGACTACTACTACTTCTACTTTTACTATGACTATTATTATTATGATTATTATTAACGTTGTTTGGACAATGGGCAAGCGCTAAACCCGTAGGGTCGTAGAGCATCTAAGAAATGGGAAATAAACAGGTTTGATTTAAGGAGAAAGAGCTCCAGTTCCTTAAATCAAGAGCTCTTCACTAGCATTAAGGCACCCACTCCCTCTTCGAATGACTGTCAGCACTCAGAATGACAGTTAGTACCCAAAATGGCTGTCAGCACTCAGACAGTCACTCAGAATGACTCGAATGACTGTCATCACTTAGAATAGCTGTCAAAATCCAGAATAGCTGTCATCTCTCAGAATAGCTGTAAGCACTCTGAATGTCTGTCAACACTTAGAATGACTGTCAGCACTCAGAATGACTGTCAGCACTCAGAATGACTGTCAGCACTCAGAATGAATGTCAGCACCCAGAATGACTGCCAGCACTCAGAATGACTGTCAGCACTCAGAATGACTGTCAGCACTCAGAATGACTGTCAGCACTCAGAATGACTGTCAGCACTCAGAATGACTGTCAGCACCCAGAATGACTGTCAGCACCCAGAATGACTGTCAGCACCCAGAATGACTGTCAGCACTCAGAATGACTGTCAGCATTCAGAATGACTGTCAGCACTCAGAATGACTGTCAGCACTCAGAATGACTGTCAGCACTCAGAATGACTGTCAGCACCCAGAATGACTGTCAGCACTCAGAATGACTGTCAGCACCCAGAATGACTGTCAGCACTCAGAATGACTGTCAGCACCCAGAATGACTGCCAGCACTCAGAATGACTGTCAGCACTCAGAATGACTGTCAGCACTCAGAATGACTGTCAGCACTCAGAATGACTGTCAGACCAGAATTTGACTGTCAGCATAAATGACTGTCGCACCGAATGACTGTCAGCACTCAGATGACTTTTTCAGAAAAGGGTGCTGCGCTTGATGTCGTCAAATCTGTCACACTCAGAATATGTAAATCGAATGAGGGTTAAATATTCACATTCTGACTCAGCACCGAAGATGAGGTTTCAGGAATTATCTTTGCCTTCGCTATGGTGTTTATAACTTGTACATCACCACAAACATGTAGATTTTCCCGACCCTCACACAATGGGTTTTATGAAACTTCTGGTCCCCAAAGAGGCCTGAGGATTTACTTTTCCTGCCAGATAATCTTTGGACGTTTTTCTTTACTGTTGTTATTTAATATATTTTAAGGTTTATTTAAACTGATAGTGCATTGGGAACTTTGCCTCAACCCAGGGGGTCTTTTCAACCTAGCGGGCCGGTGGGGTGGTAACCTCTGTTTCACACGGTAGGGGGGTTGATTCCGAATAGAAACATGGAGTGTTTTTTACCTGTTGATAATTCCCCACGAATATGGGTCCCTGGTTGTAGCACGATTGGGTCGATTGGGACACTTGACTAAGAGGTGGTAAGAGGGCCGAGGGGCTTGACCCCATGATTTCGGTCTTCGAAAATTAGAATTTGGTCACAAAATAAAAAAGGATTTTTGGTTATTTAAAGAAGGTGTAAATTATTAAGAACTTTGGTCCCCAAGTGAGGTTAGGAACTTTTAATACCACGATTGGTTTGGAGGAACTTTGATACCAGAAGTGGTTTTTGGGATATTTGTCACGAGGGTGTGAGGATTTTTGACGCAATGAGTGAATGAGGGGAAAGGATACTCTTGACCACCACAGGGTTTGAGATACTTGACTCACACAACGAGTGGGTGTTGAGGATACTTTGACTACCACAAAGTGATGTGAGGATACTTTGACCACACGAGAGGTGTTGGGGAAATACTTGACTCACCCCCAGTGGTGTTGAGGAACTTGACTCACCAAAGAGTGAATGTGAGGATCCTTGACTCACACGAGTGGGTGTTGAGGATACTTTGACCCCCAAACGAGTGAGGTTGGGATACTTTGACTCCCCACGATGGTTGAGGAACTTTACTCACCACGAGTGGTGTTGAGGATACTTTGACCACCAACCCGATGGTGTTGAGGATACTTTGACTCACCACGAGTGAGTGTTGAGGATACTTTGACTCACCACGAGTGGGTGTTGAGGATACTTTGACTCACCACGAGTGGGTGTTGAGGATACTTTGACTCACCACGAGTGAGTGTCGAGGATACTTTGACTCACCACGAGTGGGTGTTGAGGATACTTTTGACTCACCAGAGTGAATGTTGAGGATACTTGACTCACCACGAGTGGTGTTGAGATACTTTGAACTCACAACAGTGAGTTTGAGGATACTTGACTCACACGAGTGGATTGAGGATACTTTGACTCACACACGAGTGGTGTTGAGATACTTTGACTCACCACGAGTGGTGTTGAGGATACTCAAAGACTCACACTCAAACACTGCATACAAATACACACAAACACAACACACAACACAACACAACACACACACACCAACACAACACACAACACAACCACACAACACACAACCACACTCACACACACCAACCACACACAACCACAACACACACCCAACACACACAACCACACACACACACACAACACAACCCCCCCCACAACACACAACCACAACACACAACACCAACACACACACACACCACCACAACACAACACACCACAACACAACACACAAACACAAACACACCACACACAACACACAACACAACCAAACACCAACACACAACACAACACACAACACAACACACAACACAACACACACACAACACACACACCCCAACCACACACACAACACACAAACACACACACAACCCACACACACACAACACAACACAACACACACCAACACACCACAACACACAAACACACACACACAACACAAACACACAACACCAACCCACACACACACAACCACAACACAACACACACACACCCCCCACACACACAACACAACACACAACACAACACCACACACACCACACAACACACACACACACAACACACACAACACACCCACCCCCCCACACACACACACACCCACAACACAACAAACACAACACACACACACACCACACAAACACAACACCACACAACACAACACCACACAACACCACACACCACACACACAACCACAACACCACAACACACACAACACACAACACACAACACACACCCCAAACACACACAACACACCACACCCAACACACAACCAACACACCCCCACACACACCACAACACACAACACACCACCACCCACCACACACCAACACACACAACACACAACACAACACCACACAACACACAACACACACACAACACAACACAACACACACCACACACAACACAACACACACAACACAACCCCCACACACACCACACACACCACACACAACACACCCACACACACACAACACACCAACACCACACAACAACACAAACCAACACACACACACACAACCAACACAACACCACACAACACACACACACAACACACACACACAACACACAACAACAACACAACACACCACAAACACACACAACACACACAACACAACACACAACAAACACACACACACAAACACCACACACACACACCACAAAACACCACAACACACACAACACAACACACACACACACACACACCACAACACAACACACACACACACACACACCAACACACAACCACACAACACAAACACACAACACAACACAACACACAACACAACCACACAACACACAACACACAACACTCACTACACACAACGCAACACACAACACACACACAACACACACAACACATCACAACAACACACACACAACAACACAACACACACAACACACACCACACAACACAACACAACACACACACACACACAACACAACACAACACACACACCAAACACAACACACACACCACAAACACAAACACAACACAACACCACACACACAACACACACCACAACACAACACAAACACAACACACAACACACAACACAACACACACACACAAACACACCACAAACACACACACACAAACAACACAACACAACACACACAAACACACACAACACACAACACAACACACAACACAACACAACACAACACAACACACAACACACAACACAACACACCACACACAACACAACCACAAACACTCAATACACACAACGCAACACACCACAACACACCACACACACAACAACACAACACACAACACAACACACACACACACACACACAACACAAACACAACACACACACAACACACACACAACACACACAACACAAACACACAACACACACAACACCACCCACACACACACACAACCAACACACAACACAACACAACAACAACACAACACAACACACACACAACACCAACACACACACAACCACAACACACAAACACACACACAACACACACCAACACACACACACAAACACCAACACACAACACACACAACACAACACAACACAACACACAACACAACACAACACACACACAACACACAACACACACACAACACACAACACAACACAACACAACACAAACACACACACAACACAACACAACACACAACACACACACAAAGGAAACTCAGAAAGTGGGGATCCTCAGAGTATGTAAGTTACTATACCATGAGTGTCCGGCAAGAAGCAGTCAGAGACAGCCAGGACCCATCAGTCCTCAGCTCCGGCTCCAGCTTCTTGTCCTCACTACCCTGACCTCACTCCCCAATTTGGGCCAGTGACTTCTGGAGACACGCTGCATGTGACCTCCAGAGACAAATCGTGGTTTTTAGGTCCTGGGTCACTTATCTGTGCAGTTTAAAACGCAGATAAGTGACCAGATTCTCAAACTTTTATGCTCCGGATATAAGAACGCTAGAAATTACATGATCAGTAATTACATCACTAGTAGTTACAGTATCGAAATTTGTATTATTAGAGATTACATTGCTAGAAATTAGATTAGGAACTATGGAACAGTGGATTTTTGAATTCATTCGCTTTATAGACAGTGGAAAGCTATGTTTGTAGGCCTATAGGAACATCACAAAATATGGAATCATTTCCAGCAATATATATGTGCATAAGTGTACCTTGAGTGTGTTGTGAGGCTCAGGGCCCCCGCGGCCCGGTCCATGACCAGGACCCGGTTCATGACCAGGACCCGGTCCATGACCAGGACCTGGTCCATGACCAGGACCCGGTCCATGACCAGGACCCGGTCCATGACCAGGACCCGGTCCATGACCAAAACCCGGTTAATGACCAGGACTCGGTCCATGACCAGGACCTGGTCCATGACCAGGACCCGCTCCATGACCAGGACTCGGTCCATGACCAGGATCCGGTCCATGACCAAGACCCGGTTAATGACCAGGACCCGGTCCATGACCATGACCCGGTCCATGACCAGGACCCGGTCCATGACCAGGACCCGGTCCATGACCAGGATTCGACATACTTTTTTCTAAGTTAAACAAGGCAGCGGCCGACCTCGTTAGTTAGATTACTAGATTATCCGGGATAGCGAAATCGAGTGTGATCTCTGGATACCGTGGATTTGAAACCAGCTAAATATGTGAAAACCGTGGGACTTTGAGGGTCCGCATGGTTTTAACAAGCTGTGATTAGTAGACTGAATTACTTGGCTGCGAAATTAGTGAATTTTTAATACCTGGGATTGGAAGCAAGTCTTGACCCACGGATTCTAGACAACTGCGTTTAGGAATCGGCTGCTAATTCACGGATACTGCGCGTTGCCGGACATGTTGCGTCCTAAGGTAGCAATGATCGTCGGAGTATTTACGATCATTGTGTGGATGTGTCAAGGGCAATATGGATCGCTCCTGCAATGACTCACGAAATCTTAATGACAAGACTGAAAATAAACCATGGAATGGGTGGGGTTTGAATCCATGGCTTAAGCACTGGCCTGGTTCAATCCCCCACACGTTCCGTGGTCTGTTTACTTCTGTAATGTTATTGTTATCTGTTGGTGCCTGTGTCTTGTAGACGGTGTCTTCCTTGTGTTGATCTCTGAGTTATCCTCTTTCTCCTCCTGTTCCTCTTTCTCTTTCTTCTACCTTAACTCATCTTCTATTCGTCAGTGTACTCACCTAGATGTGGTTGCAGGGGCGGATTCACAGCTCCTGGCCCCGCGTCTTCTCTGGTCGCTACTAGGTTCATTCTCCCTTCTCCAGCAGCTTTATCGTACCTCGTGTGTGTGTGTGTGTGTGTGTGTGTGTGTGTGTGTGTGTGTGTGTGTGTGTGTGTGTGTGTGTGTGTGTGTGTGGAAATATAATTCTTTGTATTAAATATTTTGCAAACGGAATACAACAGAATGGATAATGTGGAAGACATAACGGACCAACGGAAAAACTAAGTCTGAAACAGAACAGCCAAACAGCACAAAACTAACAGACACAAGGGAACAGATGACACAACAGAACATCTAGGGCAGAACAACAGAACCTCTGGCATTGAACAGGGTAACAAAAGATGAACAAATCCTGCACAAAAATAAGAAAAAGACACAATACCATGACTCGAACAATACACAAATAACCCGCACATAGGACAGAGGCACTTACCACGACGTTTCGGTCCGACTTGGACCCAAACATCATCGTACCATCCCCCCCCACCCTACGTGTATTATAACCCTCAACAATAGCACAAAAAAAACAACAATAAAATACAACAAGTCATTCCAGTATTAGAAATTAATTAACATAATTTTTTTTTTTGGCTGGAAGAGCATTTCCAGCCAGACCAAAAAAAAAAAAAAAAAAAAAATCCAGTGATTTAGGGCACTGCAAGAATGCCAGAATTTGGTAATGGCAGCTTGTGTACTCTCTCTCTCTCTCTCTCTCTCTCTCTCTCTCTCTCTCTCTCTCTCTCTCTCTCTCTCTCTCTGTGTTTCTGAATGGCGCCGCCTTAATAATATACGCCACTACCGTACGCAGTTTTCACTAGCTGCGTTAAATGGTAACATTCTGCCTGTCCGCCGGCTTATGTCGGCTTTTTTTGGGGAAATAAACTGAAAAGGAAATTTGCGTTTTTTCAAAGATTTTCTGGCTGGGATGTTTACCATGGTGTCACTGAGGAGGGGAGGGGGGAGGGGGTTGGTGGGAGGGGGGGGGGGAGGGGGGTTGGTGGGAGGGGGTAGGGGGGTAAATGGTTTAAAATTTATTCATGTTTAATATTGCTGCTACTAATACTACTGCTATTATTATTACTATCACTACTACTACGACTACTACTACTACTACTAATAATAATAATAATAATAATAATAATAGTAGTGAGAATGGAGAAAAACAGAGTGACTTCAAGAGTGTATCAGTCTGTAGTGGAAGGAAGGCGGGGTAGGGGTCGGCCTAGGAAAGGTTGGAGGGAGGGGGTAAAGGAGGTTTTGTGTGCGAGGGGCTTGGACTTCCAGCAGGCATGCGTGAGCGTGTTTGATAGGATTGAATGGAGACAAATGGTTTTTATTACTTGACGTGCTGTTGGAGTGTGAGCAAAGTAACATTTATGAAGGGGTTCAGGGAAACCGGCAGGCCGGACTTGAGTCCTGGAGATGGGAAGTACAGTGCCTGCACTCTGAAGGAGGGATGTTAATGTTGCAGTTTAAAAACTGTAGTGTAAAGCACCCTTCTGGCAAGACAGTGATGGAGTGAATGATGGTGAAAGTTTTTCTTTTTCGGGCCACCCTGCCTTGGTGGGAATCGGCCAGTGTGTTAACAAAAATAATAATAATAATAATAATAATAATAATAATAATAATAATAATAATAATAATAATAATAATAATAATAATAATAATAATAACAATAAGTAAAAGGAAAAAAAGAGAGAAAGAAGAATATTGTTATTATTATTTTAATTATTATCATTATTATTATTGTTGTTGTTGTAGAGTATTGCAGGACCTCTAGTTCCTTCTCCCTCTCTCTCTCTCTCTCTCTCTCTCTCTCTCTCTCTCTCTCTCTCTCTCTCTCTCTCTCTCTCTCTCTCTTCCTCTCCTTTCTTTCTTCCCTTCCAGGACCTCTAGTTCCTTCTCCTCTCTCTCTCTCTCTCTCTCTCTCTCTCTCTCTCTCTCTCCCTCTCCTTCCTTTCTTCCCTTCCAGGACCTCTAGTTCCTTCTCCCTCCCTCTCTCTCTCTCTCTCTCTCTTCCTCTCCTTTTCTTTCTTCCCTTCCAGGACCTCTAGTTCCTTCTCCCTCTCTCTCTCTCTCTCTCTCTCTCTCTCTCCTTCTCTCTCTCTCTCTCTCTCTCCCTCTCTCCTTTTCTTCCCCTTCCAGGACCTCTAGTTCCTTCTCCCCCCTCTCTCTCTCTCTCTCTCTCTCTCTCTCTCTCTCCCTCTCCTTCCTTTCTTCCCCTTCCAGGACCTCTAGTTCCTTCTCCCTCTCTCTCTCTCTCTCTCTCTCTCTCTCTCTCTCTCTTCCCTCTCCTTCCTTTCTTCCCTTCCAGGACCTCTAGTTCCTTCTCCCTCCTCTCTCTTCTCTCTCCCCTCTCTCTCTCTCTCTCTCTCTCTCCCTCTCCTTCCTTTCCTCCCCTTCCAGGACCTCTAGTTCCTTCTCCCTCTCTCTCTCTCTCTCTCTCTCTCTCTCTCTCTCTCTCTCTCTCTCTCTCTCTCTTTCTCTCTCTCTCTCTCTTCCTCTCCTTCCTTTATTCCCCTTCCAGGACCTCTAGTTCCTTTTTTTTTTTTACACAGGGTTTGACAAGGTTAAGGATCCCTAGCTTTATTGACAGCTATTTACTGGTTAAGGATTCCTAACTTTATTGGCAAGCTAAGAGCTGTTACCTACATCAGCTCATTTGAAAGCATTTTTATTGTTATGAGACATACAAGTAGGGAACAGGATGAAGTTGGAGCCATCTGTGGGCCAGCATTTTCATTTGATCAACTGACTTTATTTCGTTGACATCATTATGCTGTACGAATGTGTTCCATACTCGAGTCATCCTGGGTATGTATGATCTCAGATGGAGTGATGTTCTGGAGAAGGGTACAGCCAGAGTGAAGTTGCTGCTTTCTGCCCGTCTTGTGGCATAAAAGCTTGTTTCACGTTGTCCTCGAAGTGGATCCAAGTGTGGTATTTTGACAATATTGGCCTTGTACATAACAGTAAGGCCACCCACATCCCTCCTATGTTGAAGGCTCTGCTGAAATGACAGATCTATCCAGGATGGGTCCAGGCGAGAGATGAGACGTCTTGCTCTGTTCTCTACTCTGTCAAGCAGTCGCAGATGAGAGGGGGCAGGCAAACCAAGAAGTGGAGCATACTCAAGGTGTGAGCGTACTTGTGCCTCGTACAGGATCTTGCAACCCCTACTGTCAAGCAGATGAGAGATACGGCGAAGTGCTGTAAGCTTCCTGGCTGCCTTGTTTGCAAGATTTACAACATGGTTCTTCATGGTTTGGAGTCAAATTTCACCCCAAGGATATCAACTTCTTCTCCAGGTGCCAACATCCTCCCATTCACCCTTTAAACTACTGCACCAGCATTACCATCATGGGCCTAGAGCGATCATCATTTGCGTTTTCTCAGGTGCAAATGTTACTTGTCATCTATTTCCCAAGCTGATATAGCTCTCAGCTGG
>NC_069483.1:12483682-12501182 GCF_026875155.1 Cherax quadricarinatus
CTCCGGGGGGTTGTGTTACCAACCAAATACCCAGGCGGTAGTACCTCCTGGGGGGTTGCTGCTAAACCCCAAATACCAAGGCAATACCTCCGGGGTGGTTGCTTCACCAACCTAATACCCAGGAGGGTAGCCCTCCCTGGGTGGTTTGCTGTCTACCAACCTAAATACCCCGGAGGGTAGTACCCCCCCTGGTGGTTGCTGTTTACCAACCAAATCCACAGGACGGTGACCCCCCTGGGGGGTTCGTCTCCCAAACCCTACTACCACAGGAGGGTGTACCCCCTGGGGGGTTGCTGCTAAAACCCTTTAAGGACGGAGAAAATTTTGGGGGGTTGGCTAAAGAAGTTAAAGATTTATTAATTTTATTTTTAAAATTTATTATTATTTTTAATTTATTTTTATATTTTATTTTATTATTATATAATTAATTTTTTATTAGATAATTGCCCTCATGTAAAGCTGCAGCAGAAATGGGAGCATTTCTCTCTCTAACCCTTGATCCGGGGAAGGGCAGGGGAAACCCCAAAATTTCCCCGTATCAAGTCACTTTCCCGTCTCCTACATGGCGGTGAGAGGTACAAGTTCGGGCATAATGTTGGGTGGTGACAGCATATGGGGAACACTGGCAGCCACAAGAGATTTACCCTCTAACCCACTTTTTTTTCCCCCGGGGCAAAAAGGGTCGAGGGAATTTACCCAAAGACACCGTGTCCACGTTTTTTGGAAGTGGACTTTCTCGCCTCCACAAATTTTTTAATAATATTTTTTTCATATCCTTAACCGTCATTTAATCTATATAAAATTTGGGTTAAAAAAGTTTTAAAATATATATATTATATAAAAATTATATAATAATATATATATAAAATATTATAAATATAATATTATGTATGTATGTATGTATTAGTATTTTTTTTTTTTACTTATTTTTTCCCCATATTACCACACACACCACACACTTTCCCTCAACAAAGGAAATACATCAGGGGAAAAGGAACTTTGGTTTCCCTTTCGTGTAGTGGATGTCAGTAATGTGGAGGATTTGTCGCCCCCGGGCTCCACACACTCACCAACTCTGTAACCCCACCACACACACACACAACACACACACACACAACACACACACACACCACACCACACACACACACACACGTTGTGAACATCGGGAAACCGTGTGAATTGGGTTTGCGAGTCTGAACAAGAGAACTAAATAAGACAGGGTAATATCCACGTCTCGAGTCTTTTTTTTTAACGAATTTTGTTCCGATTTCGGGAAATTTTGTGAAGGAAAGAAAAGTTTTGTCTTTTTTCGAATGCGTCGACGTAATAAATTTTGGGGAATTTATTTTGTCTGTGAAAGTAAATTTAGTCAGTAAACCCTTTTTTTTGTGATTTTGTCTGTAAAGGAGTTACTAAGTACGGTATTTAGATATGTACGTGTAAATTCAGATAGTAACGTGTATTACAGATTATAACGTGAATTACAGTAGAACGTGAGTTTCAAAAGTAACGTGTAAATTTCAGATATGTAACGTGTATTACAGATATGAACGTGTAGTTTACGAAGTAAAGTGTAGTTTACAGAGTGTAACGTGTAGTTACAATATGTAACGGTTTTGTTACAGTATGTAAAATGTAGTTAAGATTGTAATGTAGTTAAAATGGAAAATGTAGTTACAGTAGAACGGTAGTTAGGATGTTAACGTGTAGTTACAAAAGTGTAAGTGATTTTAAAAAAGTTAAGTGTAGTTGCATATAGGGTAAAATGAGTTACATTATGTAACTTTGTTACAGATTTAACCGTAGTTACAGAAAGTAACTGTAAATTTCAATTGTAACGGTAAATTTCAGTATTTAAGTGTATTACGATATGTAACGTGAGTTTTCAGATGTGTAAGTTAGTTACGGATTTAAGTGTAGCTAAGATGTGTAAAGTGTAGTTAATATAGTAAAGTTACTTAATATAGTAAAAGTGTGTTACAGATAAAAAGGTAGTTACAGATATGCAACGGTAGTTAAAATCAACGTTAAGTTTCGAATTAACGTTGCACAGATGTGTATGTTCACAGATATGCAACATGTTTTACAGAAAATAAAGGAAATTTAACACGCCCCGATTTCGGGGGGTCGGTGTGGTTCCCCGTGGAAGGCTCCTATACATGCCTTGATGCTAGTTTAAAGGGTTCCAATGCCCCTCTCCTCGATCAAAGGATTGCCTCCCTTTCCCTACCTGTGGATTTCACCAGGGGGGTGTTTTGGTGCTGCTGCAGTACAGTTCCTGAATGTCTGCTGTGTGCTTCAGGGCCCCAAGGTATTGAAGAAAGATGCTGGGAGATTTGATTTTTTGGTTATTGTGGAAGACTTGTCGTATGATAAATGATCTACCCTATATACTTCCTACAACTGCACTACTGCAGTACTGCTACACACTGCTCTCTCTATCTTTGTAGCTAAGCTCTATAAATACACGCTACTACTGCTGTACTGCAAATTACTTACTACTACTTGCTAGTCTGCTACTGCTACTACTCTACATAATACTAAAACGCACTACTTATGCATTACTGCTACACTACTATGTCACTGCTCTCTATATACTACTGTTACGCTGATGCTACTACTACGCTACTACTACTACTGCTCTTCAGTACTGCTATACTATGCTACTACTATGCTAGAATGCACTGTCTACACTACACTATACTACTGCTACTACTTATCTATTACTGCTACTTACTCCTACTACTGCTATGTCTACCTTTTCTGCTATACGTACTTTAAAAACTAGCTACTAATGCTCTACTGCACTACCTAACTGACTACACTGCACTTCTGTACTACCACTGTAATACCTACTGTACTACTACTACTACTATACTGCCTAAACTCTACTCTACTACTGCTACAACTACTATGCTACTACTGCTACTACAATGCTACTACAATACTGCTACACGCACTATACTACTGTCACGTACCCAACTGCTACATAACTGTACTAATCTGCAAATACTACTCTTTCTACTATGCTATACTGTAAATTTCCCGCTAACTACTACATGCTCTACTACTACTAAAATACTACGTACTACTTGCTCTTCGCTACTACCACGCACTACTCTACTGCTACTACTACTAATACACTACTGCTACTACAGTCTACTACTACTACTGCTACTACTATACTAGCTACTACTGACTACTATGCTACTATATACTGCTACAATGCTACTCTACTACGCACACTGCTACTAAACTGCTACCTACTACTGTAAATCGCTACTACTACTGTACTATGTTCGCTCAATGTATACTATAAGCTAGTACTGCTACGTACTACTTCTACTACTATATACTGACTACTATTTTGCTACAATGCTACTAAAACTACTGCTACATGCTACTGCCACTACTACACGCATATGCTACACTGCTATACACTACTATACTACTTTAAAATCTACGTACTATACTGCTAATACTACTACTACTGCACACCTACTACTGCTACTACTACTACTACTTGCTACTACTACTACTCAAATACTACGCTATATACTGCTACAATGCTAATACACTGTATACTACTCCGCTAAACGGTACTAGGTACCAAATACTATCTAGTATATGCTACTATATACTGCTACTACTACTACAAAAAACTACTACTACTAATGTACATATCTAGAGTACTACTACTAATTTTTGCTACTATATACACTAAAATAACTGTAAACCCACACTACTACTACTATACTACTCAATCTACACACTACTAGTTTCACTATACTATAGCTACACAGTAGTACTACTACAAATTTTTCTACTTCTACAGTATACTACTAACTATACTGCACTACTATACTCTATTACTACTACTATGTGTGCTACTACTACAAAACTATCTACTAAAATAATATAACAATAAAATAATAATTCAATAAAATAAAAAAAATAATAAAAAAAATAAAAATAATAAAATAAAAAAATAGTAATATAATACAATATATACTACTACTCACTACACTATATACTACTAACAACTACTACTACTAAAAAAATTTAAAAATAAAATAAAAAAAATAATAAAAAATAATAAATAAAATAATAATAATAATAATTTAAAAATAAAAATAACAAAAATAATAAAATACAAAATAATAAACAATAAATAATAAAAACAAAAATAACGACTGAACCCCTTTAGAGGATCAAGTCCAAATTTTGTATTAAAATTTCTTCGCTGTTGCCCGGGGACAAAAGGGGTTGGATCCCTATCACTCAGCTTACCTCATCACTAAAACTAGTCAGTAACACTCATCGCTAACACTCAGTCACTAACAATCAGCAGCTAACACTCAGTCAGCAACACCGTCAGCTAACACCAGTCAGCTAAACTCCCAAACTAACACTCATCAGCTAAAAAACTCAGTAGCTAAAACCAGTCAAACCTCATCATTAAACCAGTCAGCTAGCACTCAGTTGCTAACATCAGTCGCTAACACTCGTCCTAACACTCACACTAAAACCATCAGTAACTTCATCAGCTAACACCAGTCACTAACACTCATTAGCAAAAAATTCAGTCGCAACACTCATCACTAACACTCTTTTACTAACATTCAGGGCAGCAAAAAACCTCACTAACTTCAGTCGCTAACACTCAGTCAGCTAAAACCATCAGTAAAACTCATCGCAACACTCAGTCAGTAACACCAGTAGCTAACCCTCTTATGGGCACTGATGTACAGGGATAATTAACAGAGGTAAAGTCTGAATTAATCAGATTTAAAACCAATCTTTCACACGAGGGGATTAAGCTAAAAGGGGGCATTAAGCTAAACAAAAGGGCATTTTAAACAAACAGGGCATTTAAACTAAACAAAGGGGCATTAAGCTAAAAAGGGCATTAAGCAAACAAGGGGCATTAAGCAAACAAGGGGCATTTAATTAAACAAGGGGGATTAAGCAAAAAAAGGGGCATTAAGTTAAACAAGGCATTAAGAAACAAGGGGACTAATTTAAAAAAGGGTATTAAGCAAACAAGGGTCATTAAGTTAAACAAGGGCATTAAGCAAAAAAAGGAATTAAGTTAAAAAAGGTCATTAAAACTAAAAAAGGGTCATTAAGTTAAAAAAGGGTCTTAAGTTAAAAAGGGGCATTAAGCTAAAAAGGGTCTTAAGCAAACAAGGGTCATTAAGTTAAACAAAGGGCTTAAACTAAACAAGGGCATTAAAATTTAAAAAAAGGGCGTTAAGCAAACAAGGTCTTTAAGCTAAAAAAGGGGGCATTTAAATTAAAAAAGGGGTCATTAATTTAAACAAGGGGCTTAAGTAAACAAGGGCTTAAAATTAAACAAGGGTCTTTAAATAAAAGGGGTTCATTAAGCTAAACAGGGTCATTAAGTTAAAAAGGGGGTTTTTGTTAACAAAGGGGGATTAAAACTAAAAAAGGGTCATTTAAACTAAACAAAAGGGTCATTTAAACAAAAAAAGGGGAAATTTAAATTTAAAAAAGGGTTTATTAAGTTAAAAAAAGGGCTTAAGCAAAAAAAGGGCATTAAATTAAACAAGGGTCATTAAGTAAAAAAGGGTCTTAACTAAAAAGGGCATTTAAATTAAACAAGGTCATTTAAATTAAAAAAAGGGGCATTAAGCAAAAAAGGGGCATTTTAAATTTAAAAAAGGGTCATTAACAAACAAGGGTCTTTTAAACTAAAAAAGGGGGCCTTTAATTAAAAAGGGTCATTAAATTAAACAAGGGTCTTAAGAAAAAAGGGTCATTAATTAAACAAGGGTATTGTTAAACGGGTCATTAAGTTAAAAAGGGTCATTAAATAAAAAAGGTCATTTGCTAAACAAGGGGGCATTAAGTAAACAAGGGTTTTTTAAGTTAAACAAGGGTCATTAACAAACAAGGGGCATTAAAAAATTCATGTAACCGTTCCTACAGTCATATTTTTAATAATAAAAAATGGTGTTTTAAATAAATTTTCGATTTATACTTGGAAACTCCACATTTCGGTGTATAAACTTTAGAGAATCCATTTCGTGTCATCTCTGAGAGACATCCACATTTGGTGTATATACTTTGAGGAATACAATTTCGATGTATATCTCGGGGACTACACATTTTGGTTTTATTACTTTGAGGTATCTTTCGTGTTGGAAACACTTAATGCAAAGAAAAAATTTTAATTTAAAATTTTGTCTTCCCTGGGCGAAACGTTGAAACGAAATAAGCCTTATTCAAAGTCTAATTAAAGGTCTTTTATATATTTTGTCTTACCGTTTGGTTTCGGAGTTTTTCTTTTTTCAATTTTTTTTAAAAAAAGGGCTTAAGATTGGGAAAAAAATTCAAGCTTAAAGAATAGTGGAAAAGCACAAACAGTTTTTTAACTGGAGAAGTCCAAAAACTGGAAAACTTAAAATATCCCGATAGTCGAAATAAAATGCTTTTTTGCGAAGTTCGAAAAATTTGGGGCCCCCGCCCCTCTTAAAAATCACCTCAAACTCCTAAAATTTTGGGCAAAAATGGCCCAGCTGACTCCCTTTCCCCAAACTTCCAGAATAATTATAACCCCCCCTTTTTGGGAAAGGGGATTTGAATTTCAAATTTTTGAGTTGGACTAAAAAGAAAAAGGGGAAATGGGGAAGTTGTGATAGCTTAAAGCATTTCAAATAATTTCAGGGCCAAAAAGAAAAGTTAAATCAACTTTTATTTAGCTTTGTTTACTTGTAAGAGTAATATAAATATAATTTTTAATATATTATAATATTTTAAAAATTTAATAATATATATATTTAAAAATATAAATTTTTTTTATATAAAAATATTTAAAAATTATTTAATAAATATTATTAAATATTTTTTATGTATTTAATATAATTCGGCCCAAAATGCAAAAAATGGCAATTACAAGAACCATTTAAAATTAAAGCCTTTCTAAAATTTTCTCTTATACGTTTAAAGATAATTTTTTTAATAATGTTGAGTTAAAAATTTTTTTTTTTGACCAAAAAAACTTTGAAACTTACCAAACCTTATTTTTAAAAAGAACAAATTTTTTTCAGCCTAACCCCAAATAAATATATTTAATTTGTTTACAATAAATTTTTAAAAACTAAACAAACACATGAAATATATTTTTTTTTGTTTTGGGTTTAGAATGATTTTGGCGAAATTACTGGGATACACAAATTTTGCTTGTCCTAATGGCAAGATGAGCGTTGGGTATTAAGCCCAAAATCGAAAATTTGCCATTCGGACGACATATTAAATTTTTTTATAATTATTATAAAAATATATTATTATTAATTTTATATATTTAAAATAATATTTATATAAAAATTAATAAATTTATTTTATACTTAAAAAGGGCGTATTTTAAATCGTTTTCTTTCACGTTTTTTAACCCCTTGGGGAAGCATTTATCAGTAAAATTTTTATGAATTTGGTTTTTACAGTACGAAAAAAATGGATCACTTTTCAGACGAACAAAGGGGGAATTATTGCCGTGAGGTTTTACTCGCCTATGTCTCTATATAAATTACTAATTTGTTGACCTTTTTCAAAATTTGGAAAGTCGAAAACGTAGTGTTGTCTAAGGCGTATGAAAATAGTAAAATAAACCCGCCGTAAGAAAGATGTGATAATTAAAAGGGAAAATTTTGGCAAAAAGTGTCTTGAGTTTCTCTTATGGAGGGGTTTTTATTTTTTTTCCCGTTAATGATTTTCCATTTTTTTCTTTAGAGAAAAATTCTTCTTGCGTGTTTTAATTTCCCTTTTGTGAGCAAACACACATCCCTCCCCTATATAGTGTCCGGAAATAGTTTTTTTGTGGGGAAAACCTCTATTTTTTTGATGTCAACGACTTTTGTTTAAAAACTGTATAAATATTTTTTGTTTTGTACACATCGTTAAACCTTTTCTGTACATAAATTTTTTGATATCACGTCCAGAATCATTAACACAACTTTTAAAGAACTTAGAAGAGAGATTCGGGGGTTTTAACATGATTTTCTGGCTGGAGAGACGAGAGAGATTCCTAATTGGGTTTTGTAGCTATATAAAAAGTATTAATCCTTTTTCGCCGAGAACCAGCTGGTTGAAGCTGGTTACGGCTACAGCATGTCGAGTACAGTGTGGAAAGCTGGTTACGGGTCTATAATCATTGAGTACCAGCGGGTGAAACTGGACGACCTAACGTCAGGACCAACTGTCTTGAAAAGTTGGCTCGGGTCAAACCCCGCCCGGAACCGCCTTTGAAACAGCACTCAATCCAACTAACCCTTTGCCACCCGTCTTTAAGAAGCCGTCCATGCCCCCAAAACCGCCGGGAAACCCAGCTGTCTTGAGAACCAGCCCGGTATAAGACCCACTCCCTTCCCGAGGGGGAAAAAATCCATCTTTTCCCCTAATTCACTGTGGGCCATTCCAAAAACCGAGATTTTTATCCATTCACATTTTCCCCCCCTTTCTACGTCCCAGGAATAACTAACAACATTTTTTCCCATGTTTTATTTTGATATTGAGATTTAGGTCTAAGTAGCCCAGTCCCCTCGGGGCCATTAGAGTAAGGCTCTTTGGGGGAAATTTTTTGCTTGTGACTCATAGCTTCAACCCCAATACAAAGGGTGGTGGGGTGGGAAATCGGGAAGGGGAAGCAGTGTTTGCAGGGGATAGTGGTTCAGCAGAACAAAGGGAATTTCAGCATAGGTCACAAAAGAATCAGTGATAGCTGCAGAAGAAGCTGGTCACCACGACCACCACTATTACCAGAAGCAAAAGCAATAACAAGCATCATCTTCTCCAGCATCACCACCACTACCACCAACACCGTCACCAGCAGTTGAAGCATAGAAAGAGGAACAGCAACAGCACCACCACCACCACCACCACCACCGCCACCACCACCACAACCACCACAACCACCACATCCTACCACCACACCCATGTCATCTCCTCACTCACACGCTAAAGAATTATCTCAGCTCTCCTGCCCATCTTCAAGTAAGTTATCTCTCGTATATTTCCCAGCTTCCCCACTTACCCTAACACTGGTGTCGTCCAGAGGCAGCTTTCACCCCAGGCTTTCCTCAACCTCACATTTATATTTCGAAATTCGCGAATCACTTTCGGCATTCGGGGCCTCCTGGCCTCGGGCGGGTGCCAGACAGTATCACATTCTCTGGTTTTAAGACAGTGTGAGTGCCAGGTGCCATCACATCACCTGGTTTAAGAAAACTTTTTTCCTTTCACTCTAGGCTAATAGACTATTTTTTTTAGGTAAACAGTCGGCTAAGATTTTGTTAATGTCATTATCTAAAAGTTTTTTACTTTTGGTATTTTAAAAAATTTTCAGAAACGTTAAAGAAGAAATAAATATGAGAGAAAATTGAATTTCTCGTAATTTGAAAATTTTAATATATTGCTTAAATTGGGTATTAAATAGGCTATAATTCGGATTTGTTAATTGGTATTAAATCGTGTGCTTTTCTGATTATATCTGTTGACAGAAGGACTCAGCAACACTCAAGAAAGAGCAGCTCTAATTCCCTGGATCAAGAGCCCTTCACCAGCATCAAGGCACCTTCCCAGAAGGGCTCAAACCAACTACGGATTTACCATATCGTAAATGAACATACCAAGGGACAAAATTGCGAGGGTTAATCTCAAAAGAAAAGTCTACGGTGACAGCATGCCGGGTTTCACTTACTTTTAGAATACACACACACACACACACACACACACACACACACACACACACACACAAAACACACACACACACACACACACACACACACACAAACACACACACACACACACACACACACACAAACACCACACACAAACAACAAAAACAGGGACTGGTGACCCTGAAACCAAAATGGTGGTAAACCCCCAAAAACCAAACCCCAAACAAAAAAAAGTTAAAGACGAGGGGTTACTTTGTTCCCCTGGGGGGGATATTAAGTGTGTGCAATGGGGGGGGGGCCCATAAAAGAAAACCCTTAATGGCGGTTAAAATTTTAAAAAAGGGGGGGGGGGGTTTTTTTGGGGGGGGGTTTTGGGGGGGGGGGGGGGGGGGGGGGGGGGGGTGGGTTCGTTTTTGTGTTTTTTGTCAAGGCTGTGTGATGTTAAGGCTGTGTGTTTGTTTTTAAAGGGCTGTGTGATTGTTTTTAAAAGGTTGTGATTTTATTAAGGCTGTGTGATTGTTTTTAAAGGCTGTTGATTGTTATGGCTTGTGATTGTTTTAAAGGGCTGTGTATGGAAGGGCTTGTGTTTGTTTTAAAGGGGCTGGTATGTATTAAGGCGTGTGATTGTTTTAAGGCTGTGTGATTGTTTTAAAGGCTGTGGGGTTTTTTTAACTGTGTGATTTTTTTAAGGCTGTGTGATTGTATTAAGGCTGTGGATTGTTTTTAAAAGGGGGGAAAAATTTTATTAAGGGGGTGTGAGTGTTGTTAAGGCTGTGTGATGTTGTTAAGGCTGTGTGATTGTTATAAGGCGTGTGATTGTTAAAAGGGCTGTGTATTTTTTAAAGGGTTGTTGATTGTTATTAAGGTGGTAAATTTTATTAAGGCTGGTTGATTGTTAAAAGGCTGTTATTTTTTAAAAAGGCTGTTGATTGTTATTAAGGGTGGGGTGTTGTTTAAGGCTGGTGATTGTTTTTAAGGCTGTGTTTTGTTTTTAAAGGCTGTGTAAATTGTAAAAGGGCTGTGTATTTTTAAAGCTGTGTGATTGTTTTTAAAGGGCGTGTGATTGTTATTAAGGCTGGTGATTTTATTAAGGTGGTGTTTGTTTTAAAGGCTGTGTATTGTTTTTAAAGGCTGTTGATTGTTTTTAAAGGCGTGTAGTTGTTAAAGGCTGTGTGATTGTTATTAAGGCGTGGAGTTATTAAGGCTGTGTGTTTTATTGGCTGGGTATTTTATTAAGGCTGTGTGATTTTTATTGGGCTGTGTGATTGTTTTTAAAGGGCTGGGTTGTTTTTAAAGGCTGTGTGATTGTTAATTAAGGCTGTGTGTTTGTTTTTAAAGGCTGTGTGTTTTATTAAGGCGGGGGATTGTTTTAAGGTGGGTTTTGTTAAAAAGGGGGGATTGTTTAAGGCGTGTGATTGTTTTAAGGCGTGTGTTTGAATTAAGGCTGTGTGATTGTATTAACTGTGTGTTTTATTAAGGCTGTGTATTTTTTAAAAGGCTTTTTGTTTGTTTTTAAAGGCTGTTTTTTTTTTGTTGTCAAAGGCTTTTTAATTGTTGCCCAAGGCGTGTATTTTTTGTTAAAGCTGTTTTTTGTTTTTTAAAGGGGCTGGTATTGTTTTTAAAGGGCTGTTATTTTTGTTAAGGATTGTTTTGTTGTAAAGGGCTGTGTATTTGAAAAGCTTAGTGTTTTTTTAAAGGGCAAAGGTTCGCAAAAACAATAAAAACAGTACAGAACAGCACAGAGTTGGTAGCAGCAGCAACAACACACATAAACCAACACCCCAACACCAGCACTAGCAAACCCCAGCAGCAAAACAGAATCAGCAGGAGCACAACCAAAAACAGAAAGCCCCAACAGCAACACCCTTTCCCAAGTAGACTACCATTTAAACCCCACCACTACACCACAACCACCACAACCACCAACCCCGCCCCCACCAAATTACACATAGTAAAAACATACTTATTTTCTTTCCAAAATTATGGTAGAGGGCTCCAAAAGTTGAGACCAAAATCCTGAGGAGAATCCAAAGCAGAGACAACAGGAAAATTGTCCCTGAATTGTGGTCTTCACAACGACGCCTGTGGTTCCATTGTGGTGATGCTTGCAACAAAGCAGTGGTCTCGGTCTCTTACTGGAGATGACAGGGGTTGCAATGTGGTTCTGTTTGCTGTCAGTCAGTGGTCCTGGTCTCGAAATGGAAGTGACAGGGGTTACAATGTGGTCTTTCTTTGCTGTCAGTCAGTGGTCCTGGTCTCTAAATGGAAGTGACAGGGGTTACAATGTGGTCTTTCTTTGCTGTCAGTCAGTGGTCCTGGTCTCTAAATGGAAGTGACAGGGGTTACAATGTGGTTCTGTTTCCTGTCAGTCAGTGGTCCTGGACTCTAAATGGAAGTGACAGGGGTAACAATGTGGTTCTGTTTGCTGTCAGTCAGTGGTCCTGGTCTCTAAATGGAAGTGACAGGGGTTATAATGTGGTTCTGTTTCCTGTCAGTCAGTGGTCCTGGTCTCTAAATGGAAGTGACAGGGGTTACAATGTGGTCTTTGCTGTCAGTCAGTGGTCCTGGTCTGGAATTGGAAGTGACAGGGGTTACAATGTGGTCTTTCTTTGCTGTCAGTCAGTGGTCCTGTTCTCGAAATGGAAGTGACAGGGGTTACAATGTGGTTCTGTTTGCTGTCAGTCAGTGGTCCTGGTCTCTAAATAGAAGTGACAGGGGTTACAATGTGGTCTTTCTTTGCTGCCAGTCAGTGGTACTGGTCTTGTAAGAGAGAGAGAGAGAGAGCAGTTTCCATTTCGCTCTATACAGAGCGAAACGTTCTTCAGCAACGTGTGTCGTTCCTTCACCACTGGGATTAAACCTTCAAGAAATGGACTTTGAAGCAGTTTGCCTGAAAAATCCATTTCCCCTGACACTAGGCAAGCGTGAAGATTTAACTCCAAACTTTCCACTTCTCTAACTAGCTTTTCCTGTGCGCCCTTCTGACTAACACTGATGATAAACACACACACACACACACACACACACACACACACACACACACCACACACACACACACACACACACACACACACACACCACACACACCCCACACACACACACACACACACACACACACACACACACACACACACACACACACACACACACAACAGAAAGTCACCACCTCTTCAGCGTCGTTATCATCGTCTTGACTTGAGATACCCCTCAAGGAAGGTTCCTTGATGTTAGTGAGGGGCTCTTGATTTAGGGAATTGGATCTGTGCTCCAGTTCCCCGAATTAAGCCTGAATGCCTTCCACTCCCCCCCCCAGGCGCTGTATAATCCTCCGGGTTTAGCGCTTCCCCCTTGATTATAATAATAATAATAATTGACTTGAGATATCAATCAGAAGAGGCAACATTCAGACATTCAGAAACTGATACTGCTAAAGGGGTTCTTGATGAGGAAGACCCAACCCTACTATACCTTTCCATTGATGTAGTCTGATTACCTTCCATTCCTCAGGTCTCTGCATGACCCTTACCGATTGAACGAGTCCTCACATAATAATTGCAATAATATTCTGTGTCTGGACGTGTATACACAGAAAATATTAATTTTTCCAAACGACCTCAGCAGGTGGGAAGCATAATGAATAAATACGACTCGCCCACGTATGAAAGATCACCGACAGTGATGTAATTGATTCTGCTTCTGTGAATATACTTTTTTTCAATCATTTAGAGAGTTATTGACCTTTGTTGGGTGAAGGTCGTTCTGATAACAGAAGAGAAGGTAAAGGTTCTTAGAGGTCGTTGTGCTAACAGAAGAGAAGGTAAAGGTTCTTAGAGGTCGTTGTGCTAACAGAAGAGAAGGTAAAGGTTCTTAGAGGTCGTTGTGTTAACAGAAGAGAAGGTAAAGGTTCTTAGAGGTCGTTGTGCTAACAGAAGAAAGTAAAGGTTCTTTAGAGGTCGTTGTGCTAACAGAAGAGAAGGTAAAGGTTCTTAGAGGTCGTTCTGCTAACAGAAGAGAAGGTAAAGGTTCTTAGAGGTCGTTCTGCTAACAGAAGAGAAGGTAAAGGTTCTTAGAGTCGTTCTGCTAACAGAAGAGAAGTAAAGGTTTAGAGGTCGTTCTGCTAACAGAAGAGAAGGTAAAGGTTCTAGAGGTCGTGTGCAACCAGAAGAGAAGGTAAAGGTTCTTAGAGGTCGTTCTGCTAACAGAAGAGAAGGTAAAGGTTCTTGAAGGTCATTCTACCAACCAGACTGTGAGGAAGGGTATATGTACCAAAAGAAGAGTTTATTAAGACCACGTTTCGCTCCTTTTCAGGATTAGAAAAAGTCTCCTCAGAGCGAAACGTTGTTCAGATTAAATCTCGACCTGATAAGTGAGTTTTAACGGTTATAGAGGAAGAGACTGAAGAAAAGTCGGAAGGAAACTTTGTCTCACTGTGTTGCATGTACCGCCCACCACCGTGTTGCAGGTACCGCCCACCACCGTGTTGCAGGTACCGCCCACCACCGTGTTGCAGGTACCGCCCACCCCCGTGTTGCAGGTACGTACCACACCGTTTAGTAAGGTACCGCCACCACCGTGTTGCAGGTACCGCCCACCACCGTGTTGCAGCTACCGCCCACCACCGTGTTGCAGGTACCGCCCACCACCGTGTTGCAGGTACCGCCCACCACCGTGTTGCAGGTACCGTCCACCACCGTGTTGCAGGTACCGCCCACCACCGTGTTGCAGTACCGCCCACCACCGTGTTGCAGCTATCGCCCACCACCGTGTTGCAGGTACCGCCCACCACCGTGTTGCAGGTACCGCCCACCACCGTGTTGCAGGTACCGCCCACCACCGTGTTGCAGGTACCGCCCACCACCGTGTTGCAGGTACCGCCCACCACCGTGTTGCAAGTACCGCCCACCACCGTGTTACAGGTACCGCCCAGCACCGTGTTGCAGGTACCGCCCACCACCGTGTTGCAGGTACCGCCCACCACCGTGTTGCAGGTACCGCCCACCACCGTGTTGCAGGCGCCGCCCACACTCCCGGGGCACCATTACCTGCTTCGTTATAAAACCAGCGTTTTCACCGTTGACTCCAGGCGTCATTAACAATATACACTCATTTAACTCATTTAAGTAATTAATGCATAAACACTCCTCTGAGGGTCGCAATGTTTTTATTGAAATTGACAATAAGAGAAGAATAGTACGCTATTTGCTATTCTTTTATATTCTGAACCTGGAAAGTCGTTTACACTCTTGACACACACACACACACACACACACACACACAATACCATACCTGAAATAATTAACAACTAACTTACAGTATCGTGTCTCCTACAATTCACAACTAACTCACAATACCATATCTACAATAATTAATAGTTAACCCACAATTCAGAGAGGCAACTTTAAGCGACATTTCGACCCATGCTAGGACCATCATCACTCACTGAGCGAAACATTGCCTTAACGTTTCCCTCTTAGAATTGAGGATTTATTGTGAATAGTTAAACCCAGAATTTGTTGAAATTTCAGTCGCTTATGAAAAAATGAGTTGAAAATTGGTCCTAAAATGTAGTAAATCTATTTGTGTTAGGAGAGAAGTCGCTTTTTTGACCGTTAATTGTGTTTTTTTGTGGAATTGTAGGCTGGGATTTATATAGTGCAGTTACAGGAAGGGATTTATATAGTGTAGTTGCAGGATGGGATTTTAGTGAAGTTGTAGTTTGGGATTTATATAGTGTAATGTCAGCCTGGGATTTATATAGTGTGGTTACAGGATGGAATTTATATAGTGCAGTTACAGGAAGGGATTTATATAATGTAGTTGCAAGGGGAATTTACATAGTGTAGTTGCAGGACGGGATTTATATAGTGTAGTTGCAGGATGGGATTTTAGTGTAGTTGTAGTTTGGGATTTATATAGTGTAATGTCAGCCTGGGATTTATATAGTGTGGTTACAGGATGGGATTTATATAGTGTAGTTGCAGTTTGGGATTTATATACTGTGGTTGGAGGCTAGGATTTATATAGTGTGGTTGCAAGCTGGGATTTATATAGTGTGGTTGCAAGCTGGGATTTATATAGTGTGGTTGCAAGCTGGGATTTACATAGTGTAGCTGCTTTATGGGATTTGTATAGTGTAGTTATTATTGCTATTATTATTATTATTATTATTATTACTATTATTATTATTATTATTATTATTATTATTATTATTATTATTATTATTATTATTATTATTATTATTATTATTATTATTATATTATTATTATTATTAGCAAGTCTTGTTAGGGGTTAACACAGAGCTTTAACAAGTCTTGAAAAAGCTCTACACGGAGAATTTACAAGTCTTCATAAAGCTCTATACGGAGCTTTATCAAGCATTGATAAAGCTCTACACAGAGCTTTACAAGTCTTGATGAAGCTCTACACGGAGTTTTATCTGCGGTGAACTCTAAGAAGTCTTGTTAGAGGTCACCACAGAGCTTTAGCAAGCCTTGATAAAGCTCTACACAGAGCTTTAACAAGACGCAACCAACCTCTACTCAGAGCCAAACGTTTACCCGTAAAAGACACGTGCTACAACATTTCGCTCTCTCCTTCATTACGGTGCGCAACTAACAACCTCACGTAAGCCAGGGCTTGGGGACTGATCTCTCAGTATAATGACCGACTGATGAGGGCAGTCCCCTGAGAGCAGGATCCTCTCAACAGCATCATAATAAGCAACAATACTTGTATATATATATATATATATATATATATATATATTATATATATATATATATATATATATATATAATACAGTATATATAAATATATATATAAATTTATAATATATATATATATATATATATATCTATATATACTATATATAGTATATATATTTAATATTAATATATATTACACACACGTAATAAACAATGTGCAACAGAAAGTCTGAAGATTAATTGTTCTCTGTATTTCGATCCTCTTCTGGGATCTTCTTCAGCGATATTATCCCTTAGAAAGTAATAATATTACCCTGGATCATGTAATATAGTTGCAAGAGGAGGTAATATTGCTATTTGTGTGCAACATAATTGTCTGGTCACTGTATTAACTTCTCGTCCTCATTCGGTGCCTGTGATAACTGCTGCCTCTCGCCGTTCGTAATAACAATCTCTACTAAGGGTAAATGAGTTCTTTGCTCTGATGGGTCGTTGTGTCGTGGTTAAGACAACGTTGGTTGTGGGAATGACGGTACGAGAATATGACAGAATGACAAAAGTGTCTTCCCAAGAGCAAGAATGTTTAAGTGAATGGTTGAGTGGTATGGAGATAGGGACATGATATAGAGATAGGGACATGGTGTGAAGATAGGAACATGATATGGAGACAGGGACATGCTGTGAAGATAGGAACATGGTATGGAGACAGGGACATGCTGTGAAGATAGGAACATGATATGGAGACAGGGACATACTGTGAAGATAGGAACATGGTATGGAGACAGGGACATACTGTGAAGATAGGAACATGGTATGGAGACAGGGGCATGATGTGAAGATAGGAACATGGTATGGAGACAGGGGCATGATGTGAAGATAGGAACATGGTATGGAGACAGGGACATACTGTGAAGATAGGAACATGGTATGGAGACAGGGACATACTGTGAAGATAGGAACATGATATGGAGACAGGGACATGCTGTGAAGATAGGAACATGATATGGAGACAGGGACATACTGTGAAGATAGGAACATGGTATGGAGACAGGGGCATGATGTGAAGATAGGAACATGGTATGGAGACAGGGACATACT
>NC_069483.1:12506182-12511182 GCF_026875155.1 Cherax quadricarinatus
AAAGTCGTGCATATGCCTGTAGAGTGTAGGTGCACACAAGCAGGGCCAGGAGTGTGCGGAAAGCTCTCTCTCTCTCTCTCTCTCTCTCTCTCTCTCTCTCTCTCTCTCCTCTCTCTCTCTCTCTCTCCTCTCTCTCTCTCCCCCTCTCCTCTCTCCTCTCTCTCCTCTTCTCTCTCTCTCTCTCTCTCCCTCTCATCTCTCTCCTCTCTCTCTCTCTCCTCCCTCTCTCTCTCTCAAAAAAAAAAGAAAAAGAAATCACTATTACCACGTCTTGGTGAGTGTGTCGCTGTGAGAGTAGAAGACCACCTTGACTGATACATTTTCCTTATACTTTGGAAGAGAAGAGAGTGTTACTTTTCTGGAGCTCCACCGTAAATTTAACGGTGGGCTCTGATTTTGATGAATTAAATATATGTGATTTTGATAAATTATATACATTAGATACATGTGATTTTGATGAATTAATTACATGTACTACACCTGGACATATTTATTGGACAAGTGATGCTCATGTGTCTTATTCATCAACCTGTCGATAATACATACATGATATAGTGCTCTGTGGACATGACCTGAGCAGGAGACTGTGTATGTCGAAGCTCTTTTCAGTATAAAAAGAGCAGTAGTTAATGGATTTAGAATAGGTCAGTCGACCTGACTAGTTCCTGGACCCATTACAGGACTCAGTTCCGAATGCCTCTCAGCTCCTAGAGGACTGGTAAGAACTACGTAACTTTAATATGAATCAAGCTATCTTCTTGACCCATTATATACCTCTGTAGGATTCTGAATGCTTCTCGGCTCCTACAGGACTGGTAAGAACTACGTAACTTTAATATGAATCAAGCTATCTTCTGGACCCATTATATACCTCTGTAGGATTCTGAATGCTTCTCGGCTCCTACAGGACTGGTAACAACTACGAAACTTTATTATGAATCAAGCTATCTTCTGGACCCATTATATACCTCTGTAGGATTCTGAATGCTACTCGGCTCCTACAGGACTGGTAACAACTACGTAACTTTAGTATGAATCAAGATATCTTCTGGACCCATTATATACCTCTGTAGGATTCTGAATGCTTCTCAGCTCCTACAGGACTAGGTAACATACTGTAACTTTAGTATGAATCAAGCTACTTCTGGACCCATATATACCTCTGTAGGATTCTGAATGCTCTCAGCTCCTACAGGACTGGTAACAACTACGTAACTTTAGTATGAATCAAGCTATCTTCTGGACCCATTATATACCTCTGTAGGATTCTGAATGCTACTCGCTCTACAGGACTGGTAACAACTACGTAACTTTAGTAGAATCAAGATATCTTCTGGACCCATTATATACCTCTGTAGGATTCTGAATGCTTCTCAGCTCCTACAGGACTGGTAACAACTACGTAACTTTAGTATGAATCAAGATATCTTCTGGACCCATTATATACCTCTGTAGGATTCTGAATGCTTCTCAGCTCCTACAGGACTGGTAACAACTACGTAACTTTAGTATGAATCAAGCTATCTTCTGGACCCATTATATACCTCTGTAGGATTCTGAATGCTTCTCGGCTCCTACAGGACTGGTAACAACTACGTAACTTTAGTATGAATCAAGCTATCTTCTGGACCCATTATATACCTCTGTAGGATTCTGAATGCTATCTCCTGGACCATTTAAAAACTCTGTATTATTATGACAGCCACCCACAGTATACCTATGAGTGCAAAAAAAATCTCATCGAGACGAAACTAAAAATATATGACAACCAAAATCTCATTTGTAAAGAAAAAGTAATAACGAGGGTGACAGTGTATGATATATAGCCTTTGGTATATATGAAATACATACTTATTAAAAATTTGTATGCAAATTATTTAATGAGACATTCCCTGGCTCCCACCAGTCTTCTGTTATTCTCACTCTGACGTCCTAAACTTTGCTCATTAATTAAACTGAAGTTCCATAAACCCAAGCAAGACAGAGAGCTTCCGGTCGACCTCAGTTATTCAACATCATCTTAGGGAGAAGAGATCTCAGGAGGAGGTGGAGGAGGAGGAGGAGGAGGAGGAGGAGGAGGAGGAGGAGGAGGAGGAGGAGGAGGAGGAGGAGACAGCTACGAAGGAGAATAATGAGTAGGAATAAAAGAAGGCAATGTTGGTTTTTATTTGATTTATAAAAAACGAATATTTTCTTTATGGATGTTTAGCTGTCTAGCACACACACACACACACACACACACACACACACACACACCACACACACACACACACACACACATACACACAACACACACACACACACACACACACACACACAACACACACACACACACACACACACACAACACACACACACACACACACACACACACACACACACACACACACACACACTCTTACCTATTTCAAAAACTGCTAAAATAGTATCCACATAACCCAATAAACCCACTAACAAGCTTCTGGATCTATAAACCCACGATCACTGGTTTACTTCCTCTACTTAGTGTGCTAAATTAAACCACGATGGTCATTAAACTCTGCAAATTAAAACTACACTTTAAACTAAGCTTTAAACTTTCATCATATATTCAAATGAGAGATACATCTCTCAGCGTATATACCTCAGAAAGCTGTAGAGTCTACACTCAGGCTGATTTCCACTCGACCTCAACTCTGGCTAATTCTGAGTGCACACTTGCTGCAGGAAGCACTCTTTGAGTGAGGCTGATTATCCGTGTTTCACATAGGTCATAAACTACGTTCATTTTCCTGTATTCGACTGAAGAAGCCTGTTGTGTGGGCGAAACGTTTCTTTAATCAAGAAACTCAAGTGCTGAACATGTGTTTCGTGTATCAACTTGTGAGTTTTGAGACTCTCCGACCGCGGGTTCAAATCCCGCCCGTGGTATGGTTTGTTTGCAATCGTGTCATTACGATTTCGTGAGTCAACTTGTAGGTGTTGTGTACCGTGACAAGTGTGACACTTGTCTCCTTCAAGTGAAAAGGAATGATATAGTTGGAGAAGAGTTGGACCTGTATATTACGTGTTAATAGTCTTACTGAAGCTGAAATGAGATAATAATAATAATAATAATAATAAATAATAATAATAATAATAATAATAATAATAATGCTGATAATACTAATACTAATAATAATACTAATAGTGATAATAATAATGATATAATACTAATACTACGACTACTACTAATAATATAATACTAATACTAATGTTGTAATAATAATAATAATAATAATAATAATAATAATAATAATAATGACAAAATAATAATAATAATAATAATAATAAAAATAAAAATAAAAATAATATTAAAAATTTAATAATAAATTGTAATAATACTAAAGCAATAATAATATGAGATAATAACAAAAATTTTATAAAACTGATAATATAATAAATAAAAATACTAATAGTGATAATAATCTGATATAATATACTCACTAAAAATAATAAAATACTAATATACTAAACTAGTAATAATAAAATAATAAAAAATAAAACAATAATAATAATAATAATAGAAATAATAAATCAATAAATTTTAAAATAAAATAATAATAATTTTAATAAAGTAGTAGTAGAATAACAATAATAATAATAATAATAATAATAACAATAATAATAATAATAATAGAAATAAAAATATCAAAAATAAAAATTAATAATAATAATAATAAAAATAATAATAATAGTGTAGTAATAACAAAAAATAAAAATAATAATAAAAAAATTAATAAAAATAATAATAATAATAATAATAACAAAGTAAATAATAATAATAAAATAATAAAAATAATAAAATAATAATAAAATAAAATAATATAATTTATAATAATACAAAAATAAAAACAGCAATAAAATTATAATAAAAATTTAAAATAACAATAATAATAATAAAAATAATAATAATAAAAAAAATAATAATAAAAATAATAAATTAATAAAAATTTAAAAAAATAATAAAAATAATAATAAACTGTGAAACAAGTAGCTGGGGACGCTCCCTGGAGTATGCAAATTCATCTTACCAGATCCACCTGTATTTTTCTAACCTCAGATCATAGAAAACTTCTCTATCACATATCCAGCTTAAAAAATAATGAAAGAAAAACGTCTTTCCAACAAGACACTTGTGATTTTTTTCCCAAGAACAGAGAATCCCAATACTGGAGAGGAAAAATCTTGAAGGTAGTTGCTTACGACATGTTTCTCTGGGGACTATGTGTGGAGGAAAAATATCTGGGGGTGAGAGTTCTCTGGGGTTTTGCTTTTGGCGAAAATCTGGGGATTCGACTTGAGGCTTAGGTAATGGGAAATATACTTAGAAATGGCGCTATTCTCACCACTATAACCACTACTGTTACTGTGGTGTGTGTGTGTGTGTGTGTGTGTGTGTGTGTGTGTGTGTGTGTGTGTGTGTGTGTTGTGTGTGTGTGTGTGTGTGTGTGTGTGTGTACTCGCCTAGTTGTACTCACCTAGTTGTACTCACCTAGTTGTGGTTGCAGGGGTTGAGTCCGAGCTCCTGGCCCAGCCTCTTCACTGGTCGCTACTAGGTCACTCTCTCTGAACCATGAGCTTTATCATACTTCTGCTTAAAGCTATGTATGGATCCTGCCTCTACTACATCGCTTCCCAAACTATTCCACTTACTGACTACTCCGTGGCTGAAGAAATACTTCCTAACATCCCTGTGATTCATCTGTGTCTTCAACTTCCAACTGTATCCCCTTGTTACTGCGTCCAACTTTGGAACATCCTGTCTTTGTCCACCTTGTCAATTCCTCTCAGTATTTTGTATGTCGTTATCATGTCCCCCCTATCTCTCCTGTCCTCTAGTTTCGTCAGGTTGATTTCCCTTAACCTCTCCTCGTAGGACATACCTGTGTGTGTGTGTGTGTGTGTGTGTGTGTGTGTGTGTGTGTGTGTGTGTGTGTGTGTTTACTCAGTTGTACTCACCTAGTTGTGGTTGAAGGGGT
>NC_069483.1:12518682-12536182 GCF_026875155.1 Cherax quadricarinatus
CCACAAAAAGGTGGGGTAAACACACAAGGAAGGTAACACACAAGGTGGGGTTATCACACACAGCGGGCCCACACAAGGTACTAACCACACAAGGTGGGGTTAAGCCAATGTTTTAGGAAACCACAAAGTGGGTATCACACAAGGTGGGGGAAACACAAAAGGGTTTGGGTTTAACACAAAAGGGTAGGAAAACAAAAAGGGTTTTGGTAACACCCAAGGTGGGGTAACACACAAGGGGTAGCACAAAAGGGAAACTTAAACACACAAGGAAAGGTAAGCCCATGAAAGGTAAAAACACAAATTTAGGTATCACAAAAGATGGGTTTACCCACACGAGGTAGGAAACACACATGGTAGGTATTACATAAGGTAGGTAACACACTAGGTAGATCACACAAGGAGGAAACACACTAGGTGGGTAAAAACAAAAGGGTAGGTAACACATAAGGTGGGTTTAAACACAAAAGGTAGGTAACACAAAAGGGGAGGTAACCACAAGGTGGTAGCAACAAGGGTACGAAACACAAAAGGGTAGGTAAGCCACATAAAAGGGAAACCCAAAAAAGAAGGTATCACCCAAGATGGGGTTCACACGGGGGTGGGAAAAACAACATGGTATGAAAACATAAGGTGGGAAAAAACACACTGGGAAGGTTTTTCACAAAAGGTATAAAAACCACGGTAAAAAAGCCACATGATAGGTAACACACAAAGTGGGTTTTCACAAAAGGTGGGGAATCAAAACAAGGTAGGCAACAAACATGGTAGGTTTTTCATAAGGTGGGTAACACACTAGGTGGGATCACAGAGGTAGGTATACACAAGGTAGGTAACACAAAAGGTTGGGGTTTTCACACAATGTGGGAAATCACAAAAGGGTAGGGCACAAAAGGGTTAAGTATCACACGAGGTAGGTAACACAAAAGGGTAGGATCAACAAGGTAGGTAACACCCTGGTAGGGAAAAACCCCAAAAGGGTAGGAAACACACACAGCGGTAGCACACAAGGTACGAAACACAAAAAAGGGGGGAAAAGCCCCCTATGGGTAACACAAAAAATAAAATTAACACACAAGGTAGGAAAACAACAAGGTAGGTAAACATAAGGAAAGGTAACACAAAAAGGTAGGAAACCCACAAAAGGGGGTTAACACAAAAGGAAGGAAAACACACAAGGTAGGTAACACAAAAGGTAAGGTAAACAAAAAAGGGGTAGGAAAACACAAAGGGGTAGGAAAACCCCACAAGGAAGGTAACACAAAAGGGAAAGGTAACAAAAAAGGAGGTAACACACAAGTTGGGGTAACACAAAAGGTAGGTAACCAAAAGGTGGGTTTTATCACACAATTTTAGATAACCACAATTTTAAAGGTAACACACAAAGTAGGAAAACACACAAGGTAGGAAACACACAAGGTAGGAAAACACAAAAGGGAAGGTAACACAAAAGGGTAGGTAGGCCCAAAAAAAGGTTTAGGAAACCCACCAAAGGTAGGAACACACAGGTATTTTATCACACACGCAGGTAGAAACAAAAAGGAAAGGTAACCCAAAGATAGGTAATACACAAGGTAGGAAAAGGCCACTTTAAAGGTAACACACAAAGGGTTTAAATCACAAAAAGGGTAGGAACACAAAAGGGTTGGGTTTATCAACAAGGTAGGAAACCCAAAAAAGGGTTTAGGTAACACAAAAGTAGGAAAACCACAGAAGGTGGGGCACACAAGGTGGGTTAAACAAAAAGTGGGAAAACACAGAAGGTAGGGTACACACAAGGAAGGTAACCAAAAGGGTTTAGGTAACACACAAAAAAATTTAAACACAAAAGGGGAAGGAAAACCCCAAAAATTTAGGTAAACACAAGGTGGGGAAACCCCAAAAAGGAAAGGGTAATTACGCAAGGTGGGGTAACACACAAGGTAGGCATCACACAAGGTAGGTAACAAAAAAATGTGGGTTTTAACACACAAGGTAGGAATCACACACAGCAGGTACACAAAAGGGACGTAACACACGGGGGTGGGTAAGCCACATGTTTGGGAAAACACACAAAAGGGTTATAAACAAAAAGGTAGGTAAACACAAGGTGGGTAACACATAAGGTGGGTAACACACAAGGTGGGGAAACCCACAAAAGGGTTTTGGAAAACCACACAAGGTAGGTAGCACAAAAGGGTTTACGTAACACACAAGGTAGGTAAGCCACTGTTTGGTAAACACAAAGAAAGGTATAAACACAAAAAAGGGTATCACACGAGGTGGGAAACACCATGGTGGGAAATTACATAAGGTGGGTTAACAAAATGGGTAGGTATCACACAAGGAAAGGTAAACCCCAAAATAGGTAGGTACACACAAGGTAGGTAACACATAAGGTAGGAACCCACACGGGGGTGGGTAACCCCAAAATTTAAGGAAAACACACAAGGTGGGGTTTTACACAAAAGGGAAACGTAAACACACAAGGAAGGGAAAACCCAAACATGATAGGTAACACACAAAGTGGGTTTTCACACAAGAGGAAACCACGGGGTTGGGAAATCCCCCTGGAAATTTTATTACAAAAGGGTAGGTAACACACAGGAAATTTATCACAAAAGGTCCGTAACACACAAGGAAGGAAAGGGCACATGTTTAGGTAACACAAAAAGTAGGACCCACAAAAGGTGGGTATCACAAAAGGGTTTGGCAACAAAAGGTAGGTATTACAAAAGGGTTTGGGTAACACACTAGGTAGGTACACACAGGTAGGTATCACAAAAGGGGTAGGTAACAAAACTTTTTTTGGGTACACAAAATGTGGGAAAACACAAAAGGGTTGGGGTGGGCACAAAAAGGAAGAAATCACACGAGGTGGGAACCCACAAGGTGGGCTCACAAAAGGTAGGAAAAAAAAAAAAAAAACCCCAAGGTGGGAAACAACAAGGTAGGTACCCAAAACCACAGCGGTTTAGCACAAAAGGGTTCCCGTAACACACAAGGTAGGTAAGCCACATGATATTTTAACACACAAAGTAGATATCACACAAGGTAGGTAAACACAAAAAGGTAGGTAACACAAAAGGGGTAGGTAAAACAAAAAAGGTGGGGGGGTAACACAAAACCGGTGGGAAAACACAAAAGGTGGGGTAACCCCAAAAGGGTTGGGGAAACAATAAGGTGGGAAAACACACAAAGTAGGTAACACAAAAGGGTGGTAACACACAAGGTAGGTAACCACAAGGTAGGTAACACACAAGGAAGGAAAACACACAAGTTAGGAAAACACACAAGGTAGGTAACAACAAGGTGGGTTTAACACAAAAGGTTAGAAACACCCAAGGGGTAGGTAACACAAATTTAGGTAACACAAAAGGGGTGGGTAAACAAAAAGGGTGGGTTTCACACACAGAAAGGTAGCACACAAGGTAGGTAACCACATAAAGGGTTTAATTTACACAAGGTGGGTAAGCCCATGATAGGTAACACACAAAGTAGGTATCACACAAGGAAAGGTTAACACACAAGGTGGGTATCACACAAGGTGGTAAAAAACACAAGGTAGGTAAACCCCAAAGTGGAAAACACGGGAAGGTAGGTTTTCACAAAAAGGTGGGTAACCCACAAAGTAGGTAACACAAAAGGGGTTAGGTATCACACAATTAGGTAACACACAAGGTGGGAAACACAAAAGGGGTAGGAAACACACAAGGTAGGAAAAACACCCCCGGTGGGAAAAACACAAAAGGGTGGGTAAACAACAAGGTGGGTTAATACGCAAGGTAAAACACACAAGGTAGGTAACACACAAGGTAGGTAAAAACACAAGGTAGGTAACACCCCAAAGTGGGTTTAACCAGAAGGTAGGTATCACAAAAGGTGGGAAAACACGAAAGGGGAAGGAAAACACACAAGGTAGGTAACACAAAAAGGTTAGGTAAAACACAAGGAGGTAACCCCACAAGGTAGGAAACAAAAAAGGAGGTTTTCCACCCCAAGGTAGGTAACACACAAGGTGGGTAACCCAAAAGGGAAGGTAACACACAAGGTAGGTAACACACAAGGTAGGTAACACACAAGGTAGGTAACACACAAGGTAGGTAACACACAAGGTAGGTAACACACAAGGTAGGTAACACACAAGGGTTAAAAACACACAAGGTAGGTAACAACACAAGGTAGGGTTAACCCCAAAAGGGTAGGAAAAACAAAAGGGTGGGTTTAACACACAAGGTGGGAAAACACAAAAGGGTTGGGTTTAACAAACAAGGTAGGTAACAACAAGGTAGGTAAACACAAGGTAGGAACCCACAAAAAGGAAAGGTAACAAAAAGGGTTAGGTACACCAAGGTATTAACCCCACAAGGTGGGTAAAACAAAAAGGGGAGGTAACACAAAAAGGTAGGAAAACACACAAGTTTAGGTAACACACTAGGTAGGTATCACACAAGGTAGGTAACACACAAGGTAGGTAACACACAAGGTAGGTAACACACAAGGTAGGTAACACACAAGGTAGGTAACACACAAGGTAGGTAACACACAAGGTAGGGAAAAAACAAAAGGGTGGGTTTAAAAACAAAAGGTAGGAAACACGAAAAGGTGGGTTTAACCCAACAAGGTAGGAAACACACAAGGGGGGGTAAAAACAAAAGAAGGTAACCACAAGGTAGGTAACCACACAAGGTGGGTAATAACAAGGTAGGAAAACATAAAAGGGTAGGAAAACCCCAAAAGGGTTTGGTAACACACAAAGGTACGAATCACAAAAGGGTAGGTAACACAAAAGGGGGTGGGTTTTAACAACAAAAAGGGGTGGGTTTAACACACAAGGTAGGTAACACACAAGGTAGGTAACACACAAGGTAGGTAATACACAAGGTAGGTAACACACAAGCATATGTGAAAAATACACATGTATTCCATTATTTCAGACGTGTCTCCACAACACCTTGTCTCGGACACTGGTATCCTTGGCTACGTATGACTAACCAGCTGACTCACAAACATTCCCAGCTTAATCCAGCCACAAAGACTCTGACTTTGTGTATCATTTAACGTCAGTGGTCAAATTAGTGAGAAAATTGCTGAAGATTCTTCCGTGTATTAACAGGAGGTCTGTCCCTTCGTTGCAAATATTATATATACACCAAGAGGTGTGTATATTCCAGTGAATATACGCTGGGAGATTTACTTTAAACCCCAATTTTAGGTATTAAAGTATTCTTGACTGGGGGTGGACAGGTTACATGCTGAAGTCTTAAAAATCAAACCCAATTTTAGGTATTAAAGGATTCTTGACTGAGGGTGGACAGGTTACATGCTGAAGTCTTAAAAATCAACCCCAATTTTAGGTATTAAAGTATTCTTGACTGGGGGTGGACAGGTTACATGCTGAAGTCTTAAAAATCAACCCCAATTTTAGGTATTAAAGGATTCTTGACTGGGGGTGGACAGGTTACATGCTGAAGTCTTAAAAATCAAACCCAATTTTAGGTATTAAAGGATTCTTGACTGAGGGTGGACAGGTTACATGCTGAAGTCTTAAAAATCAACCCCAATTTTAGGTATTAAAGGATTCTTAACTGATGGTGTACAGGTGACACGCATCCTTAATAACCCTCGTTTAGCAGAAATTCTTCAAACTCGATTAATGGTGGTAATTACCTACGTAACTGGAACTGCCAAAGGAGAAACGAAGAACTCAATAAAAATATATTGATTTGACGCATATCGTACCTAAACACCTTCCCACATGTCTAATATGTTATCTGTTTTCTAAAATCATCCAGAATGTCACATGCTGTTGACTCTGGGATGTTAGTGGAGCTGCAATGTTTGGATTTGATAAAATTTAGATTAGATTTTGCCTCCGTTCAATATTTGACGTATATCCATCCTGTGGATGATAGTGGCTAATTTACTGTGCCATATATCGAGCTGGCGCACTAGCACAAGATCATGTGAATACAGAAAAGGCCTGTTTAAAAGGCCTAGAACGGGGTACTAGAGATACATTTAATATCTCGAAAATAAAAGAGATTATAAGCAAAAAGAGAAGCCAAAAGATAGATAGATAGATAGATAGGTAGGTAGATAGATTGATAGATAGATAGATAGATAGATAGATAGATAGATAGATAGATAGATAGATAGATAGATAAAAGAGAGAGAGAGGAGAGAGAAGAGAGAGAGAGAGAGAGAGAGAGAGGAGAGAGAGAGAGAGAGACAGCCAGACAGAGACAGAGAGACAGACAGAGACAGAGACAGAGAGAGAAGAGATTATATTTCACTAGAATACTCTACACTAAATACTTTACGAAAATCCTGTTGAGTTTCCCATCAAACGTAGATGAGAAACAAGTCAGGATTACCACTAAAATTACAACGAAATGGGACACGACACCTCGGTGGCAAATAGAATTCATAAACTAATTTAAGATGGGATTTATATTCTCTACAGCTGTAATGTAATAATGGCACTCACGTACGTTGTAATTATTTTGTATTAAATGACGAAATGTAATTTTCCTCATATTTCAAGCGAAAAATGTAATTCTCTGGTGCCACAAGTTGGAAAAAATTATGTCGCTTTTGATATTAAAAAAAAAAACTTTCCTGATATGAATATTTAAAAAGAAATCTAAAATTATTCATTATTATATTCAATGCCCAATTTAGCCAACAGGAAGAATAACAACAGTGAGGTGAGGCTGAGTGGGTTCCAACAGCGAGAACAAACAGTGGGGTGAGGCTGAGTGGGTTCCAACAGGGAGAACAAACAGTGAGGCGAGGCTGAGTGGGTTCCAACAGGAAGAACAACAAACAGTGAGGTGAGGTTGAGTGGATTCCAACAGGAAGAACAACAAACAGTGAGGTGAGGTTGAGTGGATTCCAACAGGAAGAACAACAAACAGTGAGGTGAGGTTGAGTGGGTTCCAACAGGAAGAACAACAAACAGTGAGGTGAGGTTGAGTGGGTTCCAACAGGAAGAACAAACAGTGAGGTGAGGTTGAGTGGGTTCCAACAGGAAGAACAACAAACAGTAAGGTGAGGTTGAGTGGATTCCAACAGGAAGAACAACAAACAGTGAGGTGAGGTTGAGTGGGTTCCAACAGGAAGAACAACAAACAGTAAGGTGAGGTTGAGTGGGTTCCAACAGGAAGAACAACAAACAGTGAGGTGAGGCTGAGTGGGTTCCAACAGGAAGAACAACAAACAGTGAGGTGAGGTTGAGTGGGTTCCAACAGGAAGAACAACAAACAGTGAGGTGAGGTTGAGTGGGTTCCAACAGGAAGAACAACAAACAGTGAAGTGAGGCTGAGTGGGTTCCAACAGGAAGAACAACAAACAGTGAGGTGAGGTTGAGTGGATTCCAACAGGAAGAACAACAAACAGTGAGGTGAGGCTGAGTGGGTTCCAACAGGAAGAACAACAAACAGTGAGGTGAGGTTGAGTGGGTTCCAACAGGAAGAACAACAAGCAGTGAGGTGAGGCTGAGTGGGTTTAAACCTTGATGTTTGATTCTCCAGAGTGTTACAAAATGTTTTGTTCCAGGAACCTTGATAAGCAAACCAGAGCTTAGACGTCAAAGGTTCTTGGAAGCCTCACTAATTGCCGTCACTGACACCGTGGTACAAAATACCGGAAACCACAAAATTCCGTAACCTCTGGCATACATTATGAACAATCAAAGGAAGTCCATATTGTTTGCAACACAGAAATCAGATGACTTTATTGTGTACTTGACGGTACATCAAAGCCTCATCACATGTTAGTCATGTCATTGTCTCCTACACTTCATTTTCATTTTTTAAATGTTGTTATTCTTGGCTTTTGTGTGTTAGAAGTGATCAGGGTCCCAGAACGTTGGTAAATATGTTCTAGTCTTTGCTGACGTGTATTTCTAAGCCACATCTCGGTATCAGTTACCAAGACTTGTACCATGGTGGATCAGACCCTGATCCACCATGAGGCCTGGTCTCAGACTGGGCCACAGGGGCGTTGACCCCTGAAATCCTCTCCAGGTATACTCCAGGTATTCTTTCCGACAAATCAAAACATTCTTTGACTGCCTGTCTATCTACTGGGAGCTAATACTCTTTGCAGCTGACACAACTTCTTGATAGATTGTCTAGCTTAGATGGTGGTGCCAAGCTCCGCTCCACAACACAAGCCACATCCAGACACCCTTTCTCACCTTTCGTTTATCGTTATCGTATGGGAAAGCGCCGACGGACTTCGATGCGCTAGCCACCATTACGTGGTGCTGAGCCTACTGCTTCACTTCTTACTCCTGACGGACTACCAACTGCCAACATCCAGCAGATACTGAAGCCGTCACTGAAACATTATTTGTGCTCTCACAGCAAATGGGGTGAATTGGAATGAGTAGAAAATCCTCACGCTATCCGCCATTGAGGCGCCCTCAGGCCGGGACTCAAGTTCACTACCAGCGGCAGCAACACCCTCTCCTGGACGTAAGTAACCAAGAGCCAACCTTTAGAATATTCTGAATTTTAGACGGGTTTTGTCCAAGGCATTACCCTGCAACAGACGCAATTACCGAGCCGTCAAGATCTGTCATTTCCAGAAGGTACATCCAAACCCTGAGGAGTAATGATGATACAATCATTACCACCTCTGATAATTCAAAAATAACCCACAAAATCAAAATACCACGATGGAACAATTCACAAATAAGCGACAGTTTGGAAGGGTAACCTTTCACTACGTTTAATCTTTTACAATTACCGTCACAACCGGGAGGAAGGAAAGAGACAAGAGGGAAAAGAAAACCAGAAGACAAGTCAAGCGAAGAAGTCAGAATACAGACGGAGAAAGGAGAAAATATAACGTAAGGTGAAAGCAACTGGGTCACACACACACACATAAACACACACACCTACAGTCTTGCTTTGTTAACGTCCCAGTGTTCTATGTCATCTCTTTCTTCTTCCATTCTCTCCTATTTTCCCTCTCCCCTCTACTTCCTCTTATCTCCTCTTTTCCCTCTCTTTCCTTCTCTTTCCCTCCCTCTTCCACTCTTCCTCCAGGGCCACACAGTTTCCTGGATGTGAATTAAGACTGAATTTGCCTGGCAGTTAGAAAATTTTCACCTCGCTGGAGAAGATTGCTACTCTTGTTCTCATCCTCCGCTCTTACTCTCATGTAAGAGAGAAAGAGAGCGAGAGTGAGAGACATCCTGGGTAGGGAAAATACACTTCCCTTCTTCCATCGATTACCTCAGAGCAATTAAAGTTAATATAACCAAGCAGATGTCACTGCCTGGCATAAGCCAGCTGAAGGAGGCTTGCCAGTATTTCCTGGGTTATTTACTAAGCCGCTTGTATTTTCTGTACCTGTTTATTGTAGTGTATAGCTCAGTGGTATAATTCACAGCTTACAAACGAAAGTGGGAAGATTCGATCCCCGGGAAGACGATATATTTGGGCAAATCACTTACAACTACCGCCCATGTTCAGCTAGCAATGCATAGGTAGCTAGGTGTTAGTCAGCTATTATAGCTTGTAAATGAATAGAGGCAGGACAATAGCTTTTAGCTTGTAAATGAACTGAGGTAATATAACAGCTCTTAGCTTGTAAAAATGAGCTGAAATAGGAAAACGCTAAGTGGTATACATCGTAGAGTATATACAATGAGAAGTTTTTATGTCTGTGTATACACGAGAACTTTATATCTGACAGTGTATATGCACCTAAAAGTGTGTATGTCTTTCAGTGTATATACACTGAGAAATTTCTATCTTCCAGTGTATATACATCGGGATGTTTGTATCTTTCTGCATATATACACACTAAGTCATTTCAGTGCTTGTGTTGGTTATTTAAGTATTCTTGCCTAGTTGTGTACTGGTGACATGCAGTCTTAATGACCCTCGTGTAGTAGATAGGTTTCAAATCCATCAGCACACTTAAGTAGATAGATTTCAAATCTAACAAAGCACCATCTAGTCTTTCTTGATTCTGTCTCGTTATTGATTGTTCCCACCTCGTTACCCATCATCCTATCTCGTTACCTAAAGGAAAATCATTGCTTTTCCTGCTGTATATATTCAAAGAATTCTTTCACCATTACGAAAAATAAATGAATAACTAGAATCGTGTTAATAAACAAAAGAGTAGGTAGATAAAAAGGTTAGAATCAATACCAATATTTATAATAAAGAATGAAAAAAGGCCATATAATACTAAGAGAGAGGAACAAAAAGGGTAAAAAATATATATATATATATTTACCTAGGGTAGCAAACGACACACTGACACACAAGGGGAACTCCGTGAGGACAAGAGATGCAAGATGGCCTGGCTTCTGGAGACTTGGTATCACTGTAAGGCAGGAGAAAGTCTCCAGCCTCAGTAGGTGGACTGTGACAGACTGGCGTACACTCTGCAGTGTAAACAGACTGGCAATAGCGACGATAGGGTTGGTATACACGAGGTAACAGGTGTTGGAGGCAGTACTCGGGAGAAATGAAGAATTTGATAGCTGTGCAGCATCTGGGTATCTTTATTCGTAGATGTTTCGCCCTCCAGTTGACCTGTGGTGTGAGTCAAGACAGTCAATCGTCAACTGGACGATGAATAAAACACGTGTCTTATTCATCAATTTGTTGTTGTTAGTTTAAGTACCATTGTTGGAGCGACATGAGTACCTTACGAGGAACCGCCTCACACAACAGAGGAATAAACCACTGTGATATAAACGGTTTAAAAAACCGACAAGTTGATTAATGAGACACAACATTTGAGAATCTATTTTGGAAACGTTTCACTAGCCAGTAGCTCCTTCAGTCCAAAACAAAGAACAGTGGAAGATGAAGAGGAATTTGAGGGACTAATTGCCTTAAACTCATCCTCATCTCTGTTTTGGACTGATGAAGCCACTGGCTGGTGACTTGTTTCCACAGTGAAGATTCCCAAATGTTGCAAAAAAAATGTCTTAATCATCACAGACTCTCCTAACTCCCTCCTGAACCTTCACGGTTCCTAAACCTGTGGACCAACGAAAAAAATACATACCCTAAAAGAGGCACTTTAGGTATATAGACAGACAATGGTTATAAATGACCATAATTTTTAAAGGGGTGGACCGGTAAGCCAGCGGAAGGCCTCGGTCAGATGACCAAAAGCTCCAAAGGCGGGTCATCATCTGACTAAGACCCGCGTCAGGAAACACTTGTCCTGTTTCCTGACGAACCTTACCTAACCTAACCTAGTACAGATGAAGACTGAAGTCCCTAAATACTTGAGTGACAACAACTTACTTTAAAACAAACACATTATTGAAATCATTACCCACAACAAGTACTGTTATAATCCAAACAATTACAGACAACACAAATACAAAGAAAGTTATCTAATGAGGACAGTGTTGCTTAAGTTATCAGGAGGAGATGAGATAAAATGGTGGCAGATCTCGGGTTTAAGATCCACACGTAAAAGAAATAGGAGAAAGCTGGTTAATGGGGGTTTAAAGCCTATCTATTACACGAAGGTCATGAAGGTTACACGTGACCTTATCACCACCAGACAAGAACAATGTGGTGGTGATAAGCTCTCAGCATACATACGCTGAGAGAAATACACCAGTGTTTAACCCCTTAGGGAAGAGGAGAAAATCCCCTAAGTCGCCTAGCAAATCACTCCTATGAGTTAGGAACCTAATTCATAAGGGAAAATGATATAGTGGGTAGTATATCAACTTACAAAACAATGTTTTCTTTCGATACAGACATTAATACACTGCCTCTCGTTATTCATACATACTCTCTCGTTAACTAACAACCTATCTCGTTAAGTAACATATCTCATTATCTTAAAAATAATCTCATTACTCTGTCTCGTTACCAAGGAACACTTTCCCATTAATTATCATTCCATTTCGTTAGTAGGACATTCCACCTCATTGCCAAAACATCCTACTTCGTTACCGAAACCTTCCACCTCGTTACCCAGCATCCCACCTCGTTACCAGAACATCCCACTTCTTTATCAAAAGCTTCCACTTCGTTACTCAGCATCCCATCTCGTTACCAGAACATCCCACCTCGTTACCCAGTATCCCATCTCGTTACCAGACCCTCCTATCTCATTACCCAGCATCCCACCTCGTTACCCAGCATCCCATCTCCTTACCAGACCCTCCCACCTCGTTACCCAGCATCCCATCTCCTTACCAGACCCTCCCACCTCGTTACCCAGTATCCCACCTCGTTACCCAGCATTCCACCTCGTTTATCATGGCTGTGAGTATTAAAATGGTTCAATTTCTTCCTCTTCAATCTTCCTCTTCAATCTGTTTCACCCCTAATCGCCTCTTATCGCCCCAGAGCTGATTTTGACAGAAACTGATAACCTTGACAGTTGCGTTTCTTCCGTCTCTGGACCATACATTGGTCCACATATTGGTCCACACACACAGGACCACACACTGGATCACACACACTAGACCACACACTGGTCCATACACACTGGACCCAACACTGGATCACACACACTTTACCACACACTAAACCACACACTGGCCCACACACTAGATCACACACACTGGTCTACACACACTGGTCTACACATACTGGTCTACACATACTGGACCACACACTAGATCACGCACACTGGTCTACACACACTGGTCTACACATACTGGTCTACACACACTGGACCACACACTAGATCACACACACTGGTCCACACACACTGGTCTACACACACTGGACCACACACAAGATCACACACATTGGTCTACACACACTGGTCTACACACTGAACCACACACTGGTCCACACACACACACAAAAAAAAAAATAATATATATATAGACCAAGTTTCTATAGGCAAGTGACTTTAACAAACTGCAACTAACTCTCCTCTATCTGTCTGTCTGCCTGTCTGTCTGTCTCTCTCTCTCTCTCTCTCTCTCACTCACTACACCTCCAGGAAATACCAGCAATGTAACCAGTAATGAAATAAGTTACTCTCCTAGTTGAACGAGGTATCGTAAAATTGACAAGTATTTACATCATGCCAGAAGTTAGGTTGACCAGCGCCAGCTTGCTCTCTCTCCCGTAAACGTCGGCTCTGCGTTAGGTTAACTTTCATCGGGTGAAAGTGAGAGGCGAAGAGCGATAACATGGGCGAAAAGTAGGAATTTGAATCGTCTGTAACACCTGGGTATCATTATTTGAAAACGTTTTGCCCTCAGCCTTGCAAAACTACACACAGATGACAGTGGAAGATGAAGTTATCAGTCCCTCAGCCTTGTAGAACTACATACTGATGACACTGGAAGACAAGGTTATCAGTCCCTCAAGACACCTTATTTGAAAGGATTTTCCTGTGCTATCACTCACATATTTCATACAAAACATCAGTGAAAAATATTATATAATTCCAATATATATATTCCAGTGAAGAACAACCTTTCTCTTTTTATTTAGTGGCCACGAGATTACACTTTGGCTGAAGGATAGAACGTAATATTCTCAGAATATATTGATATTTATTGTACATTATCGTTCACGGTATTCAGTAATCTGAAAGCCTGAGAGATATATAGATCTCACATTTAACAACCTATTATCCCCTACTGTCACAACTTTTTCAACAGTCCTGTAACGGGGGTTCCTGAAGGCGTCAACTTACACCCATTCTTCAACCTTTCACATCCATTTATGTATTATTTCCAAAGCCAGCGGAGAATTTGTAATTACCAGCGGCGTCTTCTGCTTTTGTCTGTTCGTGAAGCCACTTTTATACAGTTTACTTGGGAGGTTAATAATAATAATAATAATAATAATTAATAATAATAATCTTTATTCTACAAGTATATGATACAATTTATACAGACCATAGCTGACAACAGTGACATACTATATAGAGAGTCATTTGTTATGCAGAGTATTTCAGCCAAATTAGGTTAATTTTGTCTCCAGAATGCGACCCACACCAGTCGGCTAACACTCAGATACCTATTTTACTGCTAGGTGAACAGGGACAGTAGGTGTCTTAAGGAAACACATCCTAATATCTCCACCCGTACTGGGGATTGAATCACGGACCTCAGTGTGTGTAATGTGTGTCTCATTCTATAGTAAGGCTACCACAGAAGAGTTTCTTGTAGGCTGGTGTTCTAATGATTTGTTTTGTGTGCTCTCTGTCAGACGTTTTCAGAAGCCTTAGCGAAAGATTAAATCGTGAGGATTTCTCGAAGAAGTTTTGCTGGGTTTTTTGTATCACTTAAAGACGCTTGGCTGCCTTTTCATAAGATTTCTGAATGCCTTTCCTTAGGACGCCTCGCTGCCTCTTTCTGAGGATACACTGCTGTTCTTTTTTTTCTCTTGAAGACACATTGCTGCCTTTTCTTGAAGACACTGCTGCCTTTTTCTCAAACATACATTCTGCCTTTTTCCTTCAAGACACATCGCTGCCTTACCTTAAAGACACCAGACGACCCTTTCTTGAAGACACCTGGCTGCCTTTTCTTGAAGACACACTGTTGCCTCTTCTTGAAGACACGCTGTTGCCTCTTCTTTGACTGACACAAGTTATGACTGAGTCTTTGAAACTCTCACAGCTGGTCACACCAGATACCTATAGTCAGTAATGTTATTTGCCCAACATATAGTTTGTTGATAGCAAAGATTTCTACACACACTCTACGTACATTATTCTTGACAAATAACCCACAACACCGTGGATGAAACAACTCACAAATAACCCACAATATTGTGGCTGTAACAATTCACAACTGACCTACACATCAGGAAAGAAACGTTAGACAACGTTTCGGTCCTTAATGGACCTTATCATGTTACAGTTGTGGTTTAATATATGTCCAGAATTGTTCGACACGTCTTTAAAAAAATTATCTGCAGAAAAGTGGGTTATTTATGGACTGTGGGTTAGTTGTGAGCGACTCAGAGAAGGAAAGCTCAGGGTTTGAGAAAGACCTGCATAGTATGGGCCAGTAGGCCTGTTGCAGTGCTCTTCTTTTCTTATATCCTTTGTCAAGCCACGACTTAACGTAGCTCTGTACAGATGCTCTACAGCTTCGTTAAGTGATGACTTGACAAATCTCTGTAGGTTAATGACAACACTGAGAGCACCACACAACACAGCACAACACAGCACAACACAACACAACACAACACAACACAACACAACACAACACAACACAACACAACATAGCACAACACAGCACCACACAACACAGCACAACACAACTACAACACAACACAACACAACACAACACAACAAACACAACTCGACACAACTATAGCACCACAAATCAGCACCAACAACACAACACAACACAAAACGAACACAACACCAACACAACAAGCACAACACAGCACCACACAACAGCCACAACACAGCAGAACTACACAGCACAACACAACACAACACAACACAAAACAGTACAAGACAACAAACACAGCACAACACAACACAACACAACACCATAGTACACACACACAAACACAACACAGCACAACACAACACAACACAGTACAACACAACACAACACAGCACAACACAGCACAACACAGCACAACACAACACAACACAACACAACACAGAACAACACAACACAACACAGTACAACACAACACAACACAGCACAACACAGCACAACACAGCACAACACAACACAGTACAACACAACACAACACAGCACAACACAGCACAACACAACACAACACAACACAACACCAGCACAACACAACACAACAACACAGTACAAACACACACAACACAGCAAACCAACAGCAACAACACAGCACAACACAACACAACACAACACAACACAAAAACAGTACAAACAACACAACACAACATAGCAAGTACAACACAACACAACACAGCACAACACAACACAACACAGCACAACACAGCACAACACAACACAACACCAACACAGCACAACACAGCACAACACAACACAAACACAGCACAACACAGCACAACACAGCACAACACAGCACAACACAAAAAACAACACAACACAACACAACACAGCACAACACAGCACAACACAACACAGTACAACACAGCACAACACAGCACAACACAACACACAACACAACACAACACAGCACAACACAGCACAAACACACAACAACACAACACAACACAAACACAGCACAACACAGCACAACACAACACAGTACAACACACAACACAGCACAACACACACACAGCACAACACAGCACAACACAGCACAAACACAACACAACACAACACAACACCAGCACAACACAACACAAACACAACATAGCAATACAGTACAACACAACACAACACAGCACAACACAGCACAACACAACACAACACAACACAACACAACACAGCACAACACAACACAACACAACACAGCAAAACACAACAACAACAACAACACAGCACAACACACAAGCACAACACAACACAACACAACACAACACAAACACAACACAACACAGCACAACACAACACAAACAGCACAACACGCACAACACAACACAACACAACACAACACACAGCACAACACACACAACACAACACAGCACAAACACACAACACAACACAGCACACACACACAACACAACACCCACAACACAACACAACACAACACAACACAACACAACACAACACAACACAGCACAACACAAGCACAACACAACACAACACAGCACAACACAGCCACACAACACAACACAACACAGCAACACAAACACACACACAACACAACACACAGCACAACACAGCACAACACAACACAACACAGCACAACACAACACAACACAGCACAACACAGCACAACACAACACAACACAACACAGCAACATGACCACTCTGATACTCTATAACTCTCCAATCAGAACATAATTACTGATCCCTAGACACTAACTGTTATATCTAGACACATTTACAGCGACACAAATATAATTTCCGGCTTAATAAATACAGAATGAGTTTATACAAATCTATAAACTGGCGATGTATTAAATATGTATGAGTTGCCCATTTGTGTTTTATTTTGGGTAATTCATCCTTACGAGGCAAAAAAGACGAATTAATTTTTTTTTAATTCTTCATTTCCCTCCCTGGTTTTTATTAATTTTTTTGGTAGGTATGAGGAAGTTTTGGTTTAAGGGAAAAGTTTTAATGTTTTAGGTATGGCTAAATATTTTAGGCAGGTGGTTCCTTTAAGGTGACGATTTCACAAGTAATTTTAGTTGTGCTATTTTTCGCGTCAGCACCTAAGTTGCAGGGTACGTTATGTTCCTTATCTCCTGCCTCCCCAGGTTCCTGTACTCTCGTTATCTCCTGCCTCCCCAGCTTCCTGTACTCTCGTTATCTCCTGCCTCCCCAGCTTCCTGTACTCTCGTTATCTCCTGCCTCCCCAGCTTCCTGTACTCTCGTTATCTCCTGCCTCCCCAGCTTCCTGTACTCTCGTTATCTCCTGCTCCCCACCTTCCTGTACTCTCGTTATCTCCTGCCTCCCCAGCTTCCTGT
>NC_069483.1:12543682-12558682 GCF_026875155.1 Cherax quadricarinatus
CAGCATCCTGGGCTCTCGACCAGCTTCCTGGAGTCTCGTCCAGCTTCCTGGGCCCTCGTCCAGCATCATAGGCCATCGTCCAGCATCCTGGGCCCTCGTCCAGCATCCTGGGACTTCGTCCAGCATCCTGGGCCCTCGTCCAGCATCCTGGGACCTCGTCCAGCATCCTGGGCCCTCGTCCAGCATCCTGGGACCTCGTCCAGCATCCTGGGCCCTCGTCCAGCATCCTGGGCTCTCGACCAGCTTCCTGGGGTCTCGTCCAGCTTTCTGGGGTCTCGTCCAGCTTCCTGGGCCCTCGTCCAGCTTCCTGGGGTCTCGTCCAGCTTCCTGGGGTCTCGTCCAGCTTCCTTGGCTCCCGTCCAGCTTCCTGGGGTCTCGTCAAGCTTCCTGGGGACTCGTCAAGCTTCCTGGGGTCTCGTCCAGCCTCCTGGGGTCTCGTCAAGCTTTCTGGGGTCTCGTCGAGCTTCCTGGGGTCTCGTCGAGCTTCCTGGGGTATCGTCAAGCTTCCTGGGATCTCGTCAAGCTTCCTGGGATTTCGTTAAGCTTCCTGGGCTCTCGTCAAGCTTCCTGGGGTCTCATACAGCTTCCTGGGGTCTCGTTCAGCTTCCTGGGGTTTCGTCCTGCCTCCTGGGGTCTCGTCCAGCTTCCTGGGGTCTCGTCAAGCTTTCTGGGGTCTCGTCAAGCTTCCTGGGGTCTCGTCCAGCTTCCTGGGATCTCGTCCAGCTTCCTGGGATCTCGTCAAGCTTCCTGGGGTCTCGTCAAGCTTTCTGGGGTATCGTTAAGCTTCCTGGGGTCTCGTATAGCTTCCTGGGGTCTCGTCAAGCTTTCTGGGGTCTCGTCAAGCTTTCTGGGGTCTCGTCAAGCTTCCTGGGGTCTTGTCTAGCTTCCTGGGCTCTCGTCCAGCTTCCTGGGGTCTCGTCAAGCTTTCTAGGGTGTCGTCGAGCTTCCTGGGGTCTCGTCGAGCTTCCTTGGGTCTCGTCAAGCTTCCTGGGATCTCGTCAAGCTTCCTGGGATTTCGTCAAGCTTCCTGGGGTCTCGTCAAGCTTCCTGGGGTCTCGTCCAGCTTCCTGGGGTCTCGTCCAGCTTCCTTCGGTCTTGTCAAGCTTCCTGGGGTCTCGTCAAGCTTCTTGGGATCTCGTTAAGCCTCCTGGGTCTCGTTAAGCTTTTTGGGGTCCCATTAGACTTTTTGGGGTCTCGTCAAGCTTCCTGGGCTCGCGTCAAGCTTCCTGGGGTCTCGTCCAGCTTCCTGGGGTCTCGTCCAGCTTCCTTCGGTCTCGTCGAGCTTCCTGGGTCTCGTCCAGCTTCCTGGGGTCTCGTCCAGCTTCCTGGGCTCTCGTCCAGCTTCCTGGGGTCTCGTCCTGCTTCCTGGGGTCTTGTCCAGCTTCCTGGGCTCTCGTCCAGCTTCCTGGGGTCTCGTCCAGCTTCCTGGGCCCTCGTCCAGCTTGCTGGGGCCTTGTCAAGCTTCCTGGGGTCTCGTCCAGCTTCTTGGGGTCTCGTCCAGCTTCCTGGGCCCTCGGTCAGCTTCCTGGGCTCTCGTCAAGCTTCCTGGGGTCTCGACCCGCTTCCTGGGTTCTCGTCCAGCTTCCTGGTCCCTCGTCCAGCCTCCTGGGGTCTCGTCAAACTTCCTGGGCTCTCTTTAAGCTTCCTGGGGTCTCGTCCAGCTTCCTGCAGTCTCGTTTAGCTTTCTGGGGTCTCGTCAAGCTTCCTGGGGTCTCGTCCAGCTTTCTGGGGTCTCGTCCAGCTTTCTGGGGTCTCCTCCAGCTTCCTGGGGTCTCGTCCAGCTTCATGGAGTCTCGTCCAGCTTCCTGGGCTCTCGTCCAGCTTCCTGGGGTCTCGTCAAGCTTTCTGGTGTCTCGTCAAGCTTCCTTGGGTCTCTCGTCAAGCTTCCTGGAGTCTCGTCAAGCTTCCTGGGGTCTCGTCTAGCTTCCTGGGCTCTCGTCCAGCTTCCTGGGCTCTCGTCAAGCTTCGTGGGGTCTCGTCCAGTTTCCTGGGGTCTCGTTCTGCTTCCTGGGGTTTCGTCCAGCTTCCTGGGGTGTCGTCAAGCTTCTGGGGTCTCGCCCAGCTTCCTGGGGTCTCGTCAAGCTTTCTGGGGTCTCGTCAAGCTTCCTGGGGTCTCGTCCAGCTTTCTGGGGTCTCGTCCAGCTTCCTGGGATCTCGTCCAGCTTCCTTCGGTCTCGTCAAGCTTCCTGGGGTCTCGTCAAGCTTCCTGGGGTCTCGTTAAGCTTTCTGTGGTCTCGTCAAGCTTTTTGGGGTCTCGTTAAGCTTCCTGGGGTCTCATCAAGCTTCCTGGGCTCGCCTCAAGCTTCCTAGGGTCTCGTTCTGTTTTCTGGGGTCTCGTTCAGCTTCCTTCCGTCTCGTCAAGCTTCCTGGGGTCTCGTCAAGCTTTCTGGGGTCTCGTTAAGCTTCCTGGGGTCTCGTCAAGCTTCCTGGGCTCGCGTCAAGCTTCCTGGCGTCTCGTCCAGCTTCCTTCGGTCTCGTCAAGCTTTCTTCGGTCTCGTCCAGCATCCTGGGCCCTCGTCCAGCATCCTGGGACCTCGTCCAGATTCCTGGGGTCTCGTCCAGCTTACTGGGGTCTCGTCAAGCTTCATGGGGTCTCGTTAAGCTTCCTGGGCCCTCGTCCAGCTTCCTGGACCCTCGTCCAGCTTCCTGGGCCCTCGTCCAGCTTCCTGGGCCCTCGTCCAGCTTCCTGGGCCCTCGTCCAGCTTCCTGGGCCCTCGTCCAGCTTCCTGGGCCCTCGTCCAGCTTCCTGGGCCCTCGTCCAACTTCCTGGGCCCTCGTCCAGCCTCAGAGGAGATGAACGTGATTCACAATCTTATTTGATTACGGTGTTTTCTTATATGTTTATATATATACATATATTTATATATATGTATATATATATATATATATATATATATATATATATATATTATATATATATATATATATATATAATTTATATATATATATATACTGGTACATGAAAATGGCAGTGAGAGTTGAGGACGATGGTAGTTGATAAAGCATAGTCACTAACGTGTATATGACAACTCAACCCGAGAACATCAAACGATACACGGGCAACCAATGGCTGCTATCACGCTACATAAATATTATATATATATGCAGATATTGCTACATTTATATGCAGATATTGCTACATTCCCGGGAGTGGGAATTTTCAGCTTGTGCTGACCGGAATGTAACTATATATGATCAAACTTGGAATTAGCATAGGAAGCTGGATAGTTTAGGGCGTTAAGCTTATCAGCTACACGAGGGTCATTAAGGCTACATGTCACCTGTACACCATCATTCACTAGACAAAGGTAATTAGGGTTACATGTCACCTGTACACCATTATTCACTAGGCAAGGATCATTAAGGCTGCATGTCACCTGTATACCACCAGTCAAGAACACTTTATCCCTAGAGTAAGGGTATATATACCCTTATACCCGGTATATATACACTGAGAAATATACATCTCACGGTAGTGGATGGTCTCGGTTAGATGACCAAAAGCTCCAGCTGTGGGTCATCAGGAAACACTTGTCCAGTTTCCTGACGAACATTATACCTACACCTCACGGTGTATATACCTTGTGAGTAATAAGGTATATACGAACGGAGCTTAAACGCGAGATTTAAAAAAAAATCTCACAAAGTTTCCAAAATAACAAAAACTTTAGTACAGATCATCAAGTTTCTTTAATTGTCAACAGGAAAAACCAAACCCGTAAGGAATATTATAGTTAAATCAGGCTTGATACACTAGAAGCATTAATTAAGTTCCTAAGTATTAGAAATGTATAAAGATAGCTTTGATAACTTCTTGAGATCAAGAGCCCCAGCACCAACATCAAGGTCCCTAGACGTGTATTTAGAGGGAGAAATGTATTAAGAAGAGCATTGATCTCTGACACAGGAGACCTGGCTAGGGTGGAGTGGCCAATATTGAATTTCGAAGCTGGTCACTTAGTCTCTTCCTGGAAGACAGGAAAGACGTGGCTGAGGATAGGGGTAGCACTCCTTGTGTGAGGCAAGGAGTGGGACTCTCTGTGTGTGAGGGAAGGAGTGGGGCTCTGTGTGTGTGAGGGAAGGAGTGGGGCTCTGTGTGTGTGAGGGAAGGAGTGGGGCTCTGTGTGTGTGAGGGAAGGAGTGGGACTCTCTGTGTGTGAGGGAAGGAGTGGGGCTCTGTGTGTGAGGGAAGGAGTGGGGCTCTCTGTGTGTGAGAGAAGGAGTGGGGCTCTGTGTGTGTGAGGGAAGGAGTGGGACTCTCTGTGTGTGAGGGAAGGAGTGGGACTCTCTGTGTGTGAGGGAAGAAGTGGGGCTCTGTGTGTGTGAGGGAAGGAGTGGGACTCTCTGTGTGAGGGATGGAGTGGGACTCTCTGTGTGTGAGGGAAGGAGTGGGACTCTCTGTGTGTGAGGGAAGGAGTGGGGCTCTGTGTGTGTTAGGGAAGGAGTGGGCTCTGTGTGTGTGAGGGAAGGAGTGGGGCTTTCTGTGTGTGAGGGAAGGAACGGGACTCTATGTGTGCGAGGGAAGGAGTGGGACTCTCTGTGTGTGAGGGAAGGAGTGGGACTCTCTGTGTGTGAGGGAAGGAGTGGGACTCTCTATGTGTAATGGAAAGAGTGGGACTCTCTGTGTGTGAGGGAAGGAGTGGGACTCTCTGTGTGTGAGGGAAGGAGTGGGGCTCTGTGTGTGAGGCAAGGAGTGGGACTCTCTGTGTGAGGGAAGGAGTGGGACTCTCTGTGTGTGAGGGAAGGAGTGGGGCTCTCTGTGTGAGGGAAGGAGTGGGACTCTCTCTGTGTGAGGGAAGGAGTGGGACTCTCTGTGTGTGAGGGAAGGAGTGGGACTCTCTGTGTGTGAGGGAAGGAGTGGGGCTCTGTGTGTGAGGCAAGGAGTGGGACTCTCTGTGTGAGGGAAGGAATGGGACTCTCTGTGTGTGAGGGAAGGAGTGGGGCTCTCTGTGTGAGGGAAGGAGTGGGACTCTCTCTGTGTGAGGGAAGGAGTGGGACTCTCTGTGTGTGAGGGAAGGAGTGGGACTCTCTGTGTGTGAAGGAAGGAGTGGGGCTCTGTGTGTGAGGCAAGGAGTGGGACTCTCTGTGTGTGAGGGAAGGAGTGGGACTCCCTGTGTGTGAGGGAAAGAGTGGGGCTCTCTGTGTGAGGGAAGGAGTGGGACTCTCTGTGTGTGAGGGAAGGAGTGGGACTCTCTGTGTGTGAGGGAAGAAGTGGGACTCTGTGTGTGTGAAGGAAAGAGTGGGACTCTCTGTGTGTGAGGGAAGGAGTGGGACTCTCTGTGTGTGAGGGAAGGAGCGGGACTCTATGTATGTGAAGGAAGGAGTGGGACTCTCTGTGTGTGAGGGAAGGAGTGGGACTCTCTGTGTGTGAGGGAAGGAGTTGGACTCTCTGTGTGTGAGGGAAGGAGTGGGACTCTCTGTGTTTGAGGGAAGGCGTGGGACTCTGTGTGTGAGGGAAGGAGTGGGACTCTGTGTGTGTGAGGCAAGGAATGGGACTCTCTGTGTGTGAGGCAAGAAGTGTGACTCTCTGTGTGTGAGGGAAGGAGTGTGACTCTCTGTGTGTGAGGGAAGGAGTGGGACTCTCTGTGTGTGAGGGAAGGAGTGGGACTCTCTGTGTGTGAGGGAAGGAGTGGGGCTCTGTGTGTGAGGGAAGGAGTGGGACTCTCTGTGTGAGGGAAGGAGTGGGACTCTCTGTGTGTGAGGGAAGGAGTGGGGCTCTCTGTGTGAGGGAAGGAGTGGGACTCTCTGTGTGTGAGGGAAGGAGTGGGACTCTCTGTGTGTGAGGGAAGGAGTGGGACTCTCTGTGTGTGAGGGAAGGAGTGGGACTCTCTGTGTGTGAGGGAAAGAGTGGGGCTCTCTGTGTGAGGGAAGGAGTGGGACTCTCTGTGTGTGAGGGAAGGAGTGGGACTCTCTGTGTGTGAGGGAAGAAGTGGGACTCTGTGTGTGTGAAGGAAAGAGTGGGACTCTCTGTGTGTGAGGGAAGGAGTGGGACTCTCTGTGTGTGAGGGAAGGAGCGGGACTCTATGTATGTGAAGGAAGGAGTGGGACTCTCTGTGTGTGAGGGAAGGAGTGGGACTCTCTGTGTGTGAGGGAAGGAGTTGGACTCTCTGTGTGTGAGGGAAGGAGTGGGACTCTCTGTGTTTGAGGGAAGGCGTGGGACTCTGTGTGTGAGGGAAGGAGTGGGACTCTGTGTGTGTGAGGCAAGGAATGGGACTCTCTGTGTGTGAGGCAAGAAGTGTGACTCTCTGTGTGTGAGGGAAGGAGTGTGACTCTCTGTGTGTGAGGGAAGGAGTGGGACTCTCTGTGTGTGAGGGAAGGAGTGGGACTCTCTGTGTGTGAGGGAAGGAGTGGGGCTCTGTGTGTGAGGGAAGGAGTGGGACTCTCTGTGTGAGGGAAGGAGTGGGACTCTCTGTGTGTGAGGGAAGGAGTGGGGCTCTCTGTGTGAGGGAAGGAGTGGGACTCTCTGTGTGTGAGGGAAGGAGTGGGACTCTCTGTGTGTGAGGGAAGGAGTGGGACTCTCTGTGTGTGAGGGAAGGAGTGGGACTTTCTGTGTGTGAGGGAAAGAGTGGGACTCTCTGTGTGTGAGGGAAGGAGTGGGACTCTCTGTGTGTGAGGGAAGGAGTGGGACTCTCTGTGTGTGAGGGAAGGAGTGGGGCTTTGTGTGTGAGGCAAGGAGTGGGACTCTCTGTGTGTGAGGGAAAGAGTGGGACTCTCTGTGTGAGGGAAGGAGTGGGACTCTCTGTGTGTGAGGGAAGGAGTGGGACTCTCTGTGTGTGAGGGAAGGAGTGGGACTCTCTGTGTGTGAAGGAAGGAGTGGGACTGTGTGTGTGAGGCAAGGAATGGGACTCTCTGTGTGTGAGGCAAGAAGTGTGACTCTGTGTGTGAGGGAAGGAGTGTGACTCTCTGTGTGTGATGGAAGGATTAGGACTCTGTGTGTGAGGGATGGAGTGGGACTCTCTGTGTGTGAGGGAAGGAGTGGGACTCTCTGTGTGTGAGGGAAGGAGTGGGACTCTCTGTGTGTGAGGGAAGGAGTGTGACTCTCTGTGTGTGAGGGAAGGAGTGGGACTCTCTGTGTGTGAGGGAAGGAGTGGGAATCTCTGTGTGTGAGGGAAGGAGTGGGACTCTCTGTGTGAGTGAAGGAGTGGGACTCTCTGTGTGCGGCAAGTAGTGGCCCTCATTGTGTGAGGCAAGGAGTGGCCCTCCTTATCAGAGGGAGGAGTTAGTAGCCCTCCTTGAGTGAGGGGAGAGATGGCACTCAGTGGCACTTACACACAAAGGGTCGATGCCACCTTGATGGAGGCCGATGGACTCTAAAAATGTGGAACTCATAAAAAAATGTGAAAAATTGATTAGACGAGGATTTCATTGAACCAGACAACGAAGTTTGGAAATGACAGCAACAGCCTGGTTGACCAGCCAATAAACAGAACCGAGAAGAAGAACCATAGATACCAGTCAAGGGTATATCACAGGTATATACATGTATGTAAAAGCGTATCTTCCTGCTGAATATCTCTCATGAAATGATATATTCTAAAGAAAAATTTCGACATTTCCTGATCGTTATCTTCATTTCCTTCAAAAATAAAAACGGCTGCCTCTCTTACAGCTTTAATTCCGGGTTGTGGAGCGTTGATTTACTGTCCCTGAAATGGTAACATTTTCCAGGGTCTTAATTACAGGTTGTGGATCGTTAATGTTTTTTTTATTTAAGAGGTCCTAGTTCCAGGTTGTGAAATATTTCTTTATTTACAAATCTCTAGTTACGTGTCGTAAAATGTAAATTAATTTACTGGGACTGTTGTTTATTTATTTTTATATGATAATTTCGGGGCAAGAAAGGTTAATGGATGATGGAATGTAATTTTTATGCTGTTTATGGTACTGATATTTCAAAGTTCAGTGTTTCTGAAATAATACTGTTTATACTTAACTCTCCAACTCCCCTTTCCATGTCTCTAATTTTCTCTCTCATCTCCTTTCTTATCTTCTAATCTCTCATTCCTTCTCTATCTCTCTCATTCCTTTCTTATCTTCTAATCTCTCATTCCTTCTCTATCTCTCTCATTCCTTACTCCTCTTATTCCCTGTCTCTCTTCTTCCCTACCCCTCTCATTCACTGTCTCTCTTCTTCCCTACCCCTCTCATTCACTGTCTCTCTTCTTCCCTACCCCTCTTATTCCCTGTCTTTTTTCTTCCCTACCTCTCTCATTCCCTGTCTCTCTTTTTCCCTACCTCTCTCATTCCCTGTCTCTCTTTTTCTCTACCTCTCTCATTCCCTGTCTCTCTTCTTCCCTACCTCTTCATTCCCTGTCTCTCTTGTTCCCTACCTCTCTCATTCCCTGTCTCTCTTCTTCCCTACCTCTTTCATTCCCTGTCTCTCTTCTTCCCTACCTCTTCATTCCCTGTCTCTCTTGTTCCCTACCTCTCTCATTCCCTGTCTCTCTTCTTCCCTACCTCTCTCATTCCCTGTCTCTCTTCTTCCCTACCTCTTTCATTCCCTGTCTCTCTTCTTCCCTACCTCTCTCATTCCCTGCATATCTCTCTTTTTCCTTAAGTCTCCCATTCTCTCTCTCTATCACTCTCCTTCCCTTCTTCACTTTGTCCTCCTCCAGGGTCTCCAGGCGGGTCCTCCAAGCTTGTACATCTCCTGGGTGATGTAACTTGCTCCCACAAGACATCATTTATCTCCTGTCGTCATGCACTGCAAGATGGATGTTGCAACACTGTCAATGCCACCCATGTTCTACTCAATTTATGTTGAGATATCTTCCTTCAAGCTTGCTCCTATTATTATATATATATATATATATATATATATATATATATATATATATTATAATATATATATATATATATATATATATCAATAACAACACTGCGATTAGCCGAGGACTCGAACCCCACCTCATGGCGAGAGAAAATTCGGAATGCTCTAACCCACGGGACCATCCAATCCTACAAAGATTACGCACCCAGCAGCGCTAGGCGTTTTACCGTGATCCGAGGGCATAGGAGCGTGTGGATGCTTGAGAGCAAATTTCATTTCACTCAGCGTTTGGTGTACTAGCCTCCACGAGCAATATATATATTATTGTAAACACGAGCGAGTGGTATTTAATCAATAACAACACTGCGACTAGCCGAGGACTCGAACCCACACCATCGTATTTCCTCGGATCACGGTAAAACACCTAGCTCTGCTGGGTGCGTGATTCTTGTAGGATTGGTTGGTCACTTGGGTTAGAGCATCGCGAATTTTCTCTCGCCATGAGGCGGGCTAAAACAACACAGGTTCGAGTCCCCGGATAGTCGCAGTGTTGTTATTGATTAAATTCCACTCGTTCCTGATTACATAATATATATATATATATATATATATATATATATATATATATATATATATATATTGTGTGTGTGTGTGTGTGTGTGTGTGTGTGTGTGTGTGTGTGTGTGTGTGTGTGTGTGTGTGTGTGTGTGTGTGTGTGTGTGTGTGTGTGTGTGTGTGTGTGTGTGTGTGTGTGTACTCACCTATTTACTCACCTATTTGTGGTTGCAGGGGTCGAGTCCTAGCTCCTGGCCCCGCCTCTTCACCGGTTGCTACTAGGCCCTCTCTCTCCCCGCTCCATGAGCTTTATCAAACCTCGTCTTAAAACTGTGTATGGTTCCTGCCTCCACTACGTCATTTTCTAGGCTATTCCACTGCCTTACAACTCTATGACTGAAGAAATACTTCCTACTACTGTGTGTGTGTGTGTGTGTGTGTGTGTGTGTGTGTGTGGTGTGTGTGTGTGTGTGTGTGTGTGTGTGTGTGTGGTGTGTGTGTGTGTGTGTGTGTGTGTGTGTGTATATACTATGAACTCAGTACCATCACCTGAGGTAACATACTCTCTCGAGTATGTTCTATCATATTCGTTATATCATTTAAACTTAACGAGAAACTTCGTAAAATTTAGTAAGACAGTTCGCAAATTTTAGCGACGTTGGTTGTAAAATCTAGCGAGATAGATCGTAGAATTTAACCAAACATATCGTAAAAATTTAGTGAGGACAGTCATAAACGGCAGATATACCTGAGTATGTCTGGCATATCCTCAGAAGGATTTTTCATTTAAAGATTTCTGGGGAAGACAGATGGTTCTCCTTATCTGTAATTGCTGGTCTGTGAGGCCACCTGTGTGATGAGGGATACCACCTGTGTGACCAGAACTCCCATCTGTGTGACCAGAACTCCTCCTGTGTGGCCAGCACTCCCACCTGTGTGGCCAGAATTCCACCTGTGTGACCAGCACCACCACCTGTATGGCCAGGACTCCCACCTGTGTGACCAGCACCACCACCTGTGAGACCAGAACTCTACCTGACTCACGAAATCGTAATGACACGATTGCAAACAAACCATACAAAGGGCGGGGATAGAACCCGCGATCAGGGAGTCTCAAAACTCCAGACCGTCGCGTTAGCCACTGGACCAGCCAGCCACAAATGCAACTTGCACTGTGACCACAAATGCCACTTGCATTTGTGGTCACAGTGGTGGCCTATGCTAACCTTCCTATGGTGTAGAAATATATCTAGTTGGACGAATCTTATTGTGGCTAGCGGGTTTTATCCTCGCCCGTTGTATGATTTGTTTAGAACTCTACCTGTGTGACCAGCAGCACCACCTGTGTGACCAGCACCACCACCTGTGTAACCAGCACCACCACCTGTGTGACCAGCACCACCATTTGTGTGACCAAAACTCCTACCTGTGTGACCAACACCACCACCTGTGTGACCAGCACCACCACCTGTGTGACTAGCACCACCACCTGTGTGACCAGAACTCCCACCTATGTGACCAACACCACCACCTGTGTAACCAGCACCACCACCTGTGTGACCAAAACTCCCACCTATGTAACCAACACCACCACCTGTGTGACCAGCACCACCACCTGTGTGACCAGACCTCTCACCTATGTAACCAGCACCACCACCTTTGTGACCAGCACCACCACCTGTGTGACTAGCACCACCACCTGTGTGACCAGAACTCTCACCTATGTAACCAGCACCACCACCTGAGTGACCGAACGGCGTGAAAAGTCACTGCTAGAAAACTCATATCTCGAGAGATATCTCTTCGAGAGACCTCATAGACTGAAATAAGTGTCAAAGAGAGGCTTCGTTTAGCGCTTCTCAGAGAGACCAAATACAGTGGAACCTCAAAAATCGAACTGCTCCCAACACAACCAATTATGTAAGTGTATTTTTGTAAGTGCTTCTATAAGTGTATTTTTAAGGGTCTGAAATGGACTAATCTAATTTAGATTATTCCTGATGGGAATAAATTCATTCGGTAAAGGCACACGAACAGACTTCTGAACCGAAGAAAGTTCGATATTCGAGGTTCCACTGTACTTTATATTTGAGGTTGAGAATCCAGTAATATTTTATTCCTTGCTCTCTCAAGTTCTTTGGCGAGCTTGGGATGGAAAATCCTCTCCCCTAGATAATACTGCTAATGGAAGTATATTCTCTGGAACACCGGAAACCTTCAAGGCAGGAGCGGAGGTGAAGAAGGAAGAGGCGGTTGAGAAAGGCTAGTAAAGAGAGGAAGAGAAGACAGGGGAATGAGGAGATAACTAGATGCTGGAAGATCCACACTCTTCTCCTCCCTAAACACGAACTTGACATATAAATGAAAAAAATCAGTATAACGATCTAATTTACAACATATAAAATTTCACACACTTGAGAAAAACATGAAGAGAGAAAGTCTATAAACGAGTGTGAAAAGTCGCTCGAGAAACAGCAACGTTTCGCACAATTAAAGAACATAAATAAATCCCAGTACGTGGGAGAAATAATGTATTTAATTTAGTTATCCAATGCATTACAATGTCATTTATTCTACCTTTGACAGGATTTGCTTGCCTTTGGTGCTCCAAGGGTGGCGAAACGTGCAGAAACACACGAGTGACGTCGCCAGAGCGAGGGTAAACTCGCCTGGAAGTTTAACAGGAGGATGATACTTCCGCTAAGGAACACGTGAAAGATTTACCTGACTAGATTTCAAAAGTTTGGTCGAGTGAGTTGTTCCAGAGTGACTGCCTGTAGCTTCACTCTTTGTGTGAGTTGTTCCAGAGTGACTGCCGCTTCACTCTTTGTGTGAGTTGTTCCAGAGTGACTGCCTGTAGCTTCACTCTTTGTGTGAGTTGTTCCAGAGTGACTGCCTGTAGCTTCACTCTTTGTGTGAGTTGTTCCAGAGTGACTGCCTGTAGCTTCACTCTTTGTGTGAGTTGTTCCAGAGTGACTGTAGCTTCACTCTTTGTGTGAGTTGTTCCAGAGTGACTGTAGCTTCACTCTTTGTGTGAGTTGTTCCAGAGTGACTGTAGCTTCACTCTTTGTGTGGGTTGTTCCAGAGTAACTGTCTGTAGCTTCACTCTTTGTGTAAGTTGTTCCAGAGTAACTGTCAGTAGCTTCACTTTTTATGTGAGTTGTTCCAGAGTGACTCTAGCTTCACTCTTTGTGTGAGTTGTTCCAGAGTGACTCTAGCTTCACTCTTTATGTGAGTTGTTCCAGAGTGACTCTAGCTTCACTCTTCGTGTGAGTTGTTCCAGAGTGACTCTAGCTTCACTCTTTATGTGAGTTTTTCCAGAGTGACTCTAGCTTCACTCTTTATGTGAGTTGTTCCAGAGTGACTCTAGCTTCACTCTTTGTGTGAGTTGTTCCAGAGTAACTGTCTGAAGCTTCACTCTTTGTATGAGTTGTTCCAGAGTAACTGTCTGTAGCTTCACTCTTGTGTGAGTTGTTCCAGAGTGACTCTAGCTTCACTCTTTGTGTGAGTTGTTCCAGAGTAGCTGTCTGTAGCTTCACTCTTTGTGTGAATTGTTCCAGAGTGACTCTAGCTTCACTCTTTGTGTGAGTTGTTCCAGAGTGACTCTAGCTTCACTCTTTGTGTGAGTTGCTCCAGAGTGACTCTAGCTTCACTCTTTGTGTGAGTTGTTCCAGAGTGACTCTAGCTTCACTCTTTCTGTGAGTTGTTCCAGAGTGACTCTAGCTTCACTCTTTGTGTGAGTTGCTCCAGAGTGACTCTAGCTTCACTCTTTGTGTGAGTTGTTCCAGAGTGACTCTAGCTTCACTCTTTGTGTGAGTCGTTCCAGAGTGACTCTAGCTTCACTCTTTGTGTGAGTTGTTCCAGAGTGACTCTAGCTTCACTCTTTGTGTGAGTTGTTCCAGAGTGACTCTAGCTTCACTCTTTGTGTGAGTTGTTCCAGAGTGACTCTAGCTTCACTCTTTGTGTGAGTTGTTGCAGAGTGACTCTAGCTTCACTCTTTGTGTGAGTTGTTCCAGAGTGACTCTAGCTTCACTCTTTGTGTGAGTTGTTGCAGAGTGACTCTAGCTTCACTCTTTGTGTGAGTTGTTCCAGAGTAACTCTAGCTTCACTCTTTGTGTGAGTTGTTCCAGAGTGACTCTAGCTTCACTCTTTGTGTGAGTTGCTCCAGAGTGACTCTAGCTTCACTCTTTGTGTGAGTTGTTCCAGAGTGACTCTAGCTTCACTCTTTCTGTGAGTTGTTCCAGAGTGACTCTAGCTTCACTCTTTGTGTGAGTTGTTCCAGAGTGACTCTAGCTTCACTCTTTGTGTGAGTTGTTGCAGAGTGACTCTAGCTTCACTCTTTGTGTGAGTTGTTCCAGAGTGACTCTAGCTTCACTCTTTGTGTGAGTTGTTCCAGAGTAACTCTAGCTTCACTCTTTATGTGAGTTGTTCCAGAGTGACTCTAGCTTCACTCTTTGTGTGAGTTGTTCCAGAGTGACTCTAGCTTCACTCTTTGTGTGAGTTGTTGCAGAGTGACTCTAGCTTCACTCTTTGTGTGAGTTGTTGCAGAGTGACTCTAGCTTCACTCTTTGTGTGAGTTGTTCCAGAGTGACTCTAGCTTCACTCTTTGTGTGAGTTGTTCCAGAGTGACTCTAGCTTCACTCTTTGTGTGAGTTGTTCCAGAGTAACTCTAGCTTCACTCTTTGTGTGAGTTGTTCCAGAGTGACTCTAGCTTCACTCTTTGTGTGAGTTGTTCCAGAGTGACTCTAGCTTCACTCTTTGTGTGAGTTGTTCCAGAGTGACTCTAGCTTCACTCTTTGTGTGAGTTGTTCCAGAGTAACTGTCTGTAGCTTCACTTCTTCACAGTCTTAAAGGATCTATAGAACTTGTGTTACGTAATATAACCTAACTTAACCTAACCTACGTGTACCCAGTCTAACTTTATAACTAACCTAACCTAACCTAACCTAACCTAACCTAACCTAACCTAACCTAACCTAACTTAACCTAACCTACGTGTACCCATTCTAACTTTATCTAACATAACCTAACCTAATTTCAAGTAATATTACCTAACCCAAACTTACATAACTTAGCCTTGTGTAACCTAAACTAACCTAACTTAGTATAACTTTAAGATACCTAGGCTAGCCTAACTTCAAGTTACTCATTCTACCACAACAATGTTTTGAGCATTATTAAGTCGAATTAAGACTTTTATTTTTCAACGATGTTTTACTGATTAGATTAATTTACACATTCTCTCTCTCTCTCTCTCTCTCTCTCTCTCTCTCTCTCTCTCTCTCTCTCTCTCTCTCTCTCTCTCTCTCTCTCTCTTCTCTCTCTCTCTCCACAGACTCAGCAAAGAATTTCATTCTGATACTCTCGAATAATTCTTAACTCACATAAGAGCATAAGAGTGGAGGAAGGCTGCAGCAGGCCTATTGGTCCTTGCTAGGCAGGTCTAACTCACAAACACCCACCCACACCCACTCACGACAGTTTTATTGAGTCAATCTTCTCTTGTGTGTTCTGTCACGGATGATGAGTAGCAATATAGTGGAAATACTGGGAAGCACTGAAACGTAAACACACATACACACACGAGGAGGCGGAGGCCAGGAGCTGAGACTGGACCACTACACCCACATATAGGGGAGTACAGACAGACAGACAGACAGACAGACAGACAGACA
>NC_069483.1:12563682-12571182 GCF_026875155.1 Cherax quadricarinatus
ATGTTTGTAAGTTAGTGGATGCTGAGAGATGTTTGTAAGTTAGTGGATGCTGAGAGATGTTTGTAAGTTAGTTGAATGCTGAGAGATGTTTGTAAGTTAGTGGATGCTGAGAATGTTTGTAAGTTAGTGGATGCTGAGAGATGTTTGTAAGTTAGTGGATGCTGAGTAGATGTTGTAAGTTAGTGGATGCTGAGAGATGTTTGTAAGTTAGTGATGCTGAGGATGTTTGTAAGTTATGGATGCTAGATGTATGTAAGTTGGGATCGCTGACAGGTCATCGTGACAGAGTTCTGTCTTAGTTATGATTGCTGAGATCAGGATGAGAGTTGAGGGAGCGATGTAGAGTAGTATGGAGGTGACGAGAGAGAGAGAGAAGAGAGAGGAGAGGGAGAGAGAGAAGAGAAAGAGATAATAAATTTTTGATGTTGCTGAAGTCTAAGAATAAAGGGACATTGGGTGTAGTGTGAGTGTCAGAACATGAGAGCCAGACAGTCAGAACATGAGCAGACAGGATCAGACAGAAGCAGACAGGTTAGAACATGAGAGCAGACAGGCACAAGCAGACAGGTCAGAACATGAGAGCAGACAAGAACAGAAGCAGCGGTCAGAACATAGAGAAGCAGACAGGTCAGAACATGAGAGCAGACAGGTTAGAACATGAGAGCAGACAAGCAGACAAGTCAGAACATGAGAGCAGACAAACAGACAGGTCAGAACATGAGAGCATACAAGCAGACAGGTCAGAACATGAGAGCAGACAGGTTAGAACATGAGAGCAGACAAGCAGACAGGTCAGAACATGAGAGCAGACAAACAGACAGGTCAGAACATGAGAGCATACAAGCAGACAGGTCAGAACATGAGAGCAGACAGGTCAGAACATGAGAGCAGACAAGCAGACAGGTCAGAACATGAGAGCAGACAAACAGACAGGTCAGAACATGAGAGCATACAAGCAGACAGGTCAGAACATGAGAGCAGACAGGTCAGAACATGAGAGCAGACAAGCAGACAGGTCAGAACATGAAAGCAGACAAGCAGACAGGTCAGAACATGAGAGCAGACAAGCAGACAGGTCAGGACATGAGAGCAGACAAGCAAACAGGTCAGAACATGAGAGCAGACAAGCAGACAGGTCAGAACATGAGAGCAGACAAGCAGACAGGTCAGAACATGAGAGCAGACAAGCAGACAGGTCAGAACATGAGAGCAGACAAGCAGACAGGTCAGAACATGAGAGCAGACAAGCAGACAGGTCAGAACATGAGAGCAGACAAGCAGACAGGTCAGAACATGAGAGCAGACAAACAGACAGGTCAGAACATGAGAGCAGACAAGCAGACAGGTCAGAACATGAGAGCAGACAAGCAGACAGGTCAGAACATGAGAGCAGACAAGCAGACAGGTCAGAACATGAGAGCAGACAAGCAGACAGGTCAGAACATGAGAGCAGACAAGCAGACAGGTCAGAACATGAGAGCAGACAAGCAGACAGGTCAAACATGAGAGCAGACAAGCAGACAGGTCAGAACATGAGAGCAGACAAGCAGACAGGTCAGAACATGAGAGCAGACAAGCAGACAGGTCGGAACATGAGAGCAGACAAGCAGACAGGTCAGAACATGAGAGCAGACAAGCAGACAGATCAGAACATGAGATCAGACAGATCAGAACATGAGAGAAGACAAGCAGACAGGTCAGAACATGAGAGCAGACAAGCAGACAGGTCAGAACATGAGAGCAGACAAGCAGACAGGTCAGAACATGAGAGCAGACAAGCAGACAGGTCAGAACATGAGAGCAGACAGGTCAGAACATGAGAGCAGACAAGCAGACAGGTCAGAACATGAGAGCAGACAAGCAGACAGGTCGGAACATGAGAGCAGACAGGTCAGAACATGAGAGCAGACAAGCAGACAGGTCAGAACATGAGAGCAGACAAGCAGACAGGTCAGAACATGAGAGCAGACAAGCAGACAGGTCAGAACATGAGAGCAGACAAGCAGACAGGTCAGAACATGAGAGCAGACAAGCAGACAGGTCAGAACATGAGAGCAGACAAGCAGACAGGTCAGAACATGATAGCAGACAAGCAGACAAGCAGACAGGTCAGAACATGAGCGCAGACAAACAGACAGGGCAGAACATGAGAGCAGACAAGCAGACAGGTCAGAACATGAGAGCAGACAAGCAGGCAGGTCAGAACATGGAAGCAGACAAGCAGACTGGTCAGAACATGAGAGCAGACAAGCAGACAGGTCAGAACATGAGAGCAGACAAGCAGACAGGTCAGAACATGAGAGCAGACAAGCAGACAGGTCTGAACATGAGAGCAGGCAAGCAGACAGGTCAGGACATGAGAGCAGACAAGCAGACAGGTCAGAACATGAGAGCAGACAAACAGACAGGTCAGAACATGAGGGCAGGCAAGCAGACAGGTCAGAACATGAAAGCAGACAAGCGGACAGGTCAGAGCATGAGAACAGACAAGCAGACAGGTCAGAACATGAGAGCAGACAAGCAGACAGGCCAGAACATGAGAGCAGACAAGCAGACAGGTCAGAGCATGAGAGCAGACAAGCAGACAGGTCAGAACATGAGAGCAGACAAGCAGACAGGTCAGAACATGAGAGCAGACAAGCAGACAGGTCAGAACATGAGAGCAGACAAGCAGACAGGTCAGAACATGAGAGCAGACAAGCAGACAGGTCAGAACATGAGAGCAGACAAGCAGACAGGTCAGAGCATGAGAGCAGACAAGCAGACAGGTCAGAACATGAGAGCAGACAAGCAGACAGGTCAGAACATGAGAGCAGACAAGCAGACAGGTCAGAACATGAGAGCAGGCAAGCAGACAGGTCAGAACATGAGAGCAGACAAGCAGACAGGTCAGAACATGAGAGCAGACAAGCAGACAGGTCAGAACATGAGAGCAGACACGAAGACAGGTCAGAACATGAGAGCAGGCAAGCAGACAGGTCAGAACATGAGAGCAGACAAGCAGACAGGTCAGAACATGAGAGCAGGCAAGCAGACAGGTGAGAATATGAGAGTAGACAAGCAGACAGGTCAGAACATGAGAGCAGACAAGCAGACAGGTCAGAACATGAGAGCAGGCAAGCAAACAGGCGAGAACATTAGAGCAGACAAGCAGACAGGTCAGAACATGAGAGCAGGCAAGCAGACAGGTGAGAACATGAGAGCAGACGAGCAGACAGGTCAGAACATAAGGGCAGGCAAGCAGACAGGTCAGAACACAAGAGCAGGCAAGCAGACAGGTCAGAACCTTTGGGCAGGCAAGCAGACAGATCAGAACACAAGAACAGGCAAGCAGACAGGTCAGAACATAAGAACAGGCAAGCTGACAGGTCAGAACACAAGAACAGGCAAGCAGACAGTTAAGAACATAAGAACAGGCAAGCAGACAGGTCAGAACACAAGAACAGGCAAGCAGACAGGTCAGAACATAAGAACAGGCAAGCAGACAGGTCAGAACTTTTGGGCAGGCAAGCAGACAGGTCAGAACATAAGAACAGGCAAGCAGACAGGTCAGAACTTTTGGGCAGGCAAGCAGACAGGTCAGAACATAAGAACATGCAAGCAGACAGGTCAGAACATAAGAACAGGCAAGCTGACAGGTCAAAACATAAGAACAGGCAAGCAGACAGGTCCGAACATGAAAGCAGACAAGCAGACAGTTACATATGAAGTGTCGTAGGTCCCAGAACAAAACATGTACAATAAATATGTCCAACCTGATTTCATTTAGTGTCTTTTCCACTAATTGTCAGTATTATGGACCTTGGCATCCAGACAGACTGTTAGGCAGACAAACAGGCAAGCAGGCAAGCAGGCAGGCAGCCAGGCAGGCAGTTAGGCAGGCAGGCAGGCAGGCAGGCTGGCAGGCAGGCAAGCAGGCAGGCAGGCAGGCAGGCAGACAGGCAGGCAGGCAGGCAGGCAGGTAGGCAGGCAGGCAGGCAGGCAGGCAGGCAGGCAGGCAGGCAGGCAGGCAGGCAGGCAAGTAGGCAAGTAGGCACACAGGCAGGCAGGCATTCAGCCAGGCAGGCAGGCAGGCAGGCAGGCAGGCAGGCAGGCAGGCAGGCAGGCAGGCAGGCAGGCAGGCACGACTCAACTGACTATTGCTGCAGGTCTGGCACACACAAAGTCAATTAACTCTCTCAGGGATTGTAGAGGCAAGTGTGAATCTTCTCCCACACAGGTAATGGAAGATTTTACTCTCTCCAGCGGAGAGAGGGGAGAGAAGAGAGAGAGAGAGAGAGAGAGAGAGAGGAGAGAGAGAGAGAGAGAGAGAGAGAGAGAGAGAGAGAGAGAGAGAGAGAGAGAGAGGAGAGACGAGAGACAGGAGAAAGCGGGAAGAGAGGAGAGAATGAACAGGGAAGGAGGTTTAGAAAGAAAGGGTGGGTGAGGTATGTAAAGCGAAAAGCGGATGAGAATGTGCATGAGGAATGTATATTTCCCTTTAAAATTTATATATATATATTATATATATATATATTATATATATATATATATATATATTTTATATATATATATATTTATATATATATAAAGGGAAAACTGCACTATTTTCCATGTGGCTGATCTGACAAGCTTCTTAACTGACGACCATGTAGACATAACAAGCTCTTAACAGAAAGTAACTTCGACATTTGCTCAAATTTACTGTCAAAAAAAGACCAGTGTCGCTTCGAAATTAAATTTATTCATGAGCTGGCAGAAGTAATTTCACAGAACGCAGATGTAAAATGTGCGTAAAACACTCAAAATCATTAAGGTGCCAGTAGGGCATGAAGAAAAGTTTAAGAGGGGGATAAAAAAAATATTTATGCCCATTCTTAATTGCATCTGAAACGAGTTTAATGGGTTCCAGTCCAGGTTATTTCATATGGGAGAATAATTGTCGAGCTGACAACTCCCAGGATGGGACTGTAAAACCACAGGACACTCACTGACATTTAAATAAGCGCAGACTATGGAAATCCCTAATTAGAGAGGGTAAATACTAATTACGATCGTGGAAACTTAATTAGAATTACAAACGGAATGACCGAGGAAACACTTTTATTTGTACGCAAATAACCAGCACATAGGAGAGAGGAGCTTATGACGACGTTTCGGTCCGATTTGGACTATTTACAAAGTCATACTAACACAAGAGAGTAAGTGAGGCAGTTATATATAGGCGCGGGGGAGAGGGACGGGACCAAGAGAGGAAGAGAAAGAAGTGTAAGTGGTAAAACTGGTAACGGTAGAAGTAGAAACTAGAGAGAGAAGATCAGTGGCAGAAGAGAGACAGGGAAGTGTAGGCAGGTATTAGTAACGGTAGTAGCAATAGTAATAGAAATGGAGTCGTAGTCGTAGTAATAGTAGTAGTAGTAGTAGTAGTAGTAGTAGTAGTAGTAGTAGTAGTAGTAGTAGCAGTAGTAGTAATAGTAGTAGTAGCAGTCGTAGTAGTAGCAGAGGTGGGGTCAGTCTAAGGACAAGAAAAAGAAACGTTTTTGTTTGTGTGTGTGAGGCTGTTGTTTCAAGAGTTCTCTGTTGCTTGCTGGTCACTGTTGCTGCCAGAGAAACAGCTTACTATAACGGGAACAAAAGTGGTATAATGAACAGAGACAATCATCATAAACCAACCGCATTTTAATTATAATGATTAGCTGTCATGACACCAGTGTGATTATTATTACTGTTATTAATCGTAGAAGTAGTAGTAGTAGTAGTAGTAGTAGTAGTAGTAGTAGTAGTAGTAGTAGTAGTAGTAGTAGTAGTAGTAGTACTAGTAATAATAGGAACAGTGGTAGTAGTAGTTGTAGCACTAACAGTAGTAGTAATACTATTACTAGCAGTAGCAGCAGCAGCAACAGTAGTAGTAGTAGTAGTAACAGTAATAGCAGCAGCAGTAGTAGTAGTAACAGAAGTAGTAGTAGTAGTAGTACCAACAGTCGTAAGAGTTGTAGTAATAGTAGTAGCAGGCGTCTTAATAATCGTAGGTATCCAAATTCGAACCAGAAAATAAAGAGAAAAGATAGGTCACTAACATGAATCAAGACCCACCAGCATCAGTGCTCCCCCTGGAGGGTCGCAGAAAAGAAGCGTTACAAAATCCCCTCAATATTGCATTATATTGCATTATCTGGCATTATCCCCTGGCAAGGGACTAACGATTGCAACATTCTCGAATTTCTGTTTTACACTCGATGCCCAAAATAGAGAAAACTCAATCTTCTGAGATTTTACGAGTCTCTCTTGTGGAGAAAATAAAGGTTTGAAAAAATAATCCCTGTTTACATACATATATATATATATATATATATATATATATATATATATATATATATATATATATATATATATATATATATATATATATATAACATTATCAAGAGGAGCCTCACAACAGCAGGATGCCCAGCAGTAAAGGAGCCACCCCAACTATGCAGATCTAATGGCAGCTAGAAGCGTCCAGATGGTATCACCCTTCAAGCCTGGACAGATGGGAAGCAGGTGGTGTGGGACTATACATGTGCATCTACCTTGGCTGATACCTATCTCCAATACACCAGGGAGGAAGGAGGGGCAGCTGCCAGCTTCAGGGAGTCCCAAAAGTCTAGAAAATATGGAGAACTTGCCCATCATTATATGTTTGTTCCCATAGGCTCAGTGACCCTTGGCTCATGGGGAAAGAGTGCATCTAAATTCCTTAAGGAGCTGGGAAAAAGACTCATCAGGGTAACTAGGGATCCCAGGGCAGCTAGTTTTCTGTTCCAGCGGCTCAGTGCGGCTGTTCAAAGGGGTAATACCTGCTGTATTTTGGGCACACACCCCAGCTCTGAGGAGCTGGATGAGATTTTCGCCTTATAATCGGTGATACACACGTAACAACATGTACCTTATATGCCACCTTTATATCAACAATGAAACTCATAAATCTTCTGTACCATATTATGTAATAAAATATTCCTATTGGTAAATATTATATATATATATATATATATATATATATATATATATATATATATATATAACAACACTGCGACTAGACGAGGATTCGAATCCATGTCGTTCTGGCCTGCCTCATGGTGAGCAAAAAATCACACATGACGCTTTAACCCACGGGACGACGCAATCTTACAAGAATCAAGCACCCAGCAGAGCTAAGTGTTTTACCTTCATCCGAGGACATACGGTGGTGTGTGTTCCTCTGAGCTAATTTCATTCTCCTCCCTGTTCGGTGTACTAGCCTCCACAAGCAGTATATATAATATATATATATATATATATATATATATATATATATATATATATATTATATATATATATATAAATATATATATTCAGAGTATTTCCTTCATTACTTTGTAATAAATTCTACAAATTTATTTATTAATCCAGTCAATAAAATCTAATTACATATAATTCTCGCGAGTATTAATAAAATACACATGCAATACAGAACGTTTTTATTAGTTTAAGAATTAAAGG
>NC_069483.1:12578682-12596182 GCF_026875155.1 Cherax quadricarinatus
GGGATCAGCGCACAGCAGAGCAGAAAACACTTATCACAGCACAGCACAACACAACACTGCACAGCACTCAGCACAGCACAACACTAAGCACAGCACTCAGCACAGCAAAACACAACACTGCACAGCATAGCACTCAGCACAGCACAGCACTCAGCACAGCACAACCCTCAGCATAGCACAGCACTCAGCACAGCACAACACAGCACAGCACAGCACTAGCAGCACAGCCCAACCTCAGCACAGCACAGACAGCACTCACATAGCACAGCACTCAGCAAGCACAGCACAGCTCAGCAAGCAACATCAGCAAGCACAGCACTCAGCACAGCACAACAGCTCAGCACAGCCATCAGCATCAGCACAGCACAAGCACAGCATCAGCAAGCACAGCACTCAGCACAGCACAGCAACAACAGACAGCACAGCACTAGCACAGCACAGAACACAGCACAACACAGCACAGCATCACAGCACTAGCACAGCACAACAAGCATCAGCACAGCACTCAGCAGCACAGCACCAGCATCAGCACAGCACAGCACTCAGCACACTCAGCACAGCACAGCACAGCACTCAGCACAGCACAGCACCCGCACAGCACTCAGCACAGCACAGCACAACACAGCAATCAGCAACACGCAAACACAGCACAAACATCAGCACACAGCACAGCACAGCACAACACAGCACAGCACACACTCAGCACAGCACAGCACAGCTCACACAGCACAGCACTAGCACACACAGCACAACTCAGCACTAGCACAGCACCAGCCACAGCACAGCACAGCACACAGCAACAGCACATACACGCACAGCACAGACACACACAGCACAGCACAGCACAGCATCAGCACAGCAACACAGCACAGCACAGCACTCAACACAAACACAAGCACAGCACACACTCAGCACAGCACAACACAGCACCAGCACAGCACAACACTCAGCACAGCACACATCAGCACAGCACAGCACTCAAGCAGCAACACAGCACAAACACCCGCTAGCACAGACCAGCACAGCACACACAGCACACAGCACAGCACTCACAGCACAGCACAGCAGCAACACTCAGCACAGCACAGCACAGCACACCAGCACAGCACAGCACAGCACAGCACAGCACAGCACAACACTCAGCACAGCACAGCAAGCACAGCACAGCCACCTCGCAACAGCACACACAGACACAACACAGCACACAGCACAGCACAGCACAGCACGCAACACAGCACAGCACAGCACAGCACAACACAGCACAGCACAAGCACAGCACAGCACAACAGCACAAGCACAGCACAACAGCACAGCACAGCACAACACAGCACAGCACAGCACAGCACAGCACAGCCAACACAAGCAACAGCACAGCACTCAGCACAGCACAGACACAGCACAGCACAGCACCACACAGCACAACAGCACAGCACAGCACAACACACAGCACAGCACCAAAGCACAGCACAGCACAGCACAGCACAGCACAAACACAGACAGCACAGCCAACACACACAGCACCCGCACAGCACAGCACAGCACAGCACAGCACAGCAGCACAGCACAACACAGCACAGCACAGCACAACACAGCACAGCACAGCACAGCACTCACACAGCACAGACACAGCACAGCACAGCACGCACAGCACAGCACAACACAGCACAGCACTCAGCACAGCACAACACAGCACAGCCAACACCCGCACAACACACAGCACAACACAGCACACACAGCACAACAAGCACAGCACACACAGCACAGCACAACACAGCACAGCAAGCACAACACAGCACAGCACAGCCAGCAGCACAGCACAGCACAACACAGCACAGCAAGCACACACACACAGCACAGCAGCAAGCATCAGACAGCAGCACAGCACACACAGCACAGCACAGCACAGCAGCACAACAACACAGACAGCACCAGCACAACACAAGCACCAGACAGCACAGCACAACAAGACAGCACAGCACAGCCAGCACAGCACAGCACAGCACAGCACAGCACAGCACAACAACAGCACAGCACAACACAGCACAGCACAGCACAGCACAGCACAGCAGCACAGCAGAGCACAGCACAGCACAGCACACCAGCAAGCAACATGCACAGCACAGCAACACACAGCCACACAACACACAGCCGCACAGCACCAAGCACAGCACAGACACACACACATTTTCAGCAAGCAGGGGACAACACAGACAGCACTCAAATCAGAGCACACAACACAGCACAGAACAGCCATTTGACCATAGAGTAGCACTACGCAGCAGACGCAGCCCTTATGGCTCAGCAGCTGACTGCCTCACGCAGCACAGCGCTGCTCGTGCTAGCACGCGAACTGCCTGCTGCAGCTAGTTCACGCTGATCTAGCTAGCATTCTACCTGTTGTCTACAATGTTCACAGCAGGTGCACAGCTAGCCTGTGCTTACCTGTAGTTGCACTGCTGTATTAGCTACTGCTTGTTACTATGCTGTTGTCCTAGACGTTGCTGCAAGTGCTGTTGTTCAACTACTGTGTTACTACATGCATGCAGCAGGTTACACATGCTGTGACTAGGCATGTCTAGTTGCTAGTGCATGTGCTGCTAGACTGTTGTTGCTACTACAGTTTACTAGCATGCTGTGTACACTGTTTGTTACAGTGCTGTTCATTACTAATGCGTTGAGCTAGTCATGTATGCTATTGCTGTTGTGCTAGTGCTGTTGTTGCTAGCTATGTTGTAGCACTGACTGCCCTTTATGCTCGTAGTGTGTCAGCAGTGCTGTTGGCTAGCTCTGTTGTTGCTAGTGCTGTGATGTTCGCAGGTGTTTGCTGCTGCGGTTCTGTGCTGTTGTTGCTATATGTTGCAGGTGGTTGCAGGTGCTCTGTTGTTATGCTGTTTGTTGCTAGTGCTGTTTTACTATTGCTGTTGTTACTACTGCTGTTGTTGCTAGTGCTGTTGCTGCTAGTGCTGTTGTTGCTACTGCTGTTGTTGCTACTACTGTTGTTGCTAGTGCTGTTGTTGCTAGTGCTGTTGTTGCTAGTGCTGTTGTTGCTAGTGCTGTTGCTGCTAGTGCTGTTGTTGCTACTACTGTTGTTGCTAGTGCTGTTGTTGCTACTACTATTGTTGCTAGTGCTGTTGTTGCTAGTGCTGTTGTTGCTAGTGCTGTTGTTGCTAGTGCTGTTGTTGCTAGTGCTGTTGTTGCTACTACTGTTGTAGCTAGTGCTGTTGTTGCTAGTGCTGTTGTTGCTAGTGCTGTTGTTGCTAGTGCTGTTGTTGCTAGTGCTGTTGTTGCTAGTGCTGTTGCTGCTAGTGCTGTTGTTGCTAGTGCTGTTGTTGCTAGTGCTGTTGTTGCTAGTGCTGTTGTTGCTAGTGCTGTTGTTGCTAGTGCTGTTGCTGCTAGTGCTGTTGTTGCTAGTGCTGTTGTTGCTAGTGCTGTTTGCTTGCTAGTGCTGTTGTTGCTATCTGTTGTTGCTAGTGCTGTTGTTGCTAGTGCTGTTCTGTAGTGCTGTGTGCTGTGACTGTTGTTGCTAGTGACTGTTGTTGCTAGTGCTGTTGCTGCTAGTGCTGTTGTTGCTACTACTGTTGTTGCTAGTGCTGTTGCTGCTAGTGCTGTTGTTGCTACTACTGTTGTTACTACTGCTGTTGTTGCTAGTGCTGTTGCTGCTAGTGCTGTTGTTGCTACTGCTGTTGTTGCTAGTGCTGTTGTTGCTAGTGCTGTTGCTGCTACTACTGTTGTTACTACTGCTGTTGTTGCTACTGTTATTAGTGTTACTGCTGTTGCACTACTTCTACTTCTGTTGTATATATATATATATATATATATATATTATATATATATATATATATATATATATATATATATATATATATATATATATATATATATATATATATATATATATATATTATATATATATATATACACACATGTATGTATGTATGTATGACTTTAGTAGTGAATGTATTCCCGATTCAACTTGACAGTACAATTCGCGTCATGATACCCTGGACGACCGTAATATAATTGGTCGACATCTCTGCCACGACCCAGGCAGCGGTAATTGGTCGGGTCGGTAGACTACCGGCTGCGCTCTCTCGCTGTCGGGAGCGAGGTTTTCCGCAGCGCAAGGTCTCGTTTCGCGCGAGCGTGTGTGTGGAGCTTCGTGAGGGTGACGTACCCGGTGGGTTAGCGAAATGTGAGACGAAAGCACGATATGCCGTAAAAGATTTATTTATATTTTATAATTTTTATCTAAGTCTCCCTCTGTGTAGAGCTTTGTCGTGGCTTGGTAAAGCTCTACACAAGCGAAAAGTTGTCACAGTAGGAGTTATTCTGTAGAGTACCATAGGGCGCTATACAAGTGGAGTTTTAGAGCTCTATTCCTGTGGTGAATCAACCAGTAGAGCTTCAGAGCTCTATACCAGTAGTTAACCAACACCTTGAGCACCGGAGCTCTATTTTCGACCCCTATACATAAATATAATTAACATTCCTGCCTCTTTGGATTAACCAAACATCAATTAACCCCGAGGTAATTTGCCTCGTTCAACAATTTACATCGATTATTTATTAATTCTCGATTAACATCAAACGTTAAACGCTGGTGAGTTGTTTGAACCAAGCAAGTATTTTAATTAAATTTGCTTAATTCAGGTTAATCTTCATAGAGTAAATATAATATTATTAAGATTATTTTTTCTTTATAGTTAATTAATCTCAGCGAACGTAATTACCCGGAGTTTACCAGAGGCGAAATGAGCCTTCTCGGATCACTTAGTGAGCAGGTATCGTGTTTTGTTTGCTTATAATATCTGCTGGAGTATACCTGGAGTATATCTGGGGTATACCTGGAGTATATCTGGGGGATACCTGGAGTATACCTGGAGTTTACCTGAGGGGGAAATGAGCTCTTTCAGATCATTTAGTAAGAATCAGGTTAAGTTTGCTTTTAAAATTAACTAGTAGATACTTGGAGTATACCTGGAGGATATCTGGAGTATACATGGAGGACACTTGGAGTTTACCTGTCTCTAGTATACTTGTCTCTACTTTCTTCTACCACTACTATAGTGGAAGATACGACAATCAGTCCCTCAGCTTTGCAGAACTGTACACAGAGGACATGTAAAATGAGGTGACCAGTCTCAGACTTACAGAACAATACAGACACTATACAAACTATACACCGACTATAAAGTCCTCTTATATCATCTCTATTGAAATAAAAAGAGACACTGGTGCTCGAAACGTCTTCACAGACACCCAGGTATTGCAAATATGTCCATTTCAATTCTGTCTCGGTACCTTGTTACAAGACGAAGCGCTATGCAACGCTTGCATTAACAAGAGCAAGTACCAGGGCGTAATTACTCCAAGAGTTATGGCGAGAAGTGTGGTGTCACTCCCAGGTGAATGATGGCAGGATCAGAGAGCACACTCTTACCTTCACATACTTCCAGGTGTGTAAGTAAGAGCCTTGAGTCACTCTGAGTCATGGAGCAATGATCAGGGTGTCAGGTGATGGATGCCTCCCCTCGGGAACATAAATACGCCGTAGAGAATTAAGAATCATGATACAGGGAAGGAAATGTTCTCAGTGAAGGTGTCATAAAAGGATGCATTGTGTCCAGTACACCCATAACACCCACTCTGCATCCTCAGTACACCCATAACACCCACTCTGCACCCTCAGTACACCCATAACACCCACTCTGCATCCTCAGTACACCCATAACACCCACTCTGCACCCTCAGTACACCCATAACACCCACTCTGCATCCTCAGTACACCACCTTAACACCACACTCTGCACCCTCAGTACACCCATAAACACCACTCTGCACCCTCAGTACACCCATAACACCCACTCTACACCTCAGTACACCCATAACACCCACTCTACACCCTCAGTAACACCATAACACCCACTCTGCATCCTCCACTCTGCATCCTCAGTACACCCATAACACCCACTCTTGCATCCTCCACTCTGCATCCTCAGTAAAACCCATAACACCCACCTCTACACCCTCAGTACACCATAACACCCACTCTGCACCCTCAGTACACCCATAACACCCACTCTACACCTCAGTACACCCATAACACCCACTCTACACCTCAGTACACCATAACACCCACTTTACACCTCAGTACACCCATAACACCCACTCTTCACCCTCAGTACACCCATAACAACCCACTCTACACCCTCAGTACACCATAAACACCCACTCTGCACCCTCAGTACACCCATAACACCACTCTACACCCTCAGTACACCCATAACACCCACTCTGCACCCTCAGTACACCCATAACACCCACTCTACAACCCTCAGTACACCCATAACACCCACTCTACACCCTCAGTACACCCATAACCCACTCTGCACCTCAGTACACCCATAACATCCACTCTGCACCCTCAGTACACCCATAACACCCACTCTACACCCTCAGTACACCCAAACACCCACTCTACACCCTCATACAACCCATAACACCCACTCTACACCCTCAGTACACCCATAACACCCACTTACAGCCCTCAGTACACCCATAACACCCACTCATACCCCTCAGTACACCATAACACCCACTCTGCACCCTCAGTACACCATAACATCCACTCTGCACCCTCAGTACACCCATACACCCACTCTACACCCTCAGAACACCCTAACACCCACTCTGCACCCTCAGTACACCATAACACCCACTCTGCACCTCAGTACACCTATAACACCCACTCTGCACCCTCAGTACACCCATAACACCCACTCTACACCCTCAGTACACCCATAAACACCCACTCTACACCCTCAGTACACCCATAACACCCACACCACACACCCAGTACACCCATAACACCCACTCTACACCCTCAGTACACCCATAACACCCACTCTGCACCCTCAGTACACCCATAACACCCACTCTGCACCCTCAGTACACCCATAACACCCACTCTACACCCTCAGTACACCCATAACACCCACTCTGCACCCTCAGTACACCCATAACACCCACTCTACACCCTCAGTACACCCATAACACCCACTCTACACCCTCAGTACACCCTCGGTACTTCCACCAGCCTAGCATCTGTACCGCTTAAAACAGTATAAAATACTGAAAAGTTGAAGGTAAAGACAGTTGGGTTCTTCAGTCAGAAACACAGGCAGCAAGTGTAGTGGTGAAATGGTAACGAGGTAATCAGTCCCTCAGCCTTGGAGATATAAGAAAGGAAAACACACTGCAGTAGGCCTACTGGCCCATACCTGGTAGATCCTTCTCGAAACCCACCATTCCCACCCACCTATTTATCTAATTGTACCAAAAATAAAACAAAACCAAGAAAGATTATACAATTTTGTATTTGGTTTTAATTAGAAATTAAAACCAAAAAAATAATGGAAATAAAACCACTGATTTGTTTATTTTGAGAGAGGATGTTTTATTAAACCAGAATCTATGAAAGCTGAATCTGTTAAAAAAAAAGGAATAATATCCCTGGGATGGTTGTATCTTAAGGTTTGATATCCATCGACTACACGAAGGTCATTAAGGCAGCAGGTTTGATATCTATCGACTACACGAAAGTCATTAAGGCAGCAGGTAACTGCGATCAGTCATGAATATTTTAACACCTATAATGGAGTGAACACATCGACGCCGAGCTGAGGGACTGACTGCCTCATTCCCCTCCTGATCTGTCATCGTTTTTCTCTGTATTGGACTAAAGAAGCCACTGGCTGGCTTAACGTTTGCTTTGTAAAGGTTACCAAATGTTGCAAAAGTGTCTCATTTATCAACTTGTCTGTTTTCTAATCATTTACGTCACATGTAAACTATTTACGTCACATGTAAACTATTTACGTAACATGTAAACTATTTACGTCACATGTAAACTATTTACGTCACATGTAAACTATTTACGTCACATGTAAACTATTTACGTCACATGTAAACTATTTACGTCACATGTAAACTATTTACGTCACATGTAAACAATTTACGTCACATGTAAACTATTTACGTCACATGTAAACTATTTACGTCACATGTAAACTATTTACGTCACATGTAAACTATTTACGTCACATGTAAACTATTTACGTCACATGTAAACTATTTACGTCACATGTAAACTATTTACATCACATGTAAACTATTTACGTCACACGTAAACTATTTACGTCACATGTAAACTATTTACGTCACATGTAAACTATTTACGTCACATGTAAACTATTTACGTAGCATGTAAACTATTTACGTCACATGTAAACTATTTACGTCACATGTAAACTATTTACGTCACATGTAAACTATTTACGTCACATGTAAACTATTAACATAATATGTAAGGTATTTACGTCACATATGCTGTTTACGTCACATGTAAACTATTTACGTCACATGTAAACTCAGTATATATACACTGAGAGAGATATACCCTGTGGATTTACTGCATGATGATGATAATGATGATGATGATGATGATGATGATGATGATGATAATGATGATAGCAGCTCATCCCACCTCACAGAATGTTCTCATTTGAGTTGATATCTTTTTCCATTGTGGTTACAACCCCATTGTCTCAGTAATCACCAGCGGATTTTACTCACACACACACACACACACACACACACACACACACACACACACACACACACACACAAAACACACACACACACACACACACACACACACACACACACACACGCACACACACACACAACACGCACACACACACACACACGCACACACACACACGTATGATAAAGCTCATGGAGCAGGGAGAGAGAGGACCTAGTAATGATCAGTGAAGAGGCGGAGCCAGGAGCTAAGTATCGACCCCTGCAACCACAAATAGGTGAGTACACACACACACACACACACACGCACACACACACACACACACACACACACACACACACACACACACACACACCACACACACACACACACACACACACACACAAACACACACACACACACACACATACACATACACATACATTCTTAATACTTTTCTTTCTTGGACCTGTTAGTACTGCTGTCTAGTACCACTGTCTGGTTCCTGTCACCATTGTCTATTACCACTAACTGTCTTTTGTTACCACTGACTACCACCACTAGCTGTCTATTACCGCTGTCTACTACCACTGTCTACTACCACTAGTTATCTATTACCACTGTCAACTACCACTAATTGTCTACTACCACTGTCTATTACCACTAGCTGTCTATTACCACTGTTAACTGCCAAAAGTTGTCTATTACCCCTGTCTATTACCACTGTCAACTACCACTAGCTGCCTATTACCACTATCAACTACCACTAGCTGCCTATTACCACTGCCAACTACCACTAGCTGTCTATTACCACTATCAACTACCACTAGCCGTTTATTACCCCTATCAACTACCACAAGCTGTCTATTACCACTGTCTCCTACCACTTTCCCCGTCTTACCATCTCAGGTGGTAAACTAGATTGGACAGACTAATTTCTAGCTTCTCCCTCGAGTCAAATTGCCACATCCCAACTGGCCACCTTGGTGACCTTTTTCCCGCATTAAGGTGGCCTTTTATTCGGGCAATTTCCCCAGGAAACCGCTATTGATGGGCACTTTGGTACTTTTCCAACTGCCCCTTGCCCCATCTCGCCCAATATCTCTCCGTATCGTCTGATATTACTCCCTTGGAAAGTGCTGGTTCAAGGTTATAGTGCCTTGAGGCTGTCGATGGGCTCTTGATTCGAGGAACTGGGGTTATCTTGTCAGTAGGCAAGAAACAGTGAAGGAGAGATGCAGAGTGTAAAACAAGGCTTCTACTGTGGCAACGTTTCGCACAATGTAGAGCTTTATCATAACGTGGAAAAGCTGTCTCTGTCTTGACTTAAACTTTCATCCTTAAAGTCTGCTGCGTAGGCGCAACGTTTCGGCAGTTAAGATACCTAGGTGTTGACACATGTGTCTCATTCACCAGTGCAAAGATACCTAGGTGTTGACACATGTGTCTCATTCACCAGTGCAAAGATACCTAGGTGTTGACACATGTGTCTCATTCACCAGTGCAAGATACCTAGGTGTTGACACATGTGTCTCATTCACCAGTGCAAAGATACCTAGGTGTTGACACATGTGTCTCATTCACCAGTGCAAAGATACCTAGGTGTTGACACATGTGTCTCATTCACCAGTGCAAAGATACCTAGGTGTTGACACATGTGTCTCATTCACCAGTGCAAAGATACCTAGGTGTTGACACATGTGTCTCATTCACCAGTGCAAAGATACCTAGGTGTTGACACATGTGTCTCATTCATCAGTGCAAAGATACCTAGGTGTTGACACATGTGTCTCATTCATCAGTGCAAAGATACCTAGGTGTTGACACATGTGTCTCATTCATCAGTGCAAAGATACCTAGGTGTTGACACATGTGTCTCATTCATCAGTGCAAAGATACCTAGGTGTTGACACATGTGTCTCATTCATCAGTGCAAAGATACCTAGGTGTTGACACATGTGTCTCATTCATCAGTGCAAAGATACCTAGGTGTTGACACATGTGTCTCATTCATCAGTGCAAAGATACCTAGGTGTTGACACATGTGTCTCATTCATCAGTGCAAAGATACCTAGGTGTTGACACATGTGTCTCATTCATCAGTGCAAGATACCTAGGTGTTGACACATGTGTCTCATTCATCAGTGCAAGATACCTAGGTGTTGACACATGTGTCTCATACATCAGTGAAAATAGATATCATCCGAAGAACAGCTGAAGCCTCTGATGTTTCTGTTGATACTTACCAATCAGAAACTATACAATCAGAAACTATACAATCAGAAACTATACAATCAGAAACTATACAATCAGAAACTATACAATCAGAAACTGTACAATCAGAAAATATACAATCAGAAAATATACAATCAGAAAATATACAATCAGAAAATATACAATCAGAAAATATGCAATCAGAAACTATACAATCAGAAACCATACAATCAGAATTTTTACAGACAGAAACTATACAATCAGAAATTATACAGTCAGAAACTATACGATCAGAAACTTTATAATCAGAAAAATACAATCAGAAACGGAACAATTGGTTCTGTCTTCTAAATCTGTGAACTCAAATTCATGTTTTTCTCTTTGACATAGATTTTAGATATTAATTATCTCTATGTCAGTTTAGATATTTTGTGTATCTGAATTGTGTTGTGTGTGTGTGTGTGTTGTGTGTTGCTGTGTGTCTATGTGTGTTATGGAGTGCTGTGTGTTTTGTGTGAATTGCCCATCACCTATTTATGCATTGCAGGGGTCACGAATACGGTTCAAACCTTCACCCACTTCCTCCAGAGAAGTATTACCATGAATTCACTTCAACCACGAATGTTAAATCCTGATGTTTCCCAGCCTGGAAAAAATGACTGGTGTTCGATATGCATTTCATGTTGCCATGACGACTTGATGGAATTCCGGCAGTAATTTTTATCGGTAATTCAAATATCCGCGCACCTCGCTTGTTTGTCCAACCATTTTGAGTTCTCTCTTACATGAGACCTGCAAGTATTTTTTCCTTCTTGATAGCTGAGGTCGTGTTACCTGAGCATCGAAATTTTTCTCACAGATATTCCTTGTATACCATCATTGCTGTTCTGTGATTAGGTATATTTGATATGTTGTTTATATATGTTATGTATATGATTCTCATATTTATGTTGCTATAGATCGAATACGTTAAAGTATCACCCACTCCTCCAGAGAAGTATTACCAGAATTCACTTCAACCACGAATGTTAACCTGTGTGTTCCCAGCCTGGGAAAAAATGACTGGTGTTCGATATGCATTTTTCGTTGTTCCAGTGACGCGACTTGATGGGAATTCCGGCAGTATTATTTATCGTTATTCAATATCCGGCGCACCTCGCTTGTTTGTCCACCCATTTTGAGTTTCCTCTTACATGAGACTCTGCCAAGTATTTTTCTTTTCCTTGATAGCTGAGGTCGTTGTTACCTGAGCATCGAAATGTTTTCTCACAGATATTCCTTCGTATACCATCATTGCTGATATACCTGTATACAAGAGTATATATATATATATATATATATATATATATATATATATATATATATATATATATATATATATTATATATATATATATATATATATATATATATATATATATATAGCCCATAGATCCATTAACAGGTGATTGCAGAAAATCAAACAACCACTCTGAAATAGGAAATCTCAAGCGCTTTCTGACACAATATCACGAAAGCGCTGGAATTCTCTATTCTTCAGAGTGGTTGTTTGCATATGATAAAATTCATTATATATATATATATCATATATTATAGCATATATATTATCGTAAATAATATTTATAGTCATATAATATATATATATAAATACATATAATGATGAGCTTAGACCTTCGTGTTGCAATCAACACATCATAGTCTGCATGCTGCAGTTAAATGTGGGAACCCCAGAGTGGTTCGCTGAGCGGATTATTCCCACTGTCACAGTGGTGACATTGACTCTGCTCCTCAAGCAGAGTCAATGTATCGTAACAAGATGTGCATGTACGTCGTGAAGAACATATAACGGGAGAATCGAGCGAGGGATGGTGTACATTCGCTGAGTTTATGAATTTCCAGTCGTTCATTACGATTTTCACCGAGTGCATTGACTCTAGCTTTAGAGGAGGAGTAGAGCTATCTACCAACGAGTGCATTGGCTTTAGCTTCAGAGGAGGAGGAGTAGAGCTATCTACCACCCAGTGCATTGATTCTAGCTTCAGAGGAGGAGGACTAGAGCTATCTACCACCCAGTGCATTGACTCTAGCTTTAGAGGAAGAGGAGTAGAGCTATCTGCTACCGAGTGCATTGACTCTAGCTTCAGAGGAAGAGGAGTAGAGCTATCTGCTACCGACTGCATTGACTCTAGCTTCAGAGGAGGAGGAGTAGAGCTATCTACCACCGAGTCACACACGTTCATACATAACACTTCCCCATACATACCCATACACATATACCTGCAGATCAAAATATATAACAGCAACGTAACTCCATTACAAAGAGAACTGAATGTCTGAGGAGAATTTAACATCGTTTTCCGGGCCAGAAGGAACACAGCGTCGAGGGAATCACATAAATTTGCCTGGAAAACAGTGACTCGAGGCTCCACAACCTGCGATTGTGTTTCTCTCTCCGGTTTCTGTAAGAATTTTATTGCGTAGAGGAAGTATTTACAGCAAAAAATACTTGGGAAAAGAGACAGCATGCGAAGTCTTTATTTTGAGAGAGAGGAGAGAGAGGGAGAGGAGAGAGAGAGAGAGAGAGAAAGAAATAGAGACAGAGCTAGAGGCGACTCAGCCCTGGAAAAAAAAGAGATGAAATATCCTCTCAAGAAATAAGGCGACAGACACATTATTTACCCACATTGTGGAATTAGATCACAGGAAACAGGTGATATCTTATCATGCAAGATAACCACAGTGAAAAGTATAAATATTCCAGGCGCTTTCGTGACCTCTCACGTTATCAAGGAACGAAATAATGTGAAAAATAACTAAAACTCTTGGATATATTTTATTTCTCACTATGATAGTAATTGTTTTATAATGACGTTATTGTGTCACTTACAATAGTTAAAAACGATTGAAAATTAATATATTTGGTTCACATAAACAAAAGGCTTGCGGGAATACAAAAAAAACATCAATAATAGACCGCTGGTTTTTTAAACCAATAGCTAAATGTAAAATAACTCGAAAAATGTTTTTAAACCAATTCGTCACTCCAATTATTTAAAAATACTTAAATGATTGTCACTTTGTCTTTTAAAATGGGAGATCATCCATTGTATATGTGATTGATATCTATGGACGTGTAATCAACATACACATGGATGGGTGGGTGTATTTATTTAGATTTTGAAAAAATAGTTTGAAACAGTGAAGGATTATAATTTGATAAAAATTATGAATATCACTGGGGAAGAGTTTTTTTATTTATTCTACAATTAATATTAATGACTTATAAAACATTAATTGGTTTATATATATATATATATATTATATATATATATATATATATATATATATATATATATATATATATATATATATATATATATATATATATAATACATATATATATATATATATATATATATATATAATATATATATATATATATATATATATATATATATATATATATATATATATATATATATATATATATATATATATATATATATATATGCAAAACAACCACTCTGAAAGAATAGAGAAATTCCAAGCGCTTTCGTGACTACTCACATTATCAAGTTCCTTGATAATGTGAGTAGTCACGAAAGCGCTTGGAATTTCTCTATTCTTTCAGAGTGGTTGTTTTGCATATTTTAAAATCACCTGTTTACTGTGATCTTATTGCATATATATATATATATATATGTATATATATATATATATATATATATATATATATATATATATATATATATATAATATATATATATAATATATATATATATATATATATAATGGTGCAGGAAGGCAGGAAGAACGTGTGCAGACCAGCTGGTGAAGGAAGAAACATTAATGCACCAGCTGTAACAGTTAATGCACCAGCTGGAACAGTTAATGCACCAGCTGGAACAGGAAGACAAGCAGAAACGATCAGTTAATTGCCTGATGAAATTATCCCCTGGTGATCAAAGGCACAATCAGAGAGCTGAACGTCAGTGGAACTAACTGTGAAGGCGAGTGAAAGGGAATCTAAACCTATCTGTGAGCGAGTGTTGATGCAGCTCTTACTGGGCTTTTGTTTATGGCTGTCGCTGTCTAGATTACATATAATGCTCTTTAGAATGCCCCATATTTCGTCTACTCTTGCGATTTCCTTACTCTGTTAAAATCTCTAGTAAGGCTGATGCATACAGGGGATGAGATGAAAAGCTGTAAGCCTTCTCCCTGAAAGCTGGCTGCCTTGGATCAAAGTCTAGCGCAAGCTGGACTCCAAGGTATTGTCCAGTGTGGGTAGATTGGTAAAGCATGCGTACCTTGTTCCAAGGTTCGTAGGTTCGAGTCTCCTTCAGCCAGAGATCAGTGTTTGTGTATATTTCCTTGCAATTATTATATATATATATATATATATATATATATATATATAATATATATATATATATATATATATATATATATATATATATATATTGTTCCTTGGATCATTGGCTTTGTTTCAATATTTTCTAATTTATTTACTGGGTAATAAGGTTTACTTTACTGCCGAAAATAGTAAAGCAATGACGCACGTTATAGATCAACCTTCATTTTTATTGGGAAAACGTTTCGCTCAGTTAGACATAATGCAACTCTGCACAGAATAAAACAATAGCAGTTGAAAGTGTTGGGTAGGAATTACCTTGCAAGTCTGGACAGATGACCAGCAGTTGGTGTGGGACTTACTCTGTGTTCCCAACTTTCTCATTGTCTTTCCATTTCCTTATTATCCTGTTCATCGCCTCTCCTCCCTTTTCCTCTTCGTTCTTTCCTTGTCTTCCTGTGTTCACTTAAAGTGGAGAGGCAGAGAGGTAGAGCGTCCAGCAGCTCCGGTACTTTGTAAGTCTTCAGTTCTGTTGAGTAGATGTAACACTAGTGTGTGTGTGTGTGTGTGTGTGTGTGTGTGTGTGTGTGTGTGTGTGTGTGTGTGTGTGTATGTGTATGTGTGTGTGTGTACTCACCTATTTGTACTCACCTATTTGTGGTTGCAGGGGTCGAGTCCTAGCTCCTGGCCCCGCCTCTTCACCGGTTGCTACTAGGCCCTCTCTCTCCCCGCTCCATGAGCTTTATCAAACCTCGTCTTAAAACTGTGTATGGTTCCTGCCTCCACTACGTCATTTTCTAGGCTATTCCACTGCCTTACAACTCTATGACTGAAGAAATACTTCCTACTATCTCTCTGACTCATTTGTGTCTTCAACCTTCCAATTGTGGCCTCTTGTTTCTGTGTCCCCTCCCTGGAACATGTTTTGTGTGTGTGTGTGTGGTGTGTGTTGGGGGGATGTTGGGTGTGTGTTGTGTGTATAGTTGGTGGGGGTGGTGTGTGGAGTGTGTGTGTGTGTGTACTCACCTAGTTGTGGTTGCAGGGGTCGAGTCACAGCTCCTGATCCGGAGTGTGTGTATGTGTGTGTGTACTCACCTAGTTGTGGTTGCAGGGGTCGGGTCACAGCTCCTGGCCCCACCTGTGTGTGTGTGTGTGTGTGTGTGTTGTGTGTGTGTGTGTGTGTGTGTGTGTATGTGTTATCAAGTTTCCGATGCGTTTTACATTCCACCAGTTCAATTGTTCATCATATATAATACATATTCGTCTATGTATCATGTATAATGCATACTCGACTATGTAACGTATACATATTCTACTCTGTATTATGTACGATATATCTAGTTAATGAATCTCATTTGTGTTTCATAAATATCTATCCTTTGATACTTTTGTTATTTCTTCAATTTGTTAAAATGCCCATCGATGGAAACTTTAATATTGTTACCTGTAACTTTTATTTCTCTCTGGTGTTCATGTTTTTACTTTGGCAAGTGGCTTGTATTCTATCGTCTTTTTCACAACTCTATCTGTGTGTTTTCCATGGTAGTTGAGCGCGGTATTGCCGGCGTGGTGCCTCTGAGGCTGTGGTGTGTTCAAGGCTCTAGCTTTGGGGCTGTGGTTGTGTCCACGCTCTAACTTTGAGGCTGGGTGTGTCAACGGCTGTAGCTTGAGGGCTGTGGTGTGTTCCACGGGCTCTAGCTCTGGGGCTGGTATTCCTTCACGTTCCAGGTAATTATCAGCATCCTGGTGATCACAGAAGAATGATGCTGACTTCAGTACATCTTCAGCAGAGAATTCAGTGAGTTGTAATGCTGGAAGAAAGAGCAAGAGAGAAGAAGAATAATTGGATGAGGGGGAGAAGAAGGTAGAAAGATAAGAAAGAGAAAGAAGATAATAATGAAAGGGAGAGAGGAAAAGCGGAAAGGTAAGAGAGATAAAAGAGAGATAGAGAGTGATAATAGGATTTAAAGTCAAGCGAAGATAAGGAAGATAAAAGAAGCGAAAGAGGATCAGGAATATCTTGAGAGGATCACGAATATCTCTAAGAGGATCAGGAACATTTAAGAGGATAAAAAAATAATCTCTGAGAGATTCAGAAACATTTGAGAGGATCGAAGACATCTCTGAAGGAATCAGAATCATCTCTGAAAGGATCACGACCACCTTAGAGAGTCAAAACCCCTTTTTGAGAGAATTACGAACATCTCACAATAATCTCTGCAAGAATCAGAAGCCCCCTATGGAGGATTCCAGTCACCTATATTTTTAATCACAAATCCCCTTCAAAGGCTTTATATCCTTGATTAAAATCAATTAGTCTGGCAGGAAACACCACATGTAATAATCTAA
>NC_069483.1:12606182-12608682 GCF_026875155.1 Cherax quadricarinatus
AGGGGCTTGGACTTCCAGCAGGCATGCGTGAGCGTGTTTGATAGGAGTGAATGGAGACAAATGGTTTTTAATACTTGACGTGCTGTTGGAGTGTGAGCAAAGTAACATTTATGAAGGGATTCAGGGAAACCGGCAGGCCGGACTTGAGTCCTGGAGATGGGAAGTACAGTGCCTGCACTCTGAAGGAGGGGTGTTAATGTTGCAGTTTAAAAACTGTAGTGTAAAGCACCCTTCTGGCAAGACAGTGATGGAGTGAATGATGGTGAAAGTTTTTCTTTTTCGGGCCACCCTGCCTTGGTGGGAATCGGCCGGTGTGATAATAAAAAAAAAAAAAATAATATATATATATATATATATATATATAAATATATATATATTATAATTATATATATAATATAATTATATACTATATATAAAATATATATATATATTATATATATATATATATATAAAATATATATATATATAATATATATAATATATACATATATATAATATATATATATATATATATATATATATATATTAAACTACTCACCCAGTAGGTGTCTACTCCAGTCCGCTGCGTAATGAGTTTACATACAAATTTAGATGTAAGTTAAAAAAAACTTAATTGAATATTGTGATTGCAATAGCCACGCTAAAAAACAATTTTGTCATTAACTTGTCAGGCACAAGACAAGACAAGAATACATGTGCTAACATCAGGTTAAGGAAGAAGCTATAACCCGGGTAATTACTAATGGGGAAAGTGAGTTAAGGGTCTCTGCTGAGTTGTGAGTCAACTATTGACGATATCATAGGTTTTTTTACAATGAAATGGTCGCATCCCACCGAGGCAGGGAGACCTAAGAAGAAAAAGATAGTTTTTGGTTTTAAATTTAGTAATGTATATATAAGAAGGGGGTTACTAACCCTTTGCTCCCGGCATTTTAGTAGCCTCTTATGACATGGCTTACGGAGGATGAATTCTGTTCCACTTACGATAATAATTGTGATAATATCAATATCACCTTGCAATTTGCAACTATTAATAATGTGAGTGTATGCAAGGATATTAGTCCGTAATTCTTCAGTATACCTGGAGAGGGTTTCGGGGGTCAACGCCCCCTACGGCCCGGTCTGTGACCAGTAACTGATATGAAAACAACGAGAAATAATGTAATGACCTACGATAATACTCTCTCACATTATATTGCTTCATATTATTCCCAAGTATTATTTATATCTTACTAAAATGTAAAAGGATAATAAAGAAATATTTATTACCAAGGTAAATAAAGCAGAAGCAGCGGTAAATATAAATATTAATTATACTGAATTATTAATCATTATAACAGCAGCCAATGTTTTATTAACTGCGGCTTTAATAAAAAATTATTGACAGACAAGGATTTTATTTTTTGATTAATACTTAGGCAGTTTCCCACCGAGGCAGGGTGACCAGAAAAAGAAAAAAAAACCACTTTCATCATGATTCACTCCATCACTGTCTTGCCAGAGGTGCGCCTACACACCGAACGAATTATTAGATAATAATGTAGGGTGTAATACTCATTAAATATATCCAGCTGATAAAACAGTTAATTTCGCTGACTTTATTTGCAGTATATTACAAAGGTGACTAATATTGTTTTTAAATCCATCTGCAGTCGGGGCTGCTAATGACAAGGTCAAAATATTATGAATTTTGTGGTCAAATTAATAGGCACAATCTTCCACAAGAGAATTCAATTAGTCTTGATGTGAGGTCATTATTTATGAAGGCTCCAGTTCGTGAATTGTATTTTTTTTCTGTCTAGAGGACTACGTAGCTAAAACTTGGTATTGGTTTTCTCCACTCGAGAACCAGACACACACAAATGTTGTGTTTATACTTCTCTGGTCTCCCGTGTGCCCTTATCGTGTTGTCTATTGGTCTGTCTGTTCGTGGGGAAATGTCTAATTCTATGAGGCGTCAACAAAGCTATGAGTATGTCTGTATACCAGGATCAAGGGTCCTGACACCAGAATAAAGAGTCCTTACACCAGGAACAAGGGTCCTTCCACCAGGAACAAGGGTCCTTACACCAGGAACAAGGGTCCTTACACCAGGAACAAGGGTCCTTACACCAGAAACAAGGGTCCTTCCACCAGGAACAAGGGTCCTTACACCAGGAACAAGGGTCCTTCCACCAGGAACAAGGGTCCTTCCACCAGGAACAAAGGTCCTTACACCAGGAACAAGGGCCTTTATACCAGCATCTTGGGTTCTTACACCAGAATAAAGAGTCCCTACACTAGCATCGAAATTGCTTCACCAGCATCTAGGGTCCTTCATGACGCGGTCTTAGTCGTCTTCACTCACACAACACCTCTCATGGGTACACCTCTGCCATACACCTATTTCACCCCCTCTTCCTCTTGTGGGTACACCTCCGCCACACACCTATTTCACCCCCTCTTCCTCTCGTGGGTACACCTCTGCCACACACCTATTTCACCCCCTCTTCCTCTCGTG
>NC_069483.1:12616182-12621182 GCF_026875155.1 Cherax quadricarinatus
GGGCCCGTTGCTTGGGGCCCCTTTGGTGTTTGTGTGAGACGCCAGTTGCTTGTGGCAGCCTTGGGTTGTGTGGACCCCAGTTGCTTGTGGGGGCAGCCTTGGTGCTTGTGGGGGACGCCTGTTGCTTGGGGGCAAACCTTGGTGCTTGTGTGAGACGCCATTTTGCTTGTGGAGCCTTGGTGCTTGGTGAGACGCCTGTTGCTTTGGCAGCCTTGGTGCTTGTGTAGACCACGTTGTTAATATTAAAAGAATTTTAAAGTAATCTAGGGAACCCCGGGGCACCAAATTTTCATTATTTTCAACATGGGTTTTACGAAATTTTTCGCCCACGGAAAAAGGGCGAAGACACTGACGGAAACCATGACTTTTGTTCAACCCCTGTTTCCTAAATATTTTTGGTATTTAATTAAATAAGTGCACTGATAAAAAAAAAAAAGGGAAAAACTTTCTTTTCAGCCAAACCTGGGTGCATATATACAACATTGTAGATTGATAAATTAGACATATGTGCAACACTTGGGTATGTTTAATGAGGAAACGTTTCGCCACACAGTGGCTTCATCAGTCTATACTAAGGAGAATGGTGAGGTCGGAGGATTTGATGAACGCCTTTAGCCTGAGTCGATGTAATAGACCTCACAAGGGGGTTTTACAATTTATTGTTTGCTGGTCCAATGGCTGTACTTGCTGCACATGTTTATTATAAATAAACGATGATTTAATATAATATATTTGGAAAGATGATTATTGGCTGAGAGACTGACTGGGAGACTGTGCTGAAACTGACTTTTCCCCGGGTATTCTACGCGCGGTGAATGGGGGAAGACCCGGTTCAATCGACCACTAAAAAAATTCTTGAGGGGCCCCATACGACATCTCATAATCGTGGGTAGAATTGAGGAAATTGTAAAGATTTACAAGACTTCAGTACTACGTTCCCCTTCTCAGCAATTTTTTTTGTTTCCCCCGTTAAACACATTTCAGCAGTTAAACCGTTTCGGCCTCTGAATGTAAGAACGAATTTCCCCCTACTATATTGGCTGAAGTGTAGACTACCCAGCCGGGAAAACCGACAAGCCCCGCTCTCCTTTATCCAAACTAATCTAAATTTTATCAAACCAACGAGAACACAGAGGGATGATTCAACATACAGCCGAATGACTGTTGCATCACATTGGCTCGATACACAACACAAACCGTGACATGTTACGAACACAAGGTTACTTCTCCTCGGACTCTGAAAAGCTGCCCTTTCCAACTAATCTAGATTTTATCAAACAACGAGAACACAGGGGATGTTCAACATAGCAATGACTTTTGCATCAATTGCTCGAACACAACACAGGACATGTTACGAACACGAGGTACTTGTCCTGCTCTGAGCTGCGCATTATCGTATATGTACAATACAAAGCAGGCTAATAGTTTAATAATATTCATAGTGAACGACAGAGCGATAGTTAAGTCGATGTTGTATGTGTGTATGTATGATGTATTATTGTTGTAGTATGTGTGTGTGTGTGTGTGTGTGTGTGTGTGTGTGTGTGTGTGTGTGGTGTGTGTGTGTGTGTGTGTTGTGTGTGTGTGTGTGTGTGTGTGTGTGTTGTGTGTGTGTGTGTGTACTCACCTAGTTGTACTCACCTAATTGTGGTTTCAGGGGGTCTAGTCATAGCCTCTTCACTGGTCGCTACTGTGTGTGTGTGTGTGACGCACATTGTCGTCACACAAGTCTCGCTTTGACGCTGTAATTGAACGATAGCATCAGCTCACCTCGGGTTCAGCTGCAACTCAACGGAATTTGCGTTCAGAATCGAACGTAAAGTAATGTTTCTTATGCAGAGAGTAATCAGTATGAAAGATGACCAGAGAGAGAGAGAGAGAGAGAGAGAGAGAGAGAGAGAGAGAGAGAGAGAGAGAGAGAGAGAGAGAGAGAGAGAGAGAGAGAGAGAGAGAGGATGATATATCAGAGAAACCTGAATATAAAGGCCCCAATATCCCTTGACTTTATTCTGAACTATTAAATTAGGTTACATGATAAAGCAATATGAACGAATATCATATACATAAAATACTGGCCATATATGTAAGCGTAATATATGTCTAGTTACATAGAAATATCAAGTGAGAAATAGTCTGGCGGCACATTTGTGGGAATAATTACTTAGTAATGCATTTTAAGCCGTGAAATATTCAGGGAGGTATTTTCCTCAGCTGAGAAAGTTCTTTCTTACGATGATTTATATCAGTCATTCCTATCAAAATATCGTGTAAGACTAGAATATTTAATGCTTTCCGTGTTCGTGTGGTTGATTTGTGAAGGATGATTGATTTTTTGGGGCATTGTGTTGTGTATACGCACGACTGTGCGTATGTTTATACAGATGCGTAGGCGTGCGCACCAGCAGGCTGAGATAAGATAAGATTTCGTCCGGATTTTTAACCTCGGAGGGTTAGTCACCCAGGATAACCCATGAAAGTCAGTGCGTCATCGAGGACTGTCTTATTTCCATTGTGGTCCTCAATCTTGTACCCCAGGATGCGACCCACACCAGTCGACTAACACCCAGGTACCTATTTGCTGCTAGGTGAACAGGACAACAGGTGTAAGGAAACGCGTCGAAATGTTTCCACCCCGCCGGGAATCCAACCCGGGTCCTCGGTGTGTGAAGCGAGAGCTTTAGCCACCAGACCACCGGGCCACCGGGCCACCAGGACACCGGGCCACCGGGCCTATTAAGTAACATGTTACTGTCAGGCATTGAGGTGCTTATGTGTGGTCCCTTACGAGCTGCGGTACTTGTGTGTCGTGACCGGCTGGACCTTACGCCTTGGCCTAGGATCGAACCTTGGCATCTTTCTGTTGTGAGCTGAGTCTTTTATCAGTGAGCTTTGAGACTCAATACTTGAATTATTGCCAAGTCACCACTCAGCTGTGGCTATAATAATTGTCTGTGATCGACTTGGTTATCTGGGTTAGAGGTGACCAGATTATTGATAACAATGATAACAATAGGCAAACAAACACACAGAGATAACAGACCATCTGTGTTTTTCTACCTTCAACAGATCTGCTGAAGAGGACCTCAGGCAGGGATCGAAAAGTACAAGTCTTCCCATTGGGTTTCTGCATGTAGCGATTTATTGCATTTGAAGGTCAAATAAATCCTTAGATATTTGCAAAAAAAATCCTTTTCCTGCTGGTGTAATTTGCTGATACTCCTGGTGGTGTTACCTGGAGTTCCACCCGTGGATGGGAATTCAAATGACCTTGCCTTCCTGACTCTCGTTAATCCGAGAAATGGGCAGTAACAATGAGATGACGATCCATTGAGTCCAGGATTCTTACTCCTGTCAGGGATACTAGCAGGAGACTCCAGTGGAAAAGTTGTGATACCTTCTGTGTGTTTTGTAAATATGTTTCTGGAGGAATATTCTTAAATGTCTCGTGAGTATTGTGATACCAGGAGGATTTTTTTAAAGTACACACACACACACACACACACACAACACACACACACACACACACACACACACACACCACACACACAAACACAAAACACACACACACACACACACACACACACAAAACACCCCACACACACACACACACACACACAGATCCCCCACACACATTTAGAGAAATCGAGAGAGGGAGCAATTACAAAGATAAAATGAGAGAGGGATTGAAAGAGAAAGAACTGAGAAAGAGAGAGGGTAAGAGATAAGAAAGGACAGAGAAAAAATCAGAAAATTTAGAAAACATTAACGAAAAAAAGACTGATAAAGCGAGAGATAGAGAGGAAAAAACAGCATGCTAGAAAAAAGAGAGAGATAGAGAAAGGATACAGAATATCAAGCCAAAGAAACTCGCAGTATAACAATAACACCTTGAAATCACGTGAAGGACATTTTGAACACACATACACACCACACACACACACACACACACACCACTCACACACACCACACACACACACACACACACACCACACACACACACACACACTACACACCACAGACTCTTCCTCTCACCCCTCACAGACTCCTCCTCTCACCCCTCACAGACTCCTCCTCTCACCCCTCACAGACTCCCCTCTTCTCTCGCCGCCCCTTCAGTCCAAAAGAAACAGATATGCAGCCTGGACACACAGCAGTGCCACACGACCCCTCACCCCTCGCTTAGAAATCACCCTCACTTCCCCTAAATGCTTATTTGGCATCAGAGAAAATGGCTCAGGGCCAGATATTGGCACGCGAGGCACCCAGTAAAGCTGCAATTGCTGTGAAAATTAAATGAACTCTTAGCCTTTGTTGATAGTGTGACACTACGATTGAAGACACTTTGATAAGAGTTAAGCTTTTTACAGGGGCGACATTTCGCCCTGTGTGGAGCTTCGTTTAGTCATGATACAGCTCTAATTTGAGGGGAAACATGATTTGATGTAGCTCTACAAAGAGCGAAATGCCACTTGATAAAGTTCTACACAGAGCGAAACAACACATGATAAAGCTCTACTCAGAGCGAAACATCACATGATAAAGCTCTTCTCAGAGCGAAACATCACATGATAAAGCTCTACTCAGAGCGAAACATCACATGATAAAACTCTACTCAGAGCGAAACATCACATGAATTAAAGCTCTACTCAGAGCGAAACATCACATGATAAAGCTCTACTCAGAGCGAAACATCACATGATAAAGCTCTACTCAGAGCGAAACGTTCCCCCAATAAAACCTATTTCTCGGCATCTTAGACTTTTATACTTTTCTCGGTCTGCAACGTTTAAAACCTGGACTAAACGCCACCAGCATTTTCCTGTAGTAAAAAAATCACCCACAAATTCCCCGGAGAATTCTTCCAGTTGAAGTATACAGCTTAGTACCCAATGTAAACACAGGGAGGAATACCTGGTATTAAGTTTACCTGGGTTTTTGGCTTTTCCCTGTATGCCGCGGGGCCCAAGAGCTAGCACCCAACTTTAATTTTATTCTGATTT
>NC_069483.1:12626182-12641182 GCF_026875155.1 Cherax quadricarinatus
AGGGACTAGCCATGATGCTGGAGGATAGGCGCACTCAGTAGTGTGAGGGACTAGCCATGATGCTGGAGGATAGGCGCACTCAGTAGTGGTGAGGGACGAGCCATGATGCTGGAGGATAGGCGCACTCTGTAGTGGTGAGGGACTAGCCATGATGCTGGAGGATAGGCGCACTCAGTAGTGGTGAGGGACTAGCCATGATGCTGGAGGATAGGCGCACTCAGTAGCGGTGAGGGACGAGCCATGATGCTGGAGGATAGGCGCACTCAGTAGTGGTGAGGAACTAGCCATGATGCTGGAGGATAGGCGCACTCACTAGTGGTGAGGGACTAGCCATGATGCTGGAGGATAGGCACACTCACTAGTGGTGAGGGACTAGCCATGATGCTGGAGGATAGGCGCACTCACTAGTGGTGAGGGACTAGCCATGATGCTGGAGGATAGGCGCAATGGCTAGTGTTTACCTTTCTCATGGTAATGGGAGTTCAGGTCATGTCAGGTAAAGTCTGGTTCCCAAGGTTATGCTAGTTTAAGTCAAGTTAGGTTAGGAGAGGTTAGATTAGGTGAGGTTAGGTTAGGTTAGATTAAGTTAGGTTAGGTTAGGGTAGGTTAGGTTAGGTTAGGTTAGGTTAGGTTAGGTTGAATTACATTAGGTTAGTTTAGGTTAGGTTAGGTTAGGTTAGGTTAGGTTAGATTAAGTTAGGTTAGATTAGGTTAGGATAGGATAGGATAGGTTAGGTTAGGTTAGGTTAGGTTAGGTTAGGTTAGGTTAGGTTAGGTTAGGTTAGGTTAGGTTAGGATAGGTTAGGTTAGGTCAGGTTAGGTTAGGTTAGGTTAGGATAGGTTAGGTTAAGTTAGGTTGAATTATATTTAAAACAAATAAAATCCACATCATATATTACACACATTTATAATAAATTTTTTAAGCAGATGTCACGACCTTCCTGTGGAAAAAATTAGGGTCAAGAATCCGGACACTTCACCACTCCTTGCTATGACCCACACCGGTTTACCGCACCATGTTAGGTGGGTAATATTAAATATTATCTCGTATCTAACAATATAAAAAATAGTTATTGAAAGTATATCTTTAGATAAGTATCTTATCTGGTGTTAAACTCAATACTCGCTACAGGAGACATTTCGGTCCGACTTGTAAACAGTACTGGTTAATTGCGCATTGTTCCAGTCACTGTATTGTACCATTGTTTCAGTTTCACTAATTATCGTTGAAATTTAGAGGCGCTGCACCGCAGTAAATTTTCTCAGTGGAAACCTTTGTAAATGAGATTTGAAAGGTGTTTTCAAAATCGAACAGGACATGAAAAGGCCACAGTGTTTCGTACTTTTAAATTTTTGTTACCTTTTCTAACTGCCTTTACAAAAAAAAATATAAATGGCTTTATTTAGAATAGTTTTGTGAAAGAGCTGATTTTATTTCGCTGAAAATCTGCGTGTGACATTTAGACTAAGGAGAGTTGAAGACTCGATCCTCCTCTCGTAAATCTGCAACTTCCGAGCGATGACTTCCTCTGCAGATCGCTCACTATACGAGATACCAGGCTGAAAGTGAGCGAAAATTAAAAATGAGAACGGTAACCTTCGTATTACACAGGTAAAAATCTTTGCTTCCTCCACCAGGGAAAAAAATTAAAAGATTTTATTTCGGGATATATTTCGTCCCTGGGGGATACATCTTGCCCCAGGGGCCCAAGACTGTTCAATTGCCTCTCAGCATACATAAGGGGGATTACCAATAGACCCCTGGTTGTCTTCAAGAAGGCACTGGACAGGCACCTAAAGTCAGTACCTGACCAACCGGACTGTGGTTCGTACGTCAGCTTGCGTGCGGCCAGCAGTAACTGCCTGGTTGATCAGACCCTTATCCACCATGAAGCCTGGTTTCAGATCGGGCCGCGGGGGCATTGACCCCCGAAACCCTCTCCAGGTAAACTCCAGGAAACCACAGAGAACACACTCTCTCTCAAGGGTCAGAACACAGCAGGTGTCAGACTCAGTTTTGTGCCCGTAGAGTAGCGGGTTTGGCAGTGACATATACACAGCAAGATACTTATTCTGTATCAGAGGACACAGTGATGATTTTCTTGGAAGGTAAAGAGAGAGAGAGAGAGAGAGAGAAGAGAGAGAGGAGAGAGAAGAGAGAGAGAGAGAGAGAGAGAGAGAGGAGAGAGAAGGAGGAGAAGAGAGGAGAGAGAGAGAAGGGGTAAGGCAGCGGTGAAGGACAGAGAAAGGCGAAAGAAAGAGATAGTAGAAGACAGAGACATGGGAAAAGAAAGAAAGCGATGGGAAACAGAGATGTGGATAGATATAGCGAGAGGCACAGACATAGAGAAAGAGGTAAAAGACAAAATAATGTAGGAAAAGGGTAAAGAACCAAAAAGGGAATAAATGTGAGCTAAGAAAAACGATAAGTATAAACGAGGGAGAAATGAAATGAGATGAAAAAAGAAGATAAAGAAAAGGAATGGAAAGAGAATAAAGAAAGAGACATAGAGACACACAAAGGCACCAAGATTCACAAATAATCACACACGAGAGACACAAATCGGCAGAGATAAGAAGAGAGACAAGAGATACGTGAGAGAAATCTAAGAAATCGCCTTCACAGATTTTAGACAATAATCTGGTTAATGTTACGTGGACCAGGTAAAGTACCTTTAGTAACCACATCTTGCGTCATCAACAACCTGCTTGACCATCATGTGGCTGAAGTCGAGGGTCGAATCTATTGAACTCTATCTCTGGTTAATCTCCGAGGTACAACCATAGGGACTAGTACGAAGCAATGCGATGTCACTTATCGCTGAGTGAGCGAAAGGGACTCCTGATGAAACTCATCAGTGGGGCGAAACGTGGAAAATAAAGTCTTACGTTGCTTTATACACGCAAGTTAACATCTATCAATACTGTTTGGAAACACTGTTTACTGATACAAGAACTAGACAGGTACCAACCACCATCCAAGATTGATAGATTTAATGGAAACCCATTAATGGAAACCCATTAATGACTAGTGTAATCTATCGATTACACTAGTCATTAAGTCTCATGTAACCTTTGTACCAGCAGTCAAGGAATCTCCATCTTAAGCGATTTTGGCTTACATAGCAGCGCTCTTCTTGCCGAATAAGGCAGGCAAAACTTTGGGTAATGTGTGTGTGTGTGATACTAGTTACCAACTCCTGAACCAGACACAAAATCATCCTCAAATAAGTTACCATAAACTCTAAATAGAGATGACATTTCGGTCTGCTCTAGACTCTTAATAATACCAAACTAGATGTAAATACGCCAATATTGGTTTAAATGAGCGAAACGTACTGAAGCGTTCTTAACATAACATTATTTAAATATCTCAGACACGCAGAGGTTTAAAATGCATCAGACGCACCATTTCTTAAATATCTTAAGCATTCGTTCATGTATATCCCTTTACAATAAGTTAACTCTGATCTAACTTAGTATTCTTTAAGGATATACAACCAATACATTTCTTTACCTTGATAACATAAACCTTATAGATAGCAATAAATTCAGTACGAGTCTCTATACCTGTATCTAAAACAGGGGAGAGTCCGGACTCTAGAGGGAGGAAGACCATCCCGAAGTCTTATCAGCACCTACACAGAAACACAGTCTTCCCCCACCGGTGTTTATCTCTCGATAACGTCCACCCATTAGGAACATTATTATCACTTATCGCGTTTGTTATAATATGCAAATGAGATCTCGGTCAAATAGAAAGGGGGACCGGAGCCGTTGCTGTCCCTGGAGACAGATGGCATTAAAGTTCTCTTGTTTATTGGGCAGTTTGTTGAAAACGACAAGGAGGGGTTGGGAATTGCATTTGATAATTTACCTAAGAATATATATAATATAAATAATATATATATTATATATAATATATATATATATATATATATATATATATATATATAGATATATAAAATATAATATATATATATATATATATATATATATATATACAGCAACCATCAATGTGCTCTCATATAACATGTACAACACACACACACACACACACACACACACACACACACACACACACACATCATTCTCTTGCGCTCTACAATAACTTTAAACAGTGTGGTCCCACGCCACAATAACAGGAGACAACGCCCCTACACACTACAACAACAGCAGACAATGCCCCCACTCACACGTACTACAATAACAGCAGACAACGCCCCTACACACTACAACAACAGCAGACAATGCCCCCACTCACACGTACTACAATAACAGCAGACAACGCCCCTACACACTACAACAACAGGAGACAATGCCCCCACTCACACACACTACAATAACAGCAGATCCTAAACACTACAACAACAGCAGACAATGCCCCCACTCACACACACACTACAATAGCAGCAGACAGCGCCCCTACATACTACAACAACAGCAGACAATGTCCCCTTCCACACACACCACAATAACAGCAAACAATGCCCCTACACACTACAACAACAGCAAACAATGCCCCCACTCACACGTACAACAATAACAGCAGACAACGCCCCTACATACTACAACAACAGCATACAATGCCCCCTTCCACACACACACCACAATAACAGCAAACAATGCCCCTACACACTACAACAACAGCAAACAATGCCCCCACTCACACGTACTACAATAACAACAGACAACGCCCCTTACACACAACAACAACAGCAGACAATACCCCCCACTCACACGTACTACAATAACAGCAGACAACTCCCCTTACACACAACAAAAAACAGCAGACAATGCCCCCACTCACACGTACAACAATAACAGCAGACAACGCCCCTACATACTACAACAACAGCAAACAATGCCCCCTTCCACACACACACCACAATAACAGCAAACAATGCCCCTACACACTACAACAACAGCAAACAATGCCCCTACACACTACAACAACAGCAAACAATGCCCCCACACACCTCAGCAACAGCAGACAGAAGGAAGAGAGAACTCTCCCAAAACTCCGCGTTCTTTCCATATAAACAAAATACAAAACTGTATCCTTCTGAGCTAAGAAGTCCCAACCACTTCAGAGTTTCTGTATTTTTTCGTAATTTTACTAAAAGCTTTTTATGCTCCTGTAGCCACAGTCATCGCCAACAATCCTGAATTAGTAAGGACCACCTTTGTGAAGGAGGCTATCCTGGTGAATATTTCTAGACACCTGGAGTTTACCTGGAGTTTACCTGGAGAGAGTAGGGGTACCTGTGTTCTAATACAGGGATTCAGAGTTTCTTAACCGAGGGGTATACCTCTACACCTGAGGACATTGGGATACCAGTGTTCTGAAGCAGGGGATATTAACCGGGGGGTATCCATACCCCTTAGGGGTATGGATACCATATAATGAGGGTGTGGGAAACAAATAATTGGAGGTATGGGACTCGATCTCTGAATAATTTAAAAGAATTGTTGTTAGATTAGATCATTAGAATAAACTACTAGCTGTTCTGTTGCTAGTTATCCATATGTAAAGTAAAACTAAGATACTGACGTCTTTTGAAGTCATCTTGGTACCTAATAGCACTGGTGATGAATCAAGATAGTGACATCTTGTAAAGTCATACTGGTACCTAATAGCACTGGTGATGAAACAAGATAGTGACATCTTTTGAAGTCATACTGGTACCTAATAGCACTGGTGATGAAACAAGATAGTGACATCTTTTGAAGTCATACTGGTACTTTATATGATTGGTGATGAATCAAGATACTGACATCTTTTAAAGTCATACTGGTACCTAATATGACTGGTGATGAATCAAGATACTGACATCTTTTGAAGTCATACTGGTACTTTATATGATTGGTGATGAATCAAGATACTGACATCTTTTGAAGTCATACTGGTACTTATATGACTGGTGATGAATCAAGATACTGACATCTTTTGAAGTCATACTGGTACTTTATATGACTGGTGATGAATCAAGATACTGACATCTTTTGAAGTCATACTGGTACTTTATATGACTGGTGATGAATCAAGATACTGACATCTTTTGAAGTCATACTAGTACCTAATATGACTGGTGATGAATCAAGATACTGACATCTTTTGAAGTCATACTGGTACCTAATATGACTGGTGATGAATCAAGATACTGACATCTTTTGAAGTCATACTGGTACTTTATATGATTGGTGATGAATCAAGATACTGACATCTTTTGAAGTCATACTGGTACTTTATATGATTGGTGATGAATCAAGATACTGACATCTTTTGAAGTCATACTGGTACTTTATATGATTGGTGATGAATCAAGATATTGACATCTTTTGAAGTCATACTGGTACTTTAAATGACTGGTGATGAATCAAGATACTGACATCTTTTGAAGTCATACTGGTACCTAATATGACTGGTGATGATGACTGGGAGTTCCAGAGTCTGGAGATGAGGGTATAAGGGACATAAATGGCAATCCATCGGGGTTCTGTATTGGTAAGAAAAATGAAGCATCCAGCGGTCATCTTCTCTAAAACGGCGGCCATTTCTAAAGGCTTGTACCCTTTTCAAATTTAATTTCTCTTTATTTTAGTCAACAGCATAAAAGGTCATAAATGCAGGGAGCTTTAAGGAGACGTTTCGCCTCTGCAAGAGGTTTCTTCAGTTGAATAAAAGTGAATATAACACTGGTGGTTGTTTTATAAAGGCCTGTATGCGGCTGAAGAAGTCTGTTAGGTAAGACACATATGCAACAGTTAGGTATCTTTATTTTGAAACGTTTCGCCTACACAGTAGGCTTCTTCAGTCGAGTACAGAAAAGTTGATAGAAGCAGAAGATACTTGAAGACGATGTAATCAGTCCATCACCCTTAAAGTTTTGAGGTGGTCAGTCCCTCAGTCTGGAGAAGAGCATTGTTCCGTTGTCTGAAACAATATGAAGTTGAAGTGACAGAATCGGGCCTTATATAGTGCCAGGAGGTGAGACGTAGGTTGATTTGGGAGGGCAGGTCCCTCTCAAACCCAGCCGTTCTCACTAGTAGAGGTTGTCGAAGTAGATGGTCTGTACCAAGATACTGAGGGACTGACTGAGGGACTGACCACCTCAAAACTTTAAGGGTGATGGACTGATTACATCGTCTTCAAGTATCTTCTGCTTCTATCAACTTTTCTGTACTCGACTGAAGAAGCCTACTGTGTAGGCGAAACGTTTCAAAATAAAGATACCTAACTGTTGCATATGTGTCTTACCTAACAATCTGTCGGTATTTTATACCATTTTAATGTTCAGGCTGAAGAAGTCTACCGAGGAGGCGAAACGTTTCGCCACTAAAGTTACCAAGGTGTTGAACATGTGTATTGAACATTAAAATGGTATAAAATACCGACAGGTTGTTAGGTAAGACACATATGCAACAGTTAGGTATCTTTATTTCGACCAAGATACCCTTGTGTTGCAGTGTCTGACAGAAGGGTATCTTGGTCGAAATAAAGATACCTAACTGTTGCATATGTGTCTTACCTAACAACATGTGTATTATTCGTCAAATGGGAAAAACCTCTTCTACAGGCGAAACGTTTCAAATAAAGTTCACCTCTTTAATTGTGCTCGTTTCTCTACTAGTCTGTTTGCTCGACTATTGTTAAAGTCTTCCTGACTATCGTTAAAGCCTGCTCGACTATCGTTAAAGTCTTCTTGACTATCGTTAAAGCCTGCTTGACTATCGTTAAAGTCTGCTTGACTATCGTTAAAGTCTGCTTGACTATCGTTAAAGTCTGCTTGACTATCGTTAAAGTCTGCTTGACTATCCTTAAAGTCTGCTTGACTATCGTTAAAGTCTGCTTGACTATCGTTAAAGTCTGCTTGACTATCCTTAAAGTCTGCTTGACTATCGTTAAAGTCTGCGTGACTATCCTTAAAATCTGCTTACCAATCCTAAAGTCGGCTTGACTATCTTCAAAGTTTGCTGGACTACCGTTAGAATGGACTCAACTATTCTCAGAGGCTACAAGACTACGTTCTAAAGACTATTTGTTGGATTGTCTTCAGATACTAACTGGATAGCAGTGAAGTGTGTTTAGCTAGACTTAAAGACTACTGACTACCCAACCTTCAAATGTGACATGATCTCCAGGTGACTCTTCCCACAGGCTGATCCAGCTTACGGGATTATTTTCCAGAGAAATATACTTGAAGATGCGAGACGATGCTGACGGCAGAAGCGAGAAGCTGAGGCCATTTACTGGGGCTCTAATATACTCCTATTTCAACGGTGATCATTCACAGGGGCAACTCATTTATAAGATGCCATTTAAAGAACTGGAAGATGCACCCTTCCTCCCTCCTTCAAAACTGGAAGATGCACCTTCCTCCCTCCTTCAGAACTGGAAGATGCACCTTCCTCCCTCCTTCAGAACTGGAAGATGCACCTTCCTCCCTCCTTCAGAACTGGAAGATGCACCCTTCCTCCCTCCTTCAAAACTGGAAGATGCACCTTCCTCCCTCCTTCAGAACTGGAAGATGCACCCTTCCTCCCTCCTTCAAAACTGGAAGATGCACCTTCCTCCCTCCTTCAGAACTGGAAGATGCACCCTTCCTCCCGCCTTCAAAACTGGAAGATGCACCTTCCTCCCTCCTTCAAAACTGGAAGATGCACCTTCCTCCCTCCTTCAGAACTGGAAGATGCACCCTTCCTCCCGCCTTCAAAACTGGAAGATGCACCTTCCTCCCTCCTTCAGAACTGGAAGATGCACCCTTCCTCCCGCCTTCAAAACTGGAAGATGCACCTTTCTGCCTCCTTCAAAACTGGAAGATGCACCTTTCTGCCTCCTTCAAAACTGGAAGAAACACGTTTCTGCCTCCTTCAAAACTGGAAGATGTACCTTTCTCCCTCCTTCAAAACTGGAAGATGTACCTTCCTCCCTCCTTCAGAACTGGAAGATACACCCTTCCTCCAGCCTTCAAAACTGGAAGAAACACCTTCCTTCCCACCCAGCCAACATCTTCTCTCAAAACACAAACACCAACTCGAGTCAAATAAACATTCATAGTATCAGTAATATTCAATATTCAAGCTGGAAAGGCTTAATTAGGATCTCCGCTGACTGGGTTTGCTGTTGCATGACTGGGCAAACTTTCAATGTTGCACTAGATTCATTAATGTTGCAAGGGAAGGCATCACTATTATGTTGCAGTCAAGGTTTAGCTATAACGTTGCTACATATCTTGTAATGTCACATTTCACTAAACTTAGTTATGTATGGATAGAGCAGCTGTTATATATCATGTTATTATTATTATATTACATTTGTGTGTGTGTGTGTGTGTGTGTGTGTGTTGTGTGTGTGTGTGTGTGTGTGTGTGTGTGTGTGTGTGTGTGTGTGTGTGTGTGTGTGTGTCATTCTTCTCTCCCTCTTCTTCCAGTGTGATACTTGAGACAGCCTCATCTCCCTACTGAAGTCTCCCAACTCAGGCTGACACACTTCATATACGTAACTCAACCTATGAGACAGAATAAGACAAGACAACATAACTAGCTTAGTTTCTCACATACTAGCTATTATTTAGAAGTGGGGAGCATCACACTGTTGTTGTTCCCACTGTGTAACTGTCATTCACAACACGTACAAGGACACTACCGTTGTTCCCACTGTCTATCATACATAACACGTACAAGGACACTACTGCTGTTCCCACTGTGTAACTATCATACACAACACATACAAGGACACTACTGCTGTTCCCACTGTGTAACTATCATACACAACACGTACAAGGACACTACTGATGTTCCCACAGTGTAACTATCATACACAACACATACAAGGACACTACTGCTGTTCCCACTGTGTAACTATCATACACAACACGTACAAGGACACTACTGTTGTTCCCACTGTGTAACTATCATACACAACACGTACAAGGACACTACTGCTGTTCCCACAGTGTAACTATCATACACAACACGTACAAGGACACTACTGTTGTTCCCACAGTGTAACTATCATACACAACACGTACAAGGACACTACCGTTGTTCCCACAGTGTAACTATCATACACAACACGTACAAGGACACTACTGCTGTTCCCACAGTGTAACTATCATACACAACACGTACAAGGACACTACTGTTGTTCCCACAGTGTAACTATTATACACAACACGTACAAGGACACTACTGCTGTTCCCACAGTGTAACTATTATACACAACGCGTACAAGGGCACTACTGCTGTTCCCACAGTGTAACTATTATACACAACACGTACAAGGACACTACTGTTGTTCCCACAGTGTAACTATCATACACAACACGTACAAGGACACTACTATTGCTCCCACTGTGTAACTATCATACACAACACGTACAAGGACACTACTGTTGTTCCCACAGTGTAACTATCATACACAACACGTACAAGGACACTACTGTTGCTCCCACTGTGCAACTATCATACACAACACGTACAAGGACACTACTGTTGTTCCCACAGTGTAACTATCATACACAACACGTACAAGGACACTACTGTTGCTCCCACTGTGTAACTATCATACACAACACGTACAAGGACACTACTGTTGTTCCCACAGTGTAACTATCATACACAACACGTACAAGGACACTACTGTTGCTCCCACTGTGTAACTATCATACACAACACGTACAAGGACACTACTGTTGCTCCCACTGTGCAACTATCATACACAACACGTACAAGGACACTACTGCTGTTCCCACAGTGTAACTATTATACACAACACGTACAAGGACACTACTGTTGTTCCCACAGTGTAACTATCATACACAACACGTACAAGGACACTACTGTTGCTCCCACTTTGTAACTATCATACACAACACGTACAAGGACACTACTGTTGTTCCCACAGTGTAACTATTATACACAACACGTACAAGGACACTACTGCTGTTCCCACAGTGTAACTATTATACACAACACGTACAAGGACACTACTGTTGTTCCCACAGTGTAACTATCATACACAACACGTACAAGGACACTACTGCTGTTCCCACAGTGTAACTATCATACACAACACGTACAAGGACACTACTGTTGTTCCCACAGTGTAACTATTATACACAACACGTACAAGGACACTACTGCTGTTCCCACAGTGTAACTATCATACACAACACGTACAAGGACACTACTGCTGTTCCCACAGTGTAACTATCATACACAACACGTACAAGGACACTACCGTTGTTCCCACAGTGTAGCTATCATACACAACACGTACAAGGACACTACTGTTGTTCCCACAGTGTAACTATCATACACAACACGTACAAGGACACTACTGTTGTTCCCACAGTGTAACTATCATACACAACACGTACAAGGACACTACTGTTGTTCCCACAGTGTAACTATCACACACAACACGTACAAGGACACTACTGCTGTTCCCACAGTGTAACTATCATACACAACACGTACAAGGACACTACCGTTGTTCCCACAGTGTAACTATCATACACAACACGTACAAGGACACTACTGCTGTTCCCACAGTGTAACTATCATACACAACACGTACAAGGACACTACCGTTGTTCCCACAGTGTAACTATCATACACAACACGTACAAGGACACTACTGCTATTCCCACAGTGTAACTATCATACACAACACGTACAAGGACACTACTGCTGTTCCCACTGTGTAACTATTATACACAACACGTTCAAGGACACTACCGTTGTTCCCACAGTGTACCTATCATACACAACACATACAAGGACACTACCGTTGTTCCCACAGTGTACCTATCATACACAACACATACAAGGACACTACTGCTGTTCCCACAGTGTAACTATTATACACAACACGTACAAGGATACTACTGTTGTTCCCACTGTGTAACTATCATACACAACACATACAAGGACACTACCGTTGTTCCCACAGTGTACCTATCATACACAACACATACAAGGACACTACCGTTGTTCCCACAGTGTACCTATCATACACAACACATACAAGGACACTACCGTTGTTCCCACTGTGTACCTATCATACACAACGCATACAAGGACACTACCGTTGTTCCCACAGTGTACCTATCATACACAACACATACAAGGACACTACCGTTGTTCCCACAGTGTACCTATCATACACAACACATACAAGGACACTACCGTTGTTCCCACAGTGTACCTATCATACACAACACATACAAGGACACTACCGTTGTTCCCACTGTGTACCTATCATACACAACACATACAAGGACACTACTGCTGTTCCCACAGTGTACCTATCATACACAACACGTACAAGGACACTACTGTTGTTCCCACAGTGTAACTATTATACACAACACATACAAGGACACTACTGCTGTTCCCACAGTGTAACTATCATACACAACACATACAAGGACACTACCGTTGTTCCCACAGTGTACCTATCATACACAACACATACAAGGACACTACCGTTGTTCCCACAGTGTAACTATCATACACAACACATACAAGGACACTACCGTTGTTCCCACTGTGTAACTATCATACACAACACATACAAGGACACTACCGTTGTTCCCACAGTGTACCTATCATACACAACACATACAAGGACACTACTGCTGTTCCCACAGTGTACCTATCACACACAACACATACAAGGACACTACCGTTGTTCCCACTGTGTACCTATCATACACAACACATACAAGGACACTACTGCTGTTCCCACAGTGTAACTATCATACACAACACGTACCATCACTTTTCATAGAAAGGAATTATTAATTCTGAAGTATTTTTGCCATCTCTTTAACAGAGTAACTCACGAATAATAAATTTCTCTCCCGTCTTAAAATTTTTTTGAAATGGACTAATGGGGTGAGACCGTATAATTTCAATAGTTTAATTATCTGAGCCATAGACAGCTATTGTAAATTTAAAATTTATAGAAATAATCAGTCTTAAGATATTGAGAAATACAGAATTTTTTGTAAAAAATGGAGTAGGTTTTGCATATCTCGAGTCAATGGGAGAATCATTATCACGAATCACTGTAAAACAAAAATAAGTAGGTTGTAAATCTTTATTCAGAAGGAAGAATTAGTTACAAGATATTGTAAAACAATGGGAATGATTTATGTAAATTTTGAGTGAATACAGAGATTTTTTTTTTTTATTTACAACCACAGAAAATACACAAATAACCCGCACATAAAAGAGAGAAGCTTACGATGACGTTTCGGTCCGACTTGGACCATTGACAAAGTCACACGAATGACTGTGACTTTGTTAATGATCCAAGTCGGACCGAAACGTCGTCGTAAGCTTCTCTCTTTTATGTGCGGGTTATTTGTGTATCGTTCCAGTCACGGTATTGTGCCTTTTTCTGTTATTTAACCACAGAAATTATAAAATATTTGCCAGAGATATTGCAAAAATCACTGAATATACCCATGGAGGGTCACTAAATTTTTTCTCAGCCACGAAACCTTATAGACTGTGGGCAGGGAAGATATATTGTATTAGCTGGATAACCTAAAGAGCTTGAGAATTACAAACGAGGGAGAGAACCCATAAACTAGTAGACAGAAACAGGGTTATGCTCCCAAAATATTCTTGAGGAACGATAACAGTATAATCCCTTGTCTTGTAGATTATCCGGAGTCACGATACATGTTAGTGAGATGTGTGTTTGGTATTATGGTGGGTGAAGGTGAGATTACTTCGTTTACTCTCTCTCTTTCTCTCTCTCTCACTGTGAGAGAGTTGGTGAGGGTAGTGTGAGGGAGGGATAGAGTCAGTGAGACAGACTGTGAGAGAGTTGGTGAGGGTAGTGTGAGAGAGGGGTAGAGAGTCAGTGAGATTGTGAGAGAGTTCGTAAGGGTAGTGTGAGAAAGGGGTAAAGAGTCAGTGAGACAGATTGTGAGAGAGTTGGTAAGGGTAGTGTGAGAAAGGGGTAAAGAGTCAGTGAGTCAGACTAAGAGTTTGACATTGGGAAAGTGAGTTTAAAGAGTCATTGGGAAAGTTTTAGAGTGACAGAGAGAACAAGAGAGAGAGTCATTGAAAGTTGTCGAGAGGAGTAAGGAAAGCTCTTAGAGAGTCAATGAGAAAGAGCAAATGTGTGAGTAACAGGAGCAAAAGAGGAAGTGAAAGCACCAGTAGAAGAAATAAACGATCTTGAAGACACTGTCTCTAGGGGTCTGTCCTTTGGGCTCTACCTCCTGGGCCTTGTGGTAGGAATTTATACTCAATATTTATATCAATACATATACCTCTCTGGACTGAAACAATATTTATAGAATCTAAGAAAAAATATATAACAAAAACAGAATAAAACACAGAATTAATAAATATTCCAGCAACATTCAAAATATTTTGAAAAAAAAAACGAAACATGAAATGTGATCAATATTCATAATTTTTGGAATGGTTCGGTTAATTGTGTTTTTGGCTCATCTACTAAACGAGGGTCATTAAGGTCGGTTAATTAATGGGGTTTAATGTCTATCTACTGCACGAGGGTCATTAAGGCTGCATGTCACCTGTATACCACTAGTCAAGAATAATTTAATACCTGAATAAGGGACTGAAGTAAACTCAAGAGGTATACCCACTGAGGGATACACATTTCTTGGTGTATATTAATCCCTGGAGGATAAATATATACCCAGAGAAAGTTGAAATTACCCTATTACACACTGTCATTCAATTTTTATTCAGTTGGTCTGTAAGAAGTGACCTTTCAGTAACACCTTCCACCACCATATATTTGGAGGCCGACCTTCCTGACCGTGTATTAGGGGACCGACCTTCCTGACCGTGTATTAGGGGACCGACCTTCCTGACCGTGTATTAGGGGACCGACCTTCCTGACCGTGTATTTGGGGACCGACCTTCCTGACCGTGTATTAGGGGACCGACCTTTCTGACCGTGTATTAGGGGACCGACCTTCCTGACCGTGTATTAGGGGA
>NC_069483.1:12643682-12661182 GCF_026875155.1 Cherax quadricarinatus
ACACGAATTTTTTTTTCACAAGGCCTGAATAAATCCTTAAATAAATTTTTTGGCTTAAATATTACATTCCTCCACCGGTGAGGTACAATATTGGAAAAAAATATATTTTACTGTGTATTCAAAATATGATATTCTTGTTTGTGTAATTTAGAAAAATACATCTAGATGGTAGACTCAAAAAAATAGAAGATCTTGTAAGGTAACTAGTGATAACAGTTTATAGACACTGTCTGCAGGATAGAAGCTTTATTTTCCAACGTTTCGCCCACACTTGGACTCTGTCGAGTACTTGACAATGGGTGAAACATCGCAAGATATATATTTTCTAAAATAATGCATATGAATCGACGAAATATACATTAAAATACCATTTTTAGTATATTTTTCTGAGATTTCTAAATGTTCACGTATTTTTAAAGAATATTTGAAATATTCATTAATAGTTTTAATTTTTGTAAAAAACAGAGACTAAAAGAAACTATAACACAATTCTTAAACACAAATAAACCGTGAACTCAATTAAGTTTTAATTAACAACTGTTAATGAATAAACCCAAGGGTGGTTTACCAGGCTCGACAAATTTAATAAAAGTCTTGTACCAGAGGTACTTAGCATTTTCCTGAGGTCTTTTTCAGAAGATTTTCCATCAGGGGACTCACCACAAGAAGGGACAGAGGCAGAAAAATATTTTTGAAAGTTTTTGACCCCAGTCGAGAGTATTTTTTACTTAAGTTGGTGGTCTTAGGTCGCCACAAGCTAGCTAGCTTCTTGGGGAAGTAACTCGGTGGGGTCTTTGAAGGTGGGATCTTTGAGGTACGCCGGTGGATCTTTGAAGTCAGTGGGGTCTTTGAAGGTGGGGTCTCTGAGGTACGCCAGTGAGGTCCTTGAAGTCAGTGGGATCTTTGAAGGTGGGGTCTCTGAGGTACCCCAGTGGGGTCCCCGAAGTCAGTGGGGTCTTTGAAGGTGAGGTCTCTGAGGTACGCCGGTGGGGTCCTTGAAGTCAGTGGGGTCTTTGAAGGTGGGGTCTCTGAGGTACGCCGGTGAGGTCCTTGAAGTAGGTCACTGGGGTCTTTGAAGGTGTTACCATCAAGGTATCTCCCACTACAGCACTTTTATTCCCATGATGCTATTGAGCTGAGTACCAGCACTCTGGATGGTGAGAGATCGAACCGAGATAGTGTACGACGGATCAAGGTTTTAATACCATTGCGCTGAATGAGCCACAGGGGTATAGAGATCGGCCAAAATCGATGCAGTGCAATCCACTACAAGCAAAACACACACACACAACAACACACACACACACACACACACACACGAGAGAGAGAGAGTGTGTGAACCCAGTAGCAGCCAGTTAAGAGGCGGAACCAGGAGCTAAGACTTGATTCTTGCAGCCACGTATAAGTGAATAATAACACACACACACAGGAGCTGTGACTCGACCCCTGCAACCACAAATAAGGTGAGTACAAGGGAGCGTGACGATACCTTTAATCCCTACACTCATTAAGCGACTCTCAATTCTTAAAACTCAGTGGGACCAGCCAGATCGTGATTTTCCGCCAGTTCAGTGAAAAATAACTTCACCTCGAGTCTAAAACTTTACATTTAAACACCAGCATCGATTCCACGATGTTTCGTACATAGAACACATTTCGATCGTTGTGGTTCCTAAGTTGGGACCAATCCTCTGAGTTTAGGGAAGATCTTTGGGATTTTTCCAGCACTGAATCTCCGCTCCCACCCATTCTATCCAGATTATTTTCTGGGTTGGGAATTTTTCGTGCGTCAACAATCAGTGCTAATGGCAGGGAGAGTCTGAGTGTCGCCGGGGCCATTCAGACATTGTTAGTGCATTGTTCTAACATGTTAGTGCATTGTTCTAACATTGTTGGTGCATTGTTCTAACATTGTTGGTGCATTGCTCTAACATTGTTGGTGCATTGTTCTAACATTGTTAGTGCATTGTTCTAACATTGTTAGTGCATTGTTCTAACATTGTTAGTGCATTGTTCTAACATTGTTGGTGCATTGTTCTAACATTGTTGGTGTATTGTTCTAACATTGTTAGTGCATTGTTCTAACATTGTTAGTGCATTGTTCTAACATTGTTAGTGCATTGTTCTAACATTGTTAGTGCATTGTTCTAACATTGTTGGTGCATTGTTCTAACATTGTTGGTGCATTGTTCTAACTTGTTAGTGCATTGTTCTAACATTGTTAGTGCATTGTTCTAACATTGTTAGTGCATTGTTCTAACATTGTTAGTGCATTGTTCTAACATTGTTAGTGCATTGTTCTAACATTGTTAGTGCATTGTTCTAACATTGTTAGTGCATTGCTCTAACATTGTTAGTGCATTGTTCTAACATTGTTAGTGCATTGCTCTAACATTGTTAGTGCATTGTTCTAACATTGTTAGTGCATTGTTCTAACATTGTTGGTGCATTGTTCTAACTTGTTAGTGCATTGTTCTAACATTGTTGGTGCATTGTTCTAACATTCTACCGTCCCATGCTTGCTACAAGCACCACATCTCTCCTCTACCGTCCCATGCTTGCTACAAGCACCACATCTCTCCTCTACCGTCCCATGCTTGCTACAAGCACCACATCTCTCCTCTACCGTCTCATGCTTGACACAAGCACCACATCTCTCCTCTACCGTCCCATGCTTGCTACAAGCACCACATCTCTCCTCTACCGTCCCATGCTTGACACAAGCACCACATCTCTCCTCTACCGTCCCATGCTTGCTACAAGCACTACATCTCTCCTCTACCGTCTCATGCTTGACACAAGCACCACATCTCTCCTCTACCGTCCCATGCTTGACACAAGCACCACATCTCTCCTCTACCGTCCCATGCTTGCTACAAGCACTACATCTCTCCTCTACCGTCTCATGCTGGACACAAGCACCACATCTCTCCTCTACCGTCCCATGCTTGCTACAAGCACTACATCTCTCCTCTACCGTCTCATGCTTGACACAAGCACCACATCTCTCCTCTACCGTCCCATGCTTGCTACAAGCACCACATCTCTCCTCTACCGTCCCATGCTTGCTACAAGCGCGAAAGACCATTAATCAATTTGATAAACCTCTGTTGTTTGGCAGTTATTGCGAAGCGTTGTGCTGATTACACTGAAGGATTTACCAAGGCAGCTTCCAAAAAAACGGAATACTCTAATCTAGTCACCGGTTCGTCGAACCAGCTGCTGGAAGGTTGTGGTACCAGCTGCTGGCAGGTTGAACCAGCTGCTGGAAGGTAGTGCTACCAGCTGCTGGCAGGTTGAACCAGCTGCTGGCAGGTTGAACCAGCTGCTGGAAGGTAGTGCTACCAGCTGCTGGCAGGTTGAACCAGCTGCTGGAAGGTAGTGCTACCAGCTGCTACTCCAACGTTCCTTAGTAAAATAATGAATTGTTCCTACATATATCCATCTGTCTATCTATCTATCTACCTATCTATCTATGATAGCTCTAGTCCTTTCATGTTGCAATCAACACATCATCAGGAGATTGCAACGTTGCAAAAATGAGTAAGCAATCTTAGCAAATTCGACTACTAACTCATACCTGCAAGTTTGCAAGATCTGATGATGTGTTGATTGCAATCGCGAAGGGCCTAGAGCTATCATTCAACTTCCCCGTAGTTGTATCGCATCCTGTGTCTCTTTTCCACGATTCTTGCATATAGTATATGTATTATATATACATAATATAAATATATATATATAATATATATATATATATATATATATATATATATATATATATATATATATATATATATTATATATATAATATATATAATATATATATATATATATATATATATATATATATATATATATATGTATGTGTGTACTCACCTAGTTCTCAACTAGTTGAGATTGCGGGGTCGAGTCCGAGCTCCTGGCCCGCCTCTTCACTGTTCGCTACTAGGTCACTTCACTGAGCCGTGAGCTTTATCATACCTCTGCTTAAAGCTATGTATGGATCCTGCCTCCACTACATCACTTCCCAAACTATTCCACTTACTGACTACTCTGTGGCTGAAGAAATACTTCCTAACATCCCTGTGATTCATCTGTGTCTTCAGCTTCCAACTGTGTCCCCTTGTTACTGTGTCCAATCTCTGGAACATCCTGAGATTGGACACACACACACACAGTGTGTGTGTGTATGTGTGTGTGTGTGTGTGTGTGTGTGTGTGTGTGTGTGTGTGTGTGTGTGTGTGGTGTGTGTGTGTGTGTGTGTGTGTGTGTGTGTGTGTGCAGTCACTGACCTGAATAAACAACTATCTCTCTCAGAACTCAAATTATACACACGGTGGAAGCCGAGTTTTTAATTATTCTTACCTCAATTAAATATCCTACAGCAATTACACCTTGTATGAATTCATTTCTAACATGACAATATAAATAATTGCATCAATTACCTTTGGAATAATTGTGAAATTATTATTCTGTTTTTCTCATGATTATCCTTAAAAATTCAGGTTGGTGTTTTTAAAGTGATTTTTTTTTTAATTTCGATTTTTTTAATTATTTTTTTTTATTTTGCACTATTAAATAAAAATTTAAATTTTTGTTAGTAATTTAATATTTTTGTGATAGAGTGATTGTTTTTATTGCTGGGACTCAGAGGTGTGTCTCTCAGTGTATATACACTGAGAGGTGTGTCTCTCAGTGTATATACACTGAGAGGTGTGTCTCTCAGTGTATATACACTGAGAGGTGTGTCTCTCAGTGTATATACACTGAGAGGTGTGTCTCTCAGTGTATATACACTGAGAGGTGTGTCTCTCAGTGTATATACACTGAGAGGTGTGTCTCTCAGTGTATATACACTGAGAGGTGTGTCTCTCAGTGTATATAACACTTGAGAGGTGTGTCTCTCAGTTATATCCTGAAGGTGTGTCTCTCAGTGTATATACACTGAGAGGTGTGTCTTTCAGTGTATATACATTTAGACAGACGGTTGAGCATGTAGACAGATGTTCAGTAATTGTTCAGCCATCGTTCATATTCCAGTAATTGTTCAGTCATCGTTCATATTCCAGTAATTGTTCAGTCATCGTTCAGTCGTCATTCAGTCATCATTCAGTCATCGTTCAGTCATCATTCAGTCATCATTCAGTCATCATTCAGTCATCGTTCAGTCATCGTTCTAAACTTCAGAGGACAGCAGCATCACACTGATGGCAAAACACTGAAACGCATTTTTCACGGCAGCCGAGGCATGTAGATGGATATTGAGGGAGATAGAGGGAGGAGAGAGGGAGACAGTCCGAGGGAGGGAGGGAGGGAGGGAGGGGGAGGGAGGGAGGAAGTGATGGAATTACTAGATATTTCTCTTTTTTCTAGAATGGGATGGCATGGGATAGGGATAGGATGGAGTTGAATTGTATGGGAAGGTATGGGATAAAGCATCAAATGTCACCATATATATATATATATATATATATATATATATATAATATTATGTATATATATATGTATATGATGTAGTGGACACCCGGTGGGGGTCGTTTGGGGGTCACGTGAGAAACTAATTAAGGTGAGGAAAGGTCAACGAGAGGTCAGAACATTGATCGGGTCTGTTATGACCAATATTATTGTAAGAGGGAAGAGAGGACTGGTTGTGGTGGTGGCAGATGGTGGTTGATTGTTGTTGTGGTGGTGGTGATGGTGGTGATGGTGGGATGTGGTGGTGGTGATGGTGGTGGTGGTGGTGGTAATGGTGGTGGTGGTGGTGGTGGTGGTTAGGGTAGTAGTAGTGGTGGTGGTGGTGGTTAGGGTAGTAGTAGTGGTGGTGGTGGTGTTGGTGGTGGTGGTAGTGACAGTAGTGGTGGTGGTGGTGATAGTGGTGGTGGTAGTGATGGTGGTAGTAGTGGTGGTGGTGGTAATGGCGGTGGTGGTGGTTAGGGTAGTAGTGGTGGTGAGTGAACGAGGCTGTTTGTTGAGGAGTCTTGTGAGTAGTTGTGGTAGCAAATAGTGATAGTTATCGTAGTGGTGGTGGTGGTGGTAAGTGCAGTGCGATACCTAACCTTTCTTGACCTCTGACCTCTACCTCTCTGACCTCAAATCCCCCGCCCCCCACTCAATCTCCCCAAACTCCCTTCCTTGCCTATCCAATTTTGTCCTATCCACTACTTCTCTCTGGCATTCTCTTATTAAATCCCGGAGATTAATGAGACTGCAAGTTAATCTGCCTATTAATCCCAATCCCGGGAGGGTAATCCATAGGGGGAGCTGAGACGAGATTACCACCGCCCACTCAAGTGGGAGACTTACTGTGGGTGTTGCAGTGGGTGTTCTATCATCCACCTTCACCCATGTTCAGTGTTGGGTGTAAGAGTATTCGACTTACAAGCGCAAGGTCCTGGGTTCGATTCCCCAGCAGGAGAAGCCTGTGTGTAGGTTCCTTGCTGCCCCTACCTACCTAGCAGTCATAATAGGTACCTGTGTGATGTTCCACTGTCGTGGGTCGTACCCAGGAGAAAAACTGTGTAAGAAACTCTAGTAGCTCCCCTAATCTCTCTCTCTCTCTCCTCTCTCTCTTTCTCTCTCTCTCTCTCTCTCTCTCTCTCTCTCTCTCTCTCTCTCTCTCTCTCTCTCTCTCTCTCTCTCTCTCTCTCTCTCTCTCTCTCTCTCTCTCTCTCTCTCTCTCCATCTCTCACCCCTGCTATCACAGTACAGGGGACTGATAACCCTGTACACCCCCCAGTAAAAACACCAGTTGACAACAGACAGGGCGGAAAAAAGGCAATTTTAACTCTCCCTGCTCTGCTAGTTACAAACACATCGTTATACACTCATAAATCAAGAAATATAATTTACAAACGTGATTACATAAGCAGAAAAAACAGGCCTAACAAAAAATGAAAGCCTAACACATCCCTATATCTGGCGAGTTTTGGTCTGTTGGGTTTAAAACCTATCTACTACACGAGGGTCAGTAATTCTGCATGCCACCTGTATACCACCTGTATACTACCTGTCAAGAATACTTTAATACATATAGTAGGCATTACACTATCAGCGTATATACCCTTGGTATGAGGTATTCAAATGAGTGTATGTATGTTTGTGAGTGTATATTTATGCATATACACGTTGTTATGTATTATACATTTGTATATGTGTTTTTGTAGATAATTAAGTAGGTTTGACTTACCCATTCACTCACTCACTCTCTTACTCACTTTCTCACTCTCTCACTTACTCTCTCACTCACTCACTCTCTCACTTTTTCATTAACTCAGAGAGAGAGAGAGAGAGAGAGGAGGAGGAGAGAGGAGGAGAGTGTGAGGAGAGGAGAAGAGGAGGTGGAGAGGAGAGGGGAAAGGTGAGGAGAGAGAGAGAGAACACTACATACCATGGGTACTAAAAATATCGAAAGGAAAAAAATATTGAACGTCCACTAGATCTAATGACGTTGTGGTGGAGGGAACACTGGGTGGTGGAGGGAACACTGGGTGGTGGAGGGAACACTGGGTGGTGGAGGGAACACTGGGTGGTGGAGGGAACACTGGTTGGGGGATGGGAACATTGGGTGAGCTGGTAGGGAACACTGGGTGGGGGAGGTAACACTGGTGGTGGAGGAACACTGGGGGGTTTTGGAGGGAACCCCCACTGCTCCTTGAGGGAACACTGGGTGTTTGGAGGATCACTGGGTGTGGAGGGAAACTGAGGTGGAGGGAAAACTACTGGGTGGGGTGGAACATGGTGGGGGAGGGAACATGAGTGGCGGACGACCACTGGTGGGGGAGGGGGATCAGCTGGGTGGTGAGGGAACAACTACGGGTGGGGAGGTGAAACTGTTGGTGGTGGAAAGCGAAAGTCCTGGGTTTCCGAGGGAAAACTGGTGGTGGACTGCCCACACGGAGTGTGAGGAACCTGGGTGCATGTGGGATACCCAGGGAAAAACTGTGAGGAACAACTTAGAGCTCCGGGAATCTCTGCTCATCCACTGGCTCCTCTGCGTGTACTCTTGGGTCTCGGATGGGATCTCTGGGTCTGTGGATGGCTCTCCCTGGTGGAGTATCACTGGGTGTCCTCTCGTTACTTCTCTCTCGCTGCTTAAGAGGGGATGATAACCATGTACCCCCCGAGGAACACATGTTGAAGCAGAACAGGGGGTGAAAATGGAGGGAACATGGTAGCTCTGCTGCGCAGTGAAAACACATCGTTATACAGTGAACAAGGATATGAATTACAATGGGTGATTAGAAGGGAAAATAAGGGCCTGAAAGGAAACAAGGATCGTAACTGGCGAGTTTGGTGTGGGAACATCATGCGTGAGGGCAGAATCTGCAGTGCCACCTGTATACATGATATACTGTCAAGAATGTTTAAGGGAAATGTAGGCGTTAATATCAGGTGTATCTGGATACTGGATTAGGTGAGTGGAACATGTTTGGTGAGTGGAATTTTGGTATAGGTTGTATGGATATGGTTGGTAACGTTTGGTGGTGAACACTGGTAGGTGGATTACCATACTACTCTCTGTGGTGAATACTCTCACTTGTCGTGCGCTACACACTTTGATTGATGGAACACAGGGTGGTGGAGGAGAACAGATGGAGGTGGAGGGAAACATGGGTGGGGAGGGAAGAGGAGGGTGGGGAAACGGGGTGGGAGGAAGACAGTGAGAGGTGGAGGAACAACTGAACATGGGTAGTGAAAAAACTGGGTGAAAGGAGAAAAATTGAGGTCAAGATATGACGTGGGTGGAGGGAACGGTGGAGGGAACATTGGGTGGTGGAGGGAACACTGGGGGTAGTGGAACGGGGGGGAGAACACTGGGTGGTGGAGGGAACACTGGGTGTGGGGGAAATTGGGTGGGAGGGAAACGGGTGGGGGAGAACATTGGGTGGTGGAGGGAACACTGGGTGGTGGAGGGGACATTGGGTGGTGGAGGGAACACTGGGTGGGGGGAGGGAACACTGGGTGGTGGAGGGAACACTGGGTGGGGGAGGGGAACATTGGGTGGTGGAGGGAACACTGGGTGGGGGAGGGAACATTGGGTGGTGGAGAGAACACTGGGTGGGGGAGGGAACATTGGGTGGTGGAGGGAACACTGGGTGGGGGAGGGAACACTGGGTGGTGGAGGGAACATTGGGTGGTGGAGGGAACACTGGGTGGGGGAGGGAACATTGGGTGGTGGAGGGAACACTGGGTGGTGGAGGGAACACTGGGTGGTGGAGGGAACATTGGGTGGTGGAGAGAACACTGGGTGATGGTAGGAACACTGGGTGATGGTAGGAACACTGGGTGATGGTAGGAACACTGGGTGGTTCAAAGTTCCAGTATCGTAGCTGCAACAAGTCACAAGTCACAAGTCACAAGTCACAAGTCACAAATCACAAGTCACAAGTCACAAGTCACAAGTCACAAGTCACAAGTCACAAATCACAAATCACAAGTCACAAGTCACAAGTCACAAGTCACAAGTCACAAGTCACAAATCACAAATCACAAGTCACAAATCACAAGTCACAAGTCACAAGTCACAAGTCACAAGTCACAAATCACAAGTCACAAATCACAAGTCACAAATCACAAGTCACAAATCACAAGTCACAAATCACAAGTCACAAATCACAAATCACAAGTCACAAATCACAAGTCACAAATCACAAATACCGAAGTACAAACAGTTCACAAGAAACCTACAAATCTGAACCAAAAAAATCAATCAACATTTCGGCTTTTCAAGCCACGTTTCAAATTCTCTTCCTTGAATCTTCAAGGTTGTCTTCAAATTCTGTCTTCCCCTTAGCCTCGCGCCCCTTGTACAAGGCATTTATTTCCCTTAGGTATAACCCCCTGTCTATCTTACCATTTAATGTGAGGTTATGGACTCTTTACATTATTCCACCCCTTCAATACCACCTCTCTCTCTCTCTCTCTCTCTCTCTCTCTCTCTCTCTCTCTCTCTCTCTCTCTCTCTCTCTCTCTCTCTCTCTCCCTCTCTCTACTCACTCTTCACCCCACACCATCACAATTCACAGAGCAAATTGTAAGGGTAAGTCACCATTCTCTCTCTATCTTTATTTACACAGGCTGGAAGTTACTTTTGACCGACCCTATAGCGCGGTCTCTGACCAATATATTACTTGTTAAATGCCTGACCAATGCCTGACTAATGCCTGATCAATGCCTGACCAATGCCTGACCAATGCCTGACCAATGCCTGACCAATGCCTGACCAATGCCTGACCAATTCTTGATCAATGCCTGATCCTTGCCTGACCAATGCCTGATCAATGCCTGACCAATGCCTGACCAATGCCTGACCAATTCTTGATCAATGCCTGATCCTTGCCTGACCAATGCCTGATCAATGCCTGACCAATGCTTGACCAATGCCTGAACAATGCCTGACCAGTGCCTGACTAATGCTTGACTAATGCCTGACCAGTGCCTAACCAGTGCCTGATCAATGCCTGACCAATGCCTAAGCAGAGCAGGACTCATTTCACAACTAACCAGCAAATTAGAAATTCGCATTCAGACGATGTTTCGGTCCTACGGTGACTGGAACAATACACAATACACTGTGGTATTCAATACCGAGATGGTACATAAGACACGTGTGCAACAATTACAGACACCCAGGTATTGTACATGTTTCTTATTCACCAGTACACAGGTAACCCGCGTCATCATTTACATTGTGGCCCTTCAATCTTGTCCCCCAGGATGCCACCCACACCAGTCGCCTAACACCAAGGTACCTACTTGCTAGAAGAACGAGTGTAAGGAAACACGCCCAATGTTCCCACTCTTCCCGAGGATCGAACCACGGACACTCAGTGTGTGAAGCGAAAGGGTTGCCTACCATGCCACGGGCCTAATTTGTTTTCCTAAAAGCAAACCTCAAAATATCGAAGATGGGCAGCATGACTCACGAAATCGTAATGACACGATTGCAAACAAACCATACCACGGGCGGGATTGAACCCGCGGTCAGAGAGTCTCAAAACTCCAGACCGTCGCGTTAGCCACTGGACCAGCTAGCCACAATAAGATTCGTCCAACTAGGTATATTTCTACACCATAGGAAGGTTAGCACAGGCACCACTGTGACCACAAATGCAAGTTTTTACAGACGAATCTCCAGCTAGCGTGGCCGTGACGAACTCTAGCTCAAGTCCCCTCAATGCCGTCAACATGACTCACGAAATCGTAATGACACGATTGCAAACCTATGCTATGCCTATGCTAACCTTCCTATGGTGTAGAAATATACCTAGTTGGACGAATGTTATTGTGGCTAGCTGGTCTAGTGGCTAACGCGACGGTCTGGAGTTTTGAGACTCTCTGACCGCGGGTTCAATCCCGCCCGTGGTATGGTTTGAAGATGGGCAGTTTTGTACCTTTCTCAAAATACATCATTACTCTTGTATTTACGTTAAGTAGACTCACAAAGAAAAATAATTATGTATTAGAAGGTAATGCAAAAGGAATAATTAATGGGGGTCGCTTCCTATCCTCGGGATTTTCTGAGGACTATCAAGGAACCGGAAAACAGGTTTTGGCTCTTATACCTCCAGTTGCATTATTCATTTCCCTTCTCAACTGCGGGGAGCGTCAGAGGTCGACCCTCACGGCGAGGTTGATCTCAAGGTCAATGTGGTGGAAAATTGGCTTTTATTTCTTAATTTGACTCACCGGCCGTCTCCCACCGAGGTAGTGGGGTCCGAGAAAGAACAGACCATTTCACCGTTATTCAGTTAATTGCTATCTTGCCAGAAGTGTTGTTATATAGCCTTCAGATGGCCCTCGGTACTTCCCACCTTCAGAGTGCAGGCACTGTACTTCCACCTTCAGAGTGCAGGCACTGTACTTCTCACCTTCAGAGTGCAGGCACTGTACTTCCCACCTTCAGAGTGCAGGCACTGTACTTCCCACCTTCAGAGTGCAGGCACTGTACTTCCCACTTCAGAGTGCAGGCACTGTACTTCCACCTTCAGAGTGCAGGCACTGTACTTCTCACCTTCAGAGTGCAGGCACTGTACTTACCACCTTCAGAGTGCAGGCACTGTACTTACCACCTTCAGATTGCAGGCACTGTACTTACCACCTTCAGAGTGCAGGCACTGTACTTACCACCTTCAGAGTGCAGGCACTGTACTTACCACCTTCAGAGTGCAGGCACTGTACTTACCACCTCCAGGACTGAAACATCCTCACACATCCTTCAGAGTGCAGGCACTGTACTTCCCACCTCCAGGACTCAAGTCCAGCTAATCAGTTTTCCTGAATCTCTTCATAAATGTTACTTTGCCCACACTCCAACAGCACGCGAAGTCATAATGAATAGCACTTCCCTTGGTTATACATACTGCCAAATTTAGCTTTCCAAGGTTTAAGTAGAGGCTGTTTATATACTGCCATTTATAGGGTTGAGTAAGACATATACGAACACAAGAAAAGAGGAACACTGCAGCAGGTCTACTGGCCCATATTAGTCAAGTCTTTCTCAAACCAATATTAACAAAAATACTTGTCCATGTACAGCTGTTTCTCACCTTTATTATCAAAACCTCTCGTCAATAAAGCTACCAAACTGCTGCTTGTATACTGTTAATAAAATAGTTTAGTTGGGGCTGGAAAGGAAGACGTGGAGGGGTAACTAAACTGGGTATTTTTACACTGTTATTTGTAGCAGTCTCATAGTTGTTATGTAAATGGACACAGCTACAACTAATGTGACATTTTATAGTGGCAACGTTTCGCCCTTCTGTCACATTTGTCACATTACTTACATAGAAGCCGCCATTTGCACACAGCAGGTTTGTTTTGGTCGTGTTGCAGGACAAATACAATGGTGCCTCGGGATACGAACAGTTCAAAATTCGAACATAATCGTGCAGGATTTTTATAAAGATGTATTTGCATCTGTGGCCTTTTACCCAACATTTTGTCTGTATTTCTACCATTATTACCATTCTTAAAGTTGATGTGTAGAGAGAAAAATGGCATCAAAACTTTTTAAACCAAAATCTGTAGTTTTTCCCTCATTATTCAGTCCTGACAACTCAATTACAGCTAATCCACAGATTTGATGAACATTTTAAGACTAGGTTTCGGTCAAGGATGGATCGAAACGTCGTGTAAGGAATTATTTTGAAATCTGTGGGTTAATTGTGAGTTGTTCCAATGACGTATTATAAATTTAGTCTCGATTTTTTTTTCAGTTTACGTCTAGGAAAGGTAATCGGATTGTTTTGCCAGCGTCGTATAACAATGGAAATCTGGCTAAAATAACGTCTCAGTCCTTCCTGGTGTGCTGTCAAGTCACAGCTGAGTGAGAAAGAGCAGAGAGGACCAGGATACAGGCTGGGAAGGGATGCTTTGAAGCAGGCGGAGAATTCTTGAGACGAGAGAGCACCAGGATGGAGGGATGCTTGGTAAGTAGATGCATTGAATCTTGGCGAAGAGTTCTTGACAGGATGACAGGCGGATAAGGCTGTTGGGAAGGGATGCCTTGAAGCAGACGAAGAATTCTTGAGAGGAGAGAGGACCAGAATACAGGCTGGGAAGGGATGCCTTGAAGCAGACGAAGAATTCTTGAGAGGAGAGAGGACCAGGATACAGGCTGGGAAGGGATGCCTAACACCCGGAGATTTAGAGGAGAAGGACAGAATACCAGCGGTAAAGGGGTGCCATTGAAGCAGGCGAAGATTCTTAGTGGAGGACTGGATAATGTTGAAGGGTTGCCTTGAAGCGCGGAGATTCTTAGAGTCGAAGAAAGGATGCAGGGAGTTGAAAGCAGAACAAGAATTTTTGAGGAGAGTGCGACCCGTACAGGACTGGAAAGGTCATGCCTTGAAGCAGGCGAAGAATCGTAGAGAGGCCCAGGAGTAAAGGCTGAACCTCTGTAGTGCATCACCAAGAATTATTGATGTCAGAGTGATCAGGAACACGTTGGGAAACAATCCTTGACGGCTAGATGGCATGAGACAATAGATGACACAGGCTCACCAGGGATGACATCTAACAGGCAATGAATCATCATGACAGAGGACCAGTAATCACCCTAGTAATGGCCTAGCCATCAGGCGCTAATGACATCAGCATTCCTCTAGATGAACAGATCACCCTATAATGACTCGGAGGATCCTAGCAGACAAGAATTCTTGAGAGCATCGAGACGGAAACAAGTGAATGCTTGAAGCAGCACATAAATTTTTTTAAGGAGATAACCAAATACAGGCTGGAAGGGCATCCTTAAGCAGACAAGAATCTGAGAGGAGAAGGCACAATTACAGCTATAAGCTGCTTGAACGACCAAGAATTCTTGAGTGGAGAGGATTCAGATACATGTTGTAAGGGATGCTTGAGCAGATGTAGGAATTCTGGTATATAGACAGGATAAGTAGGTAGTGGGTTGCCTTGAGGCGAGAATTTTTGAGGCCCAGAGGACCAGAATACAGGCTGGAAGAATCTGACCGTGAGACTTTCTTGAGAGGACAAGGCACAGGTAAGGCGGAAGGGCTTCTTTTGAAGCCTTCTTGGAGGAGGAGTGACCTTTTTCAGGCTGGAACGCATCCTAACAGAGACGAGATATTCTTGAGTGGAGAGGCCAGAATAAGGTAGGAGGATGCTTGTAATCAGTCACAGAATTATTGTGGGATGTGAGGTTCCAATCCTCTGGTTCATGCTTGAAGAGACGGAGGATTTTTGTTTGCAAGGGATCAGGTTGTAAGTTGTGAATGATTGTTTTGAAGAGTTAGTATTCGTTGAGGGAGTGTTTGACTAGATTCAGGTGGAAGGGAATGTTGAAGACGTAGATTTTGGTGGGAAAAGTGAATTGTATGTAGGTGAGGATTGCTTGAGAAATGTCAATTTTAGATAGTAGGTGTACTATGTAGTTAGTAAGGATTGCTTATTAGTATATAATATTATTGAGAGGAGAAGTGAATCTGGGAGATAAGGGAATGGGATGTCATGTAAGATAAAGAATTATTGAGAGAAGACAGAATCCGCGGAAGGGATGCCTTAAGCAGACGAAGATTCTGAAGGAGGAGGACCTCGTCTCACGGCTGAAGCTCCTTGAACAGATCGAGAATTTCTTCTCTAGGGTACGGGTACACTACACGGTTTTAATTCCCTAGCTTGTTTTGTAATGGTCTCATCCGACAGGTTGCATAGTACACTGTCAGTTTTGTTTCGTTCTTTTGAACGTTCGCCTGCTCGGTAGACTTCTCGTCTAATTCAGATGCAACAGGGCCCTGTTTAGACTTTGTATCAGTCTTACTCCCAGATGTCATCAGTCCTTACTCTGAGTACAGTCATCACCTGATTATGAGTCAATCACTCTGTAAACAGTCATCACATAGATGTAAGACTCATCATCCTAGATGTCATGAACACTTAGAGTAAACAGTCCATCACCTAGTGGCATCAGTCCACTCCCTAGATGACATCAGTCCATCACCCTAGATGGCATCAGTCCATCACCCTAGATGACATCAGTCCATCACCCAGATGACATCAGTCCATCACCCTAGATGACATCAGTCCAACACCCTAGATGACATCAGTCCATCACCCTAGATGGCATCAGTCCATCACCCTAGATGGCATCAGTCCATCACCCTAGATGACATCAGTCCATCACTCTAGATGACATCAGTCCATCACCCTAGATGGCATCAGTCCATCACCCTAGATGGCATCAGTCCATCACTCTAGATGACATCAGTCCATCACCCTAGATGACGGTCCATCCTACCACTAAAACTGCCCCTGTGGGACGTTTGTTGCCTCCGGGCCATCACAAAGTGGACCACGGCCCTTTTTTTTTTCCTCTTGGCAGGGAATGTCCCTTTTTTTTCCTGGTCGAACTTTGGCAATCAACACAGAGGTTATGTGTGTAAGTCTGATGTTCGTGGGGTAGAGAGGGAGAGAGTTTTATCAGTCTCCAGGATATTTTTTGTGTGTGTGTGTGTTTCCCCTTCCTCTTTCGTTGAAAAATGATTGGATTTGGTGTTTGATTTGTTTGCCAAGTGTTTGATTTGCTTTGTGAATTGTGTTGATTTGTTTTGTGAGTTTTTCGTTTGTTTCGGGATGTTGTTTGATTTGTTTGTGAATTGTGTGAATTGTTTGAGATCTGTGTGAGTTGTCTGTGAATTGTTAAATTTCTTTGTGAGTCTGATTTGTTTGTAAATTGTCTATTATTATTATTATTATTATTATTATTATTATTATTATTATTATTATTATTATTATTATTATTATTATTGGAGAAGAGAATGATAATTCTGGGAGGATGAAGGAAATGATATTTCAGTATTTTTATAAGACCAGTTTCCAACACTGACTCCCAAAATTGGGTCCACTTATCAGTCTCTGGTCTGAAGGCACGGATAGACCCTCTCTCTCCTCTCTCTCTTCTCTCTCCCTCTCTCTCTCTCTCTCTCTCTCTCTCTCTCTCTCTCTCTCTCTCCTCTCTCTCTCTCTCTCTCTCTCTCTCTCTCTCTCTCTCTCTCTCTCTTCTCTCTCTCTCTCTCTCTCTCCATTCACCCCGTCCTCCTACCTCATATTTAGAATCAATACGTACTCTCCAAGAGTACTAGCACTCTACAGTACACCTGATGTAAACGACCGAGCCTGTGTACAACAGCTCTGATTGTAAGACACAAGCTCGTGTACAGTACACAGCTGGTAAAGTCCAGCTGCTGTGTACAGTACACAGCTGCTGTGTAAAGTACGCAGCTGCTGTTTCCTGACGTCAGAAAACAGGACAAGTGTTTCCTGACGCGGGTCTTAGCAGCATGACCCGCCGCTGAGCATTTGGTCATCTGACCGAGGCCTTCCGCTGGCTTCTCCTTCCACCCCTTGAAAAATTAATTTGACTTCCCATGCGAATCAAGGATGAAGATTCATCCATTATCAAGGTATAACCTCTCTTCAAAATCAAGGACTGAGGGAGTATCAGCACCATGAATGTAATTCTGTTTTTCAAGGATACAAAACTGATATTACATGCATTCTGAATCAAATTAAAATGCCGCAGGAAATTGGAGTTGCCGTGAATACTGAATATACATTCATCTTATTCACAACGTCTTGGGAGGCGATCCTTCGTCTTGGGAAATTATTCTGCATAAAGCCTCAAGGTTCTTAACTGAAGTGTAGGTCGAAACTCTATCTTGACGTTCATTCTGTCTCAATGTTATATGGAAATAGTTAGCTTCTTCTCGGTTTTGCATAGCCAGGGACTAAATTGTAGGATTCTTTGTTTTTTGGGGGCTGTTTGTGTGTGTGTGTGTGTGTGTGTGTGTGTGTGTGTGTGTGTGTGTGTGTGTGTACTCACCTAGTTGTACTCACCTAGTTGTGGTTGCAGGGGTTGAGTCCAAGCTCCTGGCCCCGCCTCTTCACTGGTCGCTACTAGGTCACTCTCCCTGAACCGTGAGCTTTATCATACCTCTGCTTAAAGCTATGTATGGATCCTGCCTCCACTACATCGCTTCCC
>NC_069483.1:12663682-12668682 GCF_026875155.1 Cherax quadricarinatus
GGTTGGAACTAACGACGCGACGGAGAGTTGGAGCAACTCGGAAGGAGGAGATATCTGCGGTAAATTCTTCCTGTGTTGAAGGAGAGGTTATAGATCACGGAAGGTGGATGCTGTCTCTGTGAGACTCCCGGGGAAGGTGGATGCTGTCTCTCTGTGAGACTCCCGGGCTGGGTAATGGAGAAGGTGGGGACACCGGAGACAAAAAACAGCCACCGGCAGAGATTGTCTGCCAGATTTATTCTCGTAGGCGCTGACGGAGGGAGATGGAGATGCAACATTCACGCGTCCTTCGGGAATACGCCTTACGGCAGAACCGGCAGATTGATGACCCTGCCGGAGGCGCTGACGGAGAGACGAGAAAGCAGGTACCTCGCGAAGAGGGAAGGGAAAACGTGATTACCCTTCACTCCTGAGTCTTTAATTCCACTCAGGATGCCCCTTGATGCTGCTGTATATATCATTAGACCTGATAAACTATCATTACAAGGGCCCTATACGAGCCCTGAGAGTTTAGAGCTTCCCGTGAAGATAATTTTCAGTAATAATTACAGTAATAATTTGACGATGTTAATGATAATCATGGTATTAATAATAATAATAATAATAATAATAATAATAATAAGAAGAAGAAGAACAAATTGTATTATTATTATTATTATTATTATTATTTATTATTATTATTATTATTATTATTGTTATTATTATTATTATTATTATTATTATTATTATATTATTATTATTATTATTATTATTATTATTATTATTATTATTATTATTATTATTATTCTTGTTATTATTATTAATGTGTCAAAGCATTATCAGTTAATAATTAGAATAATGCAAAATATAAGTCGATAATTTATTTATTACAAGTAACAAAATCTAGCAGAAAGAACCTAGAGGAGAACCTTACAACTTAATACAAACAGATCTATCCAAGCTAGTGTCTCTAACACAGTATAGCCCTTGTGATTTAGCGCTTCTTTTTGATTATAATAATAATCTAACACAGGTACACACTGACTCTGTTCTCGTACAGGTACACACTGACTCTGTTCTCGTACAGGTACACACTGACTCTGTTCTCGTACAGGTACACACTGACTCTGTTCTCGTACAGGTTCACACTGACTCTGTTCTCGTACAGGGCTCATATTAGAGCACAAGGTGAAAGCCGGTGTATTACCCGTGATCTCAGAGAGGCTTACGTGTTCCTTGGTTCGTGTATAACACGTGAGGACAAAGGACATGGCAATGAGGACATAGCAGTGCTGTACTCTTGGATATTTGTACGTGTGTGTGTACTCAACTAGTTGAGGTTGCAGGGGTCGAGTCACAGCTCCTGGCCCAGCCTCTTCACAGGCCCTTACTAGGTCATTCTCCCTGCTCCATGAGCTTTATCATACCTCGTCTTAAAGCTATGTATGGATCCTGCCTCCACTACATCACTTCCCAGACTATTCCACTCCTGATAAATTTGTGACTGAAGAAATACTTCCTAACATCCCTGTGATTCATTGGAGTCTTCAACTTTCAACTGTGTGTGTATGTGCTCACCTAATTGTGGTTGCAGGGGTCGAATCATAGCTCCTGGCCCCGCCTTCTTCACTGGTCGCTACTAGGTCCATTCTCTCCCTGCTCCATGAGCTTTACCGTATCTCTTCTTAAAGCTTTGTATGGATGCTGCCTCCATTACATCATGTCTGTGTGTACTCACCTATTTGTGGTTGCAGGGGTTTATTCACAGTTCCTGGCCCGGCCTCTTCGCTGGTTATTAATAGGTCCACTCTCTCCTTGCTCCATAAGCTTTTTCGTGTGTGTGTGCGTGTGTGTGTGTGTGTGTGTGTGTGTGTGTGTGTGTGTGTGTGTGTGTGTGTGTGTGTGTGTGTGTGTGTGTGTGTGTGTGTGTGTGTGTGTGGGTGTGTGTGTGTGTGTGTGTGTGGGTGTGTGTGTGCGTGTGTGTGTGTGTGTGTGTGTGTGTGTGGTGTGTGTGTGTGTGTGTGTGTGTGTGTGTGTGTGTGTGTGTGTGTGTGTGTGTGTGCGTGTGTGTGTGTGCGTGTGTGTGTGTGTGTGTGTGTGTGTGTGTGTGTGTGTGTGTGTGTGTATGCGTGTGTGTGTGTGTGTGTGTGTGTGTGTGTGTGTGTGTGTGTGTGTGTGTGTGTGTGTGTGTGTGTGTGTGTGTGTGTGTGTGTGTGTGTGTGGATAACTTAATAATGCCACATTCTAACACGTACTAGATGCAAATTTTGTAGGAAACAGTGCGATAAGCTTACGTGGCAACGTTTCTCTCTACCCAAAGCATCATTACAACTTAACAAAGCTTACCGAAACGTCCTCACAATTAAAAACCTGTTAATCAACTTGTGTTTTTGTCAACGCAGCGTTGACAGGAGTCAACACCAGCAAGACAAAACTCAAATAGAGTCCCGAACTTAATTTTAACACTCTGGTCGTGCACGCCAGAAATTAAAACACTGAAATATACTTTGTGGAGGGGGAAAAAAACACCTCTGTATTAATGCCCTTTAAATCCACCTACTTAAACACTATACAACACAAACACACACACAAATATTATGCTGTTCCAACGTTATCATGGTAACAAATACACTATAATTTTTACTGCACGTAAATATACGCATTGGATGTTTATATTGAATAGTGAGACATAAAATATATATATATATATATATTGGATGTTTATATCGAATAGTGAGACATAAAATATATACATTGGATGTTTATATCGAATAGTGAGACATAGAATTTATGCACTGGATGTTTATATTGAATAGTGAGACATAAAATATATACATTGGATGTTTATATCGAATAGTGAGACATAGAATTTATGCACTGGATGTTTATATCGAATAGTGAGACAAAATCTACACATTGGATGTTTATATAACTCTCATTGTATACACACTAAGAGGTGTATAACTTTCAGTGTATACACACTGAGAGGTGTATATATCTCAGTGTATACACACTGAGAGGTGTATATATCTCAGTGTATACACACTGAGAGGTGTATATCTCTCAGTGTATACACACTGATATATATACATCTCTTGGTGTATATACCCGTAAGAAAACATCCTTGCATTATACATAAATACAATATGGTTCTCTTGCCTCTTCTTCCTATTCCTCTGAGGATATATGTAGGCACACGAAAGCGCTTATGCTTTATTTCCTATTTTCACTATTTTTTTCACAAATAGGTAAGACGTCCCGATATCCCACACACATTTAAAATTAAATTAAAGGAATCATTACAATAATCCAAATGAGTTTATTCAGATTACACATTTATCCACCAATTTGCTATTTCGAGCCAATTTTCCAATTGCATAACTAAGGGTTACGAAATTAAATTCCATTCCAAGCTAATAGATACCACTGTATTTCCCCAGAAAAGGGTATTAAGCGCATGTAAGAGATTTTTCAGAGGTTTGGAAGCCCCACTAAACGAACTGGAGAGATTCACAAACCCTGGAGGGTTTTCACAAATAAATCAATTTGCAGATGGAATTCTGAACGACGTTTCGGTTCCTTTAAGACCATTATCAGAGAGCTTCGTAATCCGATTAAACTGCGGAAAAAAAGCGAAATCTTGTCTATTGTTTACCTTCTTAATTCAGGACGAAGTCAAACGTTCCGAATTGTTTGTAATTTATGAATTATTCTAGTAATATTATATATTTTTAAAAAACCTTAAAGACTCCAAAGTCTGAAGTTAATTTAGAATCTTCCAAACACAAATTTCAAGTCTGAATAATATATATATATATATATATAATATATATATATATAATATTATATATATATATATATATATATATATATATATATATATATATATATATATATGCAAAACAACCACTGTGAAAGAATAGAGAAGTTCCAAGCGCTTTCGTGATTACTCACATTGTTCCTTGATAATGTGAGTAGTCACGAAAGCGCTTGGAACTTCTCTATTCTTTCACAGTTGTTGTTTTGCATATTCTGAAATCACCTGTTTATTGTGATCTTATATATATATCAGCATACAGGTATCAAGAAGCGTTTATCTCTTAATGTATATACACTGAGAGGTGTGTACGTATCTCTCTCTCTCACACACACACACACACACAAACACTCCCATAAAATGACTCCCACCATAAAATGGGCCCTTGAAGGAGAGTGTATAAATCACAGACAGCAGCTGACTTACGATCCACGTAACAATTGGCAGCCACTCTGACTTACCACTCATAACTCCCGTGAAGAACGAGACGCTGGTCCTACTGTAAGAATAAGGAGCCAGAGATGTAATAACGAAAGTTAGAGACCAGTGTCCTGATAAGAGAAATAACACATATTACCCCCTTGTATCTCGGCTGTATTCAGCGCAGGAATGGTCTTGTGATTTGTATTCGTATGTATGGGATTCGTGGGCTCGTAATCTGTATTCTTAAGGTCTATTTGTGGCTTGCATGTTCATGTTTTGTTTGTGTGATTTGTGTTTCCATGATTCTATAGTCTTGATTCTTATTTGTGATTTGTACTTGTGAAATGCCCCCTCAGGCTGTAGAAATACTTCCAATAGTGCCCTTGTGTACACGTTTCCCGCCTCTCGAGTGATTTGTCCCTCTTCAGCCTATCAAGTACGTGGTTATGTTGCCCATGGTTCTCCTATCCTCTAATGTCGTCAAGTTCAGATCAACAAATCTCCCATGCAATCTATTCTCTCTAACTTCAGAACCTGAAATGTTCAAGCAAGTAAATAAGTAAGTAAGAAAATTTATTTAGGTAGAAGTGCACATAAATACAGTTACAAAAATGATAATACAGAGTAACATAACCACCAGATAACCCAAAAAGTCAAAGTGACTTACGTGTGTGTGTGTGTGTGTGTGTGTGTGTGTGTGTGTGTGTGTGTGTGTGTGTGTGTGTGTGTGTGTGTGTGTGTGTGTGTGTGTGTGTGTTGTGTGTGTGTGTGTGTGTGTGTG
>NC_069483.1:12676182-12686182 GCF_026875155.1 Cherax quadricarinatus
CGTGTACTCCCGTGTACTCCCGTGTACTCCCATGTACTCCCGTGTACTCCCGTGTATTCCCGTGTATTACCGTGTACTCCCGTGTACTCCCGTGTACTCTCGTGTACTCCCGTGTACTCCCATGTACTCCCGTGTACTCCCGTGTATTCTCGTGTATTCCCGTGTATTCCCGTGTACTCCCGTGTACTCCCGTGTACTCCCGTGTACTCCCGTGTATTCCCGTGTACTCCCGTGTACTCCCGTGTACTCCCGTGTACTCCCGAGTACTCCCGTGTACTCCCGTGTACTCCCAAGGAAGACAAGTTCTTCAGCCCACTAATATCAACAAAACAAATAATTCTTAATAAGAAAGTCAGTATTGTTTTGCAGAGAATTTGAAAATTTTATAGATGAGATTAAGACACATGTGCAACATCTGGGTATCTTTATTGTAGACGTTTCGCCATCCAGTGGCTTTATCAATACAAATTCCAGGACATAACTTGAAGACAGTAGAACTATATACAGAAGATGAGGTAATCAGTCCCTCAACCTTGGAGTAGGTGCGAAGAGCACCGTAGTCGTGGAGATTCTGAAGCAGAAGCAAGGAGCTTGGCGCTTATATAGTAACGTCAGGTGTAGCAGACGAGGACATAGTCACTGGTAGGCGGGATTCCCCAGAGGACATGTACATAACCTTCACGACTACGACAACTACTACTACAACTAACCCATCTCTTTGGGAAGGACCTACTTCCACTGGGGAATCCCGCCTACCAGTGACTATGCCCTCGTCTGCTACACCTGACGTTACTATATAAGCGCCAAGCTCCTTGCTTCTGCTTCAGAATCTCCACGACTACGGTGCTCTTCGCACCTACTCCAAGGTTGAGGGACTGATTACCTCATCTTCTGTATATAGTTCTACTGTCTTCAAGTTATGTCCTGGAATTTGTATTCATAAAGCCACTGGATGGCGAAACGTCTACAATAAAGATACCCAGATGTTACACATGTGTCTTAATCTCATCTTGTCGGTATTATATACCATTCTTGTACAATTTTATAGATACGGAAAAAATCATGCCGAGAGATTTTTGTCCCATAATAATGGTAATTTATACACCAGTGAAGCTGAGAGAATTGTATCAGTATTGAATATTAATGTATTTATACAATCCCTGCCCACAATTCCTGACGTTGGTACCAACAGTAACTCCGGAATTTTAATGGGACTAATTCTTATCACTGTAATAAAAGAATTTATACAATTCTAGAATTTTTTACTCAAGGTTCGTTGATTTTTACACCTAAGTCTCGTTGATTTTTACGCATTAGACCCGTTCATTTTACGCATAAGTGGCGTTGATTTTTACACACAAGTGGCGTTGATTTTTACACATAAGTGACGTTGATTTTTACACATAAGTGGCGTTGATTTTTACACACAAGTGGCGTTGATTTTTACACATAAGTGATGTTGATTTTTACACATAAGTGGCGTTGATTTTTACACACAAGTGGCGTTGATTTTTACACATAAGTGGCGTTGATTTTTATACATAAGTGGCGTTGATTTTTACACATAAGTGGCGTTGATTTTTATACATAAGTGGCGTTGATTTTTATACATAAGTGACGTTGATTTTTACACATAAGTGGCGTTGATTTTTATACATAAGTGACGTTGATTTTTACACATAAGTGGCGTTGATTTTTATACATAAGTGGCGTTGATTTTTACACATAAGTGGCGTTGATTTTTATACATAAGTGGCGTTGATTTTTACACATAAGTGGCGTTGATTTTTATACATAAGTGGAGTTGATTTTTATACATAAGTGACGTTGATTTTTATACATAAGTGGCGTTGATTTTTATACATAAGTGGCGTTGATTTTTATACATAAGTGGCGTTGATTTTTACACATAAGTGGCGTTGATTTTTATACATAAGTGGCGTTGATTTTTATACATAAGTGGCGTTGATTTTTATACATAAGTGGCGTTGATTTTTACACATAAGTGGCGTTGATTTTTATACATAAGTGGCGTTGATTTTTATACATAAGTGGCGTTGATTTTTACACATAAGTGGCGTTGATTTTTACACATAAGTGGCGTTGATTTTTACACATAAGTGGCGTTGATTTTTACACATAAGTGGCGTTGATTTTTACGCATAATGTTAGTTAATTATTACGCAAAACGTTAGTTGATTTTTACGCATATGATTCTTTATATTTAAAGACTTATCAACGTTATATGGGTTTTCATATCTACCCAAAGTTCTACAATGGGCGAAACATCAATAAATAAAAGGCTTATTGTACTCACCTATTTGTGGTTGCAGGGGTCGAGTCATAGCTCCTGGCTATGTGTCTTTGATTCACCATCTATCGTCTTTATCTATCTAACAGCAGCGTTTATTGTGAAGACATTTTGCGTCCAGAAAGTCATTTCATAAAGCTGCCTTGATGTTAATGTAGGGCTCTTGATCCAAGCAATTAGGGCTACCCTTCCCTTCCTCGGATAAAACCTGATAACCGCCCCCATTTTCAATGGGTTGTACGGCTCCCATAATTACATTAATAATTTAATCAGGGGGTCAACGCCCCCTCTACTCGGTCTGAGATCAGACCCTAATCCACCACGTGGTTTCGTGGTGCATCAGGGGGCGTTGACCCCTGAAAACCTCTCCAGGTATACTCCAGGTATAATAAGAATCTGTCGAGTGAGTATACCCCGGTCGGCCACTCAGAGAACTGTATATATATCAAAAATGAATATCAATCATCGTAGCTAAGTGAGCCAATCAGGTAAGTAGACTCACCATCAGATATTCATCACTTACATTGTTCAGAAATATCTTTTATTTGGGATTTATGGGGGGAAGTAATTATTGGAGTTATAGAATATTTTACCGAGTTAACCTCTGGAGGGGGATTTTTACCTTTGGTGTTGCTGTAACCTTTGAGTGTTGGTTTGTGTAGTTACAGATAAAATGTTGGATTCCTGGAGGTGGGAAGTACAGTGTCTGTACTCTGAAGGATGGGTGAGGATGTTACAGTCCTGGAGGTGGGAAGTACAGTGTCTGTACTTGAAGGATGGGTGAGGATGTTACAGTCCTGGAGGTGGGAAGTTTCAGTGTCTGTACTCTGAAGGATGGGTGAGGATTTTACAGTCCGGGAGGTGGGAAGTACAGTGTCTGTACTCTGAAGGATGGGTGAGGATGTTACAGTCCTGGAGGTGGGAAGTACAGTGTCTGTACTCTGAAGGATGGGTGAGGATGTTACAGTCCTGGAGGTGGGAAGTACAGTGTCTGTACTCTGAAGGATGGGTGAGGATGTTACAGTCCTGGAGGTGGGAAGTACAGTGTCTGTACTCTGAAGGATGGGTGAGGATGTTACAGTCCTGGAGGTGGGAAGTACAGTGTCTGTACTCTGAAGGATGGGTGAGGATGTTACAGTCCTGGAGGTGGGAAGTACAGTGTCTGTACTCTGAAGGATGGGTGAGGATGTTACAGTCCTGGAGGTGGGAAGTACAGTGTCTGTACTCTGAAGGATGGGTGAGGATTTTACAGTCCGGGAGGTGGGAAGTACAGTGTCTGTACTCTGAAGGATGGGTGAGGATGTTACAGTCCTGGAGGTGGGAAGTACAGTGTCTGTACTTGAAGGATGGGTGAGGATGTTACAGTCCTGGAGGTGGGAAGTACAGTGTCTGTACTCTGAAGGATGGGTGAGGATGTTACAGTCCTGGAGGTGGGAAGTACAGTGTCTGTACTCTGAAGGATGGGTGAGGATTTTTACAGTCCTGGAGGTGGGAAGTACAGTGTCTGTACTCTGAAGGATGGGTGAGGATGTTACAGTCCTGGAGGTGGGAAGTACAGTGTATGTACTCTGAAGGATGGGTGAGGATGTTACAGTCCTGGAGGTGGGAAGTACAGTGTCTGTACTCTGAAGGATGGGTGAGGATGTTACAGTCCTGGAGGTGGGAAGTACAGTGCCTGTACTCTGAAGGATGGGTGAGGATGTTACAGTCCTGGAGGTGGGAAGTACAGTGTCTGTATTCTGAAGGATGGGTGAGGATGTTACAGTCCTGGAGGTGGGAAGTACAGTACCTGTACTCTGAAGGATGGGTGAGGATGTTACAGTCTGGAGGTGGGAAGTACAGTGTCTGTACTTGAAGGATGGGTGAGGATGTTACAGTCCTGGAGGTGGGAAGTACAGTGTCTGTACTCTGAAGGATGGGTGAGGATGTTACAGTCCTGGAGGTGGGAAGTACAGTGTCTGTACTCTGAAGGATGGGTGAGGATGTTACAGTCCTGGAGGTGGGAAGTACAGTGTCTGTACTCTGAAGGATGGGTGAGGATGTTACAGCCCTGGAGGTGGGAAGTACAGTGTCTGTATTCTGAAGGATGGGTGAGGATGTTACAGTCCTGGAGGTGGGAAGTACAGTGTCTGTACTCTGAAGGATGAGTGAGGATGTTACAGTCCTGGAGGTGGGAAGTACAGTGTCTGTATTCTGAAGGATGGGTGAGGATGTTTACAGTCCTGGAGGTGGGAAGTACAGTGTCTGTACTCTGAAGGATGGGTGAGGATGTTACAGTCCTGGAGGTGGGAAGTACAGTACCTGCACTCTGAAGGATGGGTGAGGATGTTACAGTCCTGGAGGTGGGAAGTACAGTGTCTGTACTCTGAAGGATGGGTGAGGATTTTACAGTCCTGGAGGTGGGAAGTACAGTGTCTGTACTCTGAAGGATGGGTGAGGATGTTACAGTCCTGGAGGTGGGAAGTACAGTGTCTGTACTCTGAAGGATGGGTGAGGATTTTTACAGTCCTGGAGGTGGGAAGTACAGTGTCTGTACTCTGAAGGATGGGTGAGGATGTTACAGTCCTGGAGGTGGGAAGTACAGTGTCTGTACTCTGAAGGATGGGTGAGGATGTTACAGTCCTGGAGGTGGGAAGTACAGTGTCTGTACTCTGAAGGATGGGTGAGGATGTTACAGTCCTGGAGGTGGGAAGTACAGTGTCTGTACTCTGAAGGAGGGGTTTGAGGATGTTACAGTCTGGAGGTGGGAAGTACAGTGTCTGTACTCTGAAGGATGGGTGAGGATGTTACAGTCCTGGAGGTGGGAAGTACAGTGCCTGTACTCTGAAGGATGGGTGAGGATGTTACAGTCCTGAAGGTGGGAAGTACAGTGTCTGTACTCTGAAGGATGGGTGAGGATGTTACAGTCCTGGAGGTGGGAAGTACAGTGTCTGTACTCTGAAGGATGGGTGAGAATGTTACAGTCCTGGAGGAGGGAAGTACAGTGTCTGTACTCTGAAGGATGGGTGAGGATGTTACAGTCCTGGAGGTGGGAAGTACAGTGTCTGTACTCTGAAGGATGGGTGAGGATGTTACAGTCCTGGAGGTGGGAAGTACAGTGTCTGTACTCTGAAGGATGGGTGAGGATGTTACAGTCCTGGAGGTGGGAAGTACAGTGCCTGTACTCTGAAGGATGGGTGAGGATGTTACAGTCCTGAAGGTGGGAAGTACAGTGTCTGTACTCTGAAGGATGGGTGAGGATGTTACAGTCCTGGAGGTGGGAAGTACAGTGTCTGTACTCTGAAGGATGGGTGAGGATGTTACAGTCCTGGAGGTGGGAAGTACAGTGTCTGTACTCTGAAGGATGGGTGAGGATATTACAGTCCTGGAGGTGGGAAGTACAGTGTCTGTACTCTGAAGGATGGGTGAGGATGTTACAGTCCTGGAGGTGGGAAGTACAGTGTCTGTACTCTGAAGGATGGGTGGGGATGTTACAGTCCTGGAGGTGGGAAGTACAGTGTCTGTACTCTGAAGGATGGGTGAGGATGTTACAGTCCTGGAGGTGGGAAGTACAGTGTCTGTATTCTGAAGGATGGGTGAGGTTTGTTACAGTCCTGGAGGTGGGAAGTACAGTGTCTGTACTCTGAAGGATGAGTGAGGATGTTACAGTCCTGGAGGTGGGAAGTACAGTGTCTGTATTCTGAAGGATGGGTGAGGATGTTACAGTCCTGGAGGTGGGAAGTACAGTGTCTGTACTCTGAAGGATGGGTGAGGATGTTACAGTCCTGGAGGTGGGAAGTACAGTACCTGCACTCTGAAGGATGGGTGAGGATGTTACAGTCCTGGAGGTGGGAAGTACAGTGTCTGTACTCTGAAGGATGGGTGAGGATTTTACAGTCCTGGAGGTGGGAAGTACAGTGTCTGTACTCTGAAGGATGGGGGAGGATGTTACAGTCCTGGAGGTGGGAAGTACAGTGTCTGTACTCTGAAGGATGGGTGAGGATGTTACAGTCCTGGAGGTGGGAAGTACAGTGTCTGTACTCTGAAGGATGGGTGAGGATGTTACAGTCCTGGAGGTGGGAAGTACAGTGTCTGTACTCTGAAGGATGGGTGAGGATGTTACAGTCCTGGAGGTGGGAAGTACAGTGTCTGTACTCTGAAGGATGGGTGAGGATGTTACAGTCCTGGAGGTGGGAAGTACAGTGTCTGTACTCTGAAGGATGGGTGAGGATGTTACAGTCCTGGAGGTGGGAAGTACAGTGTCTGTACTCTGAAGGATGGGTGAGGATGTTACAGTCCTGGAGGTGGGAAGTACAGTGCCTGTACTCTGAAGGATGGGTGAGGATGTTACAGTCCTGAAGGTGGGAAGTACAGTGTCTGTACTCTGAAGGATGGGTGAGGATGTTACAGTCCTGGAGGTGGGAAGTACAGTGTCTGTACTCTGAAGGATGGGTGAGAATGTTACAGTCCTGGAGGAGGGAAGTACAGTGTCTGTACTCTGAAGGATGGGTGAGGATGTTACAGTCCTGGAGGTGGGAAGTACAGTGTCTGTACTCTGAAGGATGGGTGAGGATGTTACAGTCCTGGAGGTGGGAAGTACAGTGTCTGTACTTGAAGGATGGGTGAGGATGTTACAGTCCTGGAGGTGGGAAGTACAGTGCCTGTACTCTGAAGGATGGGTGAGGATGTTACAGTCCTGAAGGTGGGAAGTACAGTGTCTGTACTCTGAAGGATGGGTGAGGATGTTACAGTCCTGGAGGTGGGAAGTACAGTGTCTGTACTCTGAAGGATGGGTGAGGATGTTACAGTCCTGGAGGTGGGAAGTACAGTGTCTGTACTCTGAAGGATGGGTGAGGATATTACAGTCCTGGAGGTGGGAAGTACAGTGTCTGTACTCTGAAGGATGGGTGAGGATGTTACAGTCCTGGAGGTGGAAAGTACAGTGTCTGTACTCTGAAGGATGGGTGAGGATGTTACAGTCCTGGAGGTGGGAAGTACAGTACCTGTACTCTGAAGGATGGGTGAGGATGTTACAGTCCTGGAGGTGGGAAGTACAGTGCCTTTACTCTGAAGGATGGGTGAGGATGTTACAGTCCTGGAGGTGGGAAGTACAGTACCTGTACTCTGAAGGATGGGTGAGGATGTTACAGTCCTGGAGGTGGGAAGTACAGTGCCTGTACTCTGAAGGATGGGTGAGGATGTTACAGTCCTGGAGGTGGGAAGTACAGTGCCTGTACTCTGAAGGATGGGTGAGGATGTTACAGTCCTGGAGGTGGGAAGTACAGTGCCTGTACTCTGAAGGATGGGTGAGGATGTTACAGTCCTGGAGGTGGGAAGTACAGTGCCTGTACTCTGAAGGATGGGTGAGGATGTTACAGTCCGAATGGTCATTTGAACTGTGATGTCAGCACACTAATGGCAGGACACCAATTAAATGAATGACAGTAAATGTGTTCCCCTTTAACACGAGTTTCCTACCCAGAGTTAGGACGTCGTAACGTGTTTAAAAAACAACACAAAATAGCAAAGGAAAAGACAGACATTAATGCCCACACACACACACACGCACACACACACACACACACACACAACACACACACACACACACACACACACACACACACACACAACACACACATACACACACACACACAAAACACACACACACACACACACACACACACACACCACACACACACACACACACACACACACACACACACACACACACACACCACAACACACACACACACACACACACACTTCAGCCCACTACAACTGCCAGTCTTCCGTAGTTCCACAAGCTCTGTATACCCCTAACAATACCCTAGTTTGCATTACAAGCCTATTTTGTTACCTCATTAAGCTCTGTGTAGAGCTTAATCCAGCCATGACTTGATAAAGCTCTACATAGAGTCAAGGCTTCCTTTGTAAATTCTTTAAAACAAGAGTTCTTCCTTTTATCTAAAATGTGATGGTCAGTTGAACCTAGAAGTTGGACAGCTGTACCTCAAGGCTGGACAGCTGTACCTCAAGGTTGGACAGCTGTACCTCAAGGTTGGACAGCTGTACCTCAAGGTTGGACAGCTGTACCTCAAGGTTGGACAGCTGTACCTCAAGGCTGGACAGCTGTACCTCAAGGTTGGACAGCTGAACCTCAAGGCTGGACAGCTGTACCTCAAGGCTGGACAGCTGTACCTCAAGGCTGGACAGCTGTACCTCAAGGTTGGACAGCTGTACCTCAAGGCTGGACAGCTGTACCTCAAGGCTAGACAGCTGTACCTCAAGGCTAGACAGCTGTACCTCAAGGTTGGACAGCTGTACCTCAAGGTTGGACAGCTGTACCTCAAGGCTGGACAGCTGTACCTCAAGGCTGAACAGCTGTACCTCAAGGCTGGACAGCTGTACCTCAAGGCTGGACAGCTGTACCTCAAGGCTGGACAGCTGTATCTCAAGGCTGGACAGTTGTACCTCAAGGCTGGACAGCTGTACCTCAAGGCTAGACAGCAGTATCTCAAAACTGGATAGCTGTACCTCAAGGCTGGACAGCTGTACCTCAAGGCTAGACAGCAGTACCTCAAAACTGGACAGCTGTACCTCAAGGCTAGACAGCAGTACCTCAAAACTGGATAGCTGTACCTCAAGGCTGGACAGCTGTACCTCAAGCCCGGACAGCTGTACCTCATAGCTAGTTTAGTACCAGCACACAAAATTTCTTTCACGTTTTAGATTCTCTGACTATCGTATCACATAGGAATTTGTTTGTGTGTGTGTGTGTGTGTGTGTGTGTGTGTGTGTTACATATACTGGCGTAAACGTAAAATATTACCGTGTAAAAATAACCCTCTTTTACTACTGTACAATGGGTCATTTGCTCACGAACAATGAGGCTTACTTCCCGACTTGCATGATAGCGCACCTTTGTAAATCCACGGAGCAATTTAGATAGACTAAAGGCTCTTAACATACGAGCAGAGGATCGGTTATCACATTACTCTGCCTTGTATGTGATGTATGTTTGTAAATACATAAGCTAGGACGGAAGCCTCGTTCTTGGCCCTAACCTCGGCTTTATACAAAGCCTGACGTGAGCTGGCATACTCCGTGATTTGTACCACGTTGCTACAAACCCGCGTGGTTGCTGAGACGGTGTTGGTGGATGTATTTTGTTTGGAGAAATGAGAGGTTTCTTCTTGCGTGGGTGTTAGTGTCGTGGTGACCAGCTCAGAGGTGATTTTGGTCAGGTGATCGACGCCTTCTACCGGCTTTACCAGTTCTCCCCAAACATTACAGTTCAGTGTCACCTTGTATGATGTGGTGTGTATGGAAGAAGATACAGTGTATGAGTCAGTATGTTCAGAAAATTCAGGGGGCTTTTTGCATTATTTTTTTAATAAATATGTGAATTATTTAGAGATGTGTGTCAAAAGTTTATTTTATTGCATATTTCGACGATTCAGCGCTGACAGACTGACAGTCTGATCCCTCTGACAGTCTGGTGACTGACAGTCTGATCCCTCTGACAGTCTGGTGACTGACAGTCTGATCCCTCTGACAGTCTGGTGACTGAGTCTGATCCCTCTGACAGTCTGGTGACTGACAGTCTGATCCCTCTGACAGTCTGGTGACTGACAATCTGATCCCTCTGACAGTCTGATGACTGACAATCTGATCCCTCTGACAGTCTGGTGACTGACAGTCTGATCCCTC
>NC_069483.1:12691182-12698682 GCF_026875155.1 Cherax quadricarinatus
GTTGGGTGTCTGGGATGGCTGAGTGCTGGTGTTGGGTGTCTGGGATGGCTGAGTGCTGGTGTTGGGTGTCTGGGATGGCTGAGTGCTGGTGTTGGGTGTCTGGATGGCTGAGTGCTGGTGTTGGGTGTCTGGGATGGCTGAGTGCTGGTGTGGGTGTCTGGGATGGCTGAGTGCTGGTGTTGGGTGTCTGGGATGGCTGAGTGCTGGTGTTGGGTGTCTGGGATGGCTGGAAAGGTCAAGTTGTTAATATTTTCTGGAATAGTGTTTGTGTGTGTGTGTGTGTGTGTGTGTGTGTGTGTGTGTGTGTGTGTGTGTGTGTGGTGTGTGTGTGTGTGTGTGTGTGTGTGTGTACTCACCTAATTGTACTCACCTAATTGTGGTTGCAGGGGTCGAGACTCAGCTCCTGGCCCCGCCTCTTTACTGATCGTTACTGGGTCCTCTCTCTCTCTCTGCTTCCTGAGTTTTGTCATACCTCTTCTTAAAACTATGTATGGTTCCTGCCTCCACTACTTCACTTGCTAGGCTATTCCACTTGCTGACAACTCTATGACTGAAGAAATACTTCCTAACGTCCCTGTGATTCGTCTGAGCCTTCAGCTTCCAGTTGTGACCCCTTGTCCCTGTGACCCCTCTCTGGAACATCCTATCTCTGTCCACCCTGTCTATTCCCCGCAGTATCTTGTATGTCGTTATCATGTCTCCCCTGACCCTTCTGTCCTCCAGTGTCGTCAGTCCGATTTCCCTTAACCTTTCCTCGTACGACATTTCCCTGAGCTCTGGGACTAGCCTTGTTGCAAACCTTTGTACTTTCTCTAACTTCTTGACGTGCTTGACCAGGTGTGGGTTCCAGACTGGTGCTGCATACTCCATTATGGGCCTAACATACACAGTGTACAGTGTCTTGAACGATTCCTTATTAAGGTATCGGAACGCTATTCTCAGGTTTGCCAGGCGCCCGTATGCTGCAGCAGTTATTTGGTTAATGTGTGCCTCCGTTGACGTGCTTGGTGTTATGGTCACCCCCTAGGTCTTTCTCCCTGAGTGAGGTCTGTAGTCTTTGTCCACCTAGCCTATACTCTGTCTGCGGTCTTCTTTGCCCCTCCCCAATCTTCATGACTTTGCATTTGGCTGGATTGAATTTGAGAAGCCAGTTACTGGACCACATGTCCAGCCTGTCCAGGTCTCTTTGCAGTCCTGCCTCATCCTCATCCGATTTAATTCTTCTCATCAACTTCACGTCATCTGCGAACAGGGACACTTCAGAGTCTATTCCTTCCATCATGTCGTTCACATATATCAAAAATAGCACTGGTCCTAGAACTGACCCCTGTGGGAACCCGCTCGTCACGGGTGTGTGTGTGTGCGTGTGTGTGTGTGTGTGTGTGTGTGTGTGTGTGTGTGTGTGTGTGTGTGTGTGTGTGTGTGTGTGGTGTGTGTGTGTGTGTGTGTTTGTGTGTGTGTGTGTGTGTGTGTGTATGTGTGTGTGTGTGTGTGTGTGTGTGTGTGTGTGTGTGTGTGTGTGTGTGTGTGTGTGTGTGTGTGGTGTCCTTACTAAAATTTTCTCGTATACATTTAAAGATATATTTTTTCATTTATGTTAATGTAAAAAATAATAATCATGTACCAAAAGAACCTTAGAAAACTTACCTAACCTTATTATAACAAGCGTAATTTAATTTTACCTAATCCAACTAAATATATTTTAGATAAGTTTACAATAATTTAATAATAAACAAACACAATTAAATAAATTTTTTTCCTTAGGTTCAGAATGAATTTTCGCGAAATTATTGCGTACACAAATTTTCGCTTGCCATATTCGGCAAGAAGAGCGTTGCTATTTATTTATTTACCCTGGTTGGAATAATTCCCCCAAAAAGTTATTAATCAGAGATAAATCCTTCGACAACGTTTCGGTCCACAATGATGATCCAGAATGGACCGAAAAGTTGTCCAATTTGTACTGATGAATTATCTCCAATTGATGAATTATCTCCAATTGATGAATTATCTCCAATTGATGAAGTATCTCCAACTGATGAATTATCTCCAATTGATGAATTATCTCTAATTTGTATTGATGAATTATCTCCAACTTAATTTTTGTACAGAGAGATTCACTCTTAACTAACAAACAGACATCAAATTTGTAAAAAGAAAAAATCCTAAAAATACTTTGAAAAAGACGAAATATATTGAAACACATAAGAGGGAGGTCACTGCTGGATGGCATGTACATGGTCCATTTTTTCCGAGTAATGAATGTGATTCTTAGCTGTGAGAATTGTGGGTTTGTACCAACATCTGAAGAACGAGGTGACGTTGTCTGAGTGTGTCTCTGAGTGGGAGATACAGTGCTGGGCGAGGTGACGTTGTCTGAGTGTGTCTCTGAGTGGGAGGTACAGTGCTGGACGAGGTGACCATGTCTGAGTGTGTCTCTGAGTGGGAGGTACAGTGCTGGGCGAGGTGACGTTGTCTGAGTGTGTCTCTGAGTGGGAGGTACAGTGCTGGACGAGGTGACGTTGTCTGAGTGTGTCTCTGAGTGGGAGGTACAGTGCTGGACGAGGTGACGTTGTCTGAGTGTGTCTCTGAGTGGGAGGTACAGTGCTGGGCGAGGTGACCATGTCTGAGTGTGTCTCTGAGTGGGAGGACAGTGCTGGGCGAGGTGACGTTGTCTGAGTGTGTCTCTGAGTGGGAGGTACAGTACTGGGCGAGGTGACCATGTCTGAGTGTGTCTCTGAGTGGGAGGTACAGTGCTGGGCGAGGTGACCATGTCTGAGTGTGTCTCTGAGTGGGAGGTACAGTGCTGGACGAGGTGACGTTGTCTGAGTGTGTCTCTGAGTGGTAGATACAGTGCTGGACGAGGTGACGTTGTTTTGAGTGTGTCTCTGAGTGGGAGGTACAGTGCTGGACGAGTGACGTTGTCGGGAGTGTGTCTCTGAGGGGTAGGTACAGTGCTGGGCGAGGTGACCATGTCTGAGTGTGTCTCTGAGTGGTAGGTACAGTGCTGGGCGAGGTGACGTTGTCTGAGTGTGTCTCTGAGTGGTAGGTACAGTGCGGGGCGAGGTGACTTTGGGTTGTGTGTCTTGAGTGGTAGGTACAGTGCTGGGCGAGGTGACGTTGTCTGAGTGTGTCTCTGAGTGGGAGGTACAGTGCTGGACGAGGTGACCATGTCTGAGTGTGTCTCTGAGTGGGAGGTACAGTGCTGGGCGAGGTGACGTTGTCTGAGTGTGTCTCTGAGTCACAGATACAGTGCTGGAGGAGGTGACCATGTCTGAGTGTGTCTCTGAGTGGTAGATACAGTGCTGGACGAGGTGACGCTGTCTGAGTGTGTCTCTGAGTGGTAGATACAGTGCTGGACGAGGTGACGCTGTCTGAGTGTGGCTCTGAGTGGTAGATACAGTGCTGGACGAGGTGACGCTGTCTGAGTGTGTCTCTGAGTGGTAGATACAGTCGGACGGGGTTTGACGTTGTTGAGTGTGTCTCTGAGTGGTAGATACAGTGCTGGACGAGGTGACGCTGTCTGAGTGTGTCTCTGAGTAGCAGATACAGTGCTGGACGATACACAGTTGAACTTTAAGAGTACAGTGCCTGTACACCGACTTTCGAACTGAAGTGTAAATTGAAAAAAATAACAGTGAACCACATGCTGACTTGACAATAAAGAAAGTAAGCATGGCCACAATATCCCCTATAAGAGAGCTCATAGGGAGAATCTTCTCCTGCCTTAAAGAAAACCAACATAGCTACAATATTCCCCATAAGAGAGCTCACAGGGAGAATCTTCTCCCTTAAAGAAAACCAACATAGCCACAATATTCCCCATAAGAGAGCTCACAGGGAGAATATTCTCCCTTAAAGAAAACCAACATAGCCACAATATTCCCCATAAGAGAGCTCACAGGGAGAATCTTCTCCCTTAAAGAAAACCAACATAGCCACAATATTCCCCATAAGAGAGCTCACAGGGAGAATCTTCTCTCTTAAAGAAAACCAACATAGCCACAATATCCCCCATAAGAGGAGTCATAGGGAAAGAAATCTTCTCCTCCCTAAAAAAAACCAACATAGCCACATTTTTCCCCCATAAGAGAAGCTCACAGGGAGAATCTTCTCTCTTAAAGAAAACCAACATAGCCACAATATCCCCCATAAGAGAGCTCATAGGGAGAATCTTCTGCCAGGTTGCAGCAGACCTTCAGACTCCCGATGTATATTTCTGAGAAAAATGCATAACAAGTGTATTGGAAACGCTGGTAAACAGAACCGTAACCAGCGATAAATGGTTTTTAAGGCGCTGTAAATTCAATGAATAGCAGCGGGGTGCCTTTGGCTTCGATATACATGTCTGATTTTATAGCCATAGACATATGTGGTGTGGATTTGCCTATTCGCTGCTATATCTAATGCTTTCTCTTTTCAAATCACGTTGATTAGATGTTGGGAGTGTTGGCCTGGAGTGTTGGCCGGGAGTGTTGGTCGGGAGTGTTGGCCGGGAGTGTTGGCCGGGAGTGTTGGTCGGGAGTGTTGGTCGGGAGTGTTGGTCGGGAGTGTTGGTCGGGAGTGTTGGTCGGGAGTGTTGGTCGGGAGTGTTGGTCGGGAGTGTTGGTGGGATGTTGGTCGGGAGTGTTGGCGGGAGTGTTGGTCGGGAGTGTTGGTCGGGAGTGTTGGTCGGGAGTGTTGGTCGGGAGTGTTGGTCGGGAGTGTTGGTCGGGAGTGTTGGTCGGGAGTGTTGGTCGGGAGTGTTGGTCGGAGTGTTGGTCGGGAGTGTTGGCCTGGAGTGTTGGCCGGAGTGTTGGTCGGAGTGTTGCGGGGGGTTGGCGGGGGTGTTGGTCGGGAGTGTTGGCCGGGAGTGTTGGTCGGGGTGTTGGCCGGGGAGTGTTGGTCGGGAGTGTTGGTGGAGTGTTGGTCGGGATTTTTGGCTGAGTGTTGGCCCGGGAGTGTGACGAGTGTTGGTCGGGAGTGTTGGTCGGAGTGTTGGCCGGAGTGTTGGCCGGGAGTGTTGTCGGGAGTGTTGGTCGGGAGTGTTGGCCGGGAGTGTTGGTCGGGAGTGTTGGTCGGGAGTGTTGGTCGACAGTGTTGGTCGGGAGTGTTGGTCGGGAGTGTTGGTCGGGAGTGTTGGTCGGGAATGTTGGTCAGGAGTGTTGGTCGGGAGTGTTAACACGGTCAGGAGTGTTGGTCGGGAGTGTTGGCCGGGAGTGTTGGTCGGGAGTGTTGGTCAGAAGTGTTGGCCGGGAGTGTTGGCCGGGAGTGTTGGTCGGGAATGTTGGTCGGAATGTTGGTCGGAGTGTTGGTCGGGAGTGTTTGGGGGGATGTTTGGTCGGGAGTGTTGGTGGGGGTGTTGGTCGGGAAGGGTTGCCGGGAGTGTTGGTCGGGAGTGTTGGTTTGGGGGTGTTGGGGGGAGTGTTGCCGGGAGTGTTGGTCGGAGTGTTGGTCGGGAGTGTTGGTCGGGAGTGTTGGGCGGGAGCGTGGCCGGGAGTGTTGGTTGGGAGTGTTGGCCCGGGAGTGTTGGTCGGGAGTGTTGGTCGGGAGTGTTGGTCGGGAGTGTTGGTCGGGAGTGTTGGTCGGGAGTGTTGGTCGGGAGTGTTGGTCGGGAGTGTTGGTCGGGAGTGTTGGTCGGGAGTGTTTGGGCCCGGAGTGTTGGCCCGGGGGTGTTGGTCGGAGTGTTGGTCGGAGTGTTGGTCGGGAATGTTGGCCAGGAGTGTTGGCGGGAGTGTTGGTCGGGAGTGTTGGTCGGGAGTGTTGGCCGGGAGTTTGGCGGATGTTGGTCGGGAGTGTTGGTCGGAGTGTTGGTCGGGAGTGTTGGTCGGGTGTTGGCCGAGTGCTGGTTTTAGCAGGATTTGTGAGTATAAGGAAAAACAAAGGAAAAATCTGTAAGTAAATACTTAGCTTAAAGAGCGAGTTGGACGAGTACATGAATTGGACGAGTACATGAATTGGACGAGTACATGAATTGGACGAGTACATGAATTGGACGAGTACATGAATTGGACGAGTACATGAATTGGACGAGTACATGAATTGGACGAGTACATGAATTGGGCGAGTACATGAGCTGGAGATGAACGCTAGGATGCTAAAGACCGTCTATCAGAGATAAGATATTAGACATCTTAAATTAAGGCTTAGGAATTGAACCGTGAGTCAAGTTACAACTGAACACGTGAGTAAGGTTACAACTGAACCGTGAGTCCAGGTTACAAATGAACACCTGAGTCAAGGTTACAATGAACCCGTGATCAAGGTTAAATTGAACACCGTGAGTCAAGGTTTCAATTGAACACCGTGAGTCAAGGTTACAACTGAACACCGTGAGTCAAGGTTACAACTGAACACCGTGAGTCAAGGTTACAACTGAACACCGTGAGTCAAGGTTATAATTGAACACCGTGAGTCAAGGTTACAACTGAACACCGTGAGTCAAGGTTACAACTGAACACCGTGAGTCAAGGTTACAACTGAACCCCGTGAGTCAAGGTTACAACTGAAGACCGTGAGTCAAGGTTACAATTGAACACCGTGAGTCAAGGTTACAATTGAACACCGTGAGTCAAGGTTACAACTGAACACCGTGAGTCAAGGTTACAATTGAACACCGTGAGTCAAGGTTACAACTGAACCCCTGAGTCAAAGGTTACAACTGAACACCATGAGTCAAGGTTACAACTGAACACCGTGAGTCAAGGTTACAACTGAACACCGTGAGTCAAGGTTACAATTGAACACAGGGGTCAAGGTTACAAACCGACCGTGACAATTACAGAACCGTGAGTCAAGGTTACAACTGAAAACCCTGAGTCAAGGTTACAACTGAACACCGTGAGTCAAGGTTACAACCTGAAACACCATGAGTCAAGGTTACAACTGAACACCGTGAGTCAAGGTTACAACTGAACACCGTGAGTCAAGGTTACAACTGAACACCGTGAGTCAAGGTTACAACTGAACACCGGAGGGCAAGGTTACACTGAAACACCCTGAGTCAAGGTTAAAAACTGAACACCATGAGTCAAGGTTTCAACTGAACACCGTGAGTCAAGGTTACAATGAACACCATGAGTTTAAAGGGTTTCAACTGAACACCGTGAGTCAAGGTACAATGAACACCGTGAGTCAAGGTTACAATGAACACCGTGAGTCAAGGTTACAACTGAACACCGTGATCAAGGTTACAACTGAACACCGTGAGTCAAGTTTACAACTGAACACCGTGAGTCAAGGTTACAATTGAACACTGTGAGTCAAGGTTACAATTGAACACCGTGAGTCAAAGTTACAATTGAACACCGTGAGTATAGGTTACAACTGAAGACCGTGAGTCAAGGTTACAATTGAACACCGTGAGTCAAGGTTACAATTGAACACCGTGAGTCAAGGTTACAACTGAACACCGTGAGTCAAGGTTACAATTGAACACCGTGAGTCAAGGTTACAACTGAACACCGTGAGTCAAGGCTACAACTGAACACCATGAGTCAAGGTTACAACTGAACACCGTGA
>NC_069483.1:12703682-12708682 GCF_026875155.1 Cherax quadricarinatus
GTTAGCCACTGGGCCAGCTAGCTTCAGTAAGATTCATCCAACTAGGGTTCAAACCCCACCCGTGGTATGGCTTGTTTGCAATCGAGTCATTACGATTTCGTGAGTCATAGCCTTAAGAAGATGTATGATAAAGCTCATGGAGCAGCAAGAGTGACCTAGTAGCGACCAGTGAAGAAGCGGGACCAGAAGCTGTGACTCAACCCCTGCAGCCACAACTAGGTGAGTACAACTAGGTGACTACAACTAGGAGAGTGCACAACACAGAATGCAACACAATCCAGTCTTACCAAAATATCTTTCCCATGAAACTATAACAAATTCTCCAGACATACGTATTTTTGCCATGAGATTTCCAGTAAGAGATATGTTCTCGTGCATCAAGAATAGAAAGGAATATGAGGTATTCACGAGCGGACAATTTAAATGCAAAGTAGCATCTCGTAGAATTTAGCAAGGATTTAACCAAAGACATAGAGAGCAATAGAAGCGACCTCCCACCGTATTGCAATACTAGTTCCAACATTAATGTCGCCAATATGTGCGAAATATATATATATATATATATATATATATATATATATATATAATATATAATATATATATATATATATATATATATATATATTATATATATATATATTCTTTGTATATGCCTTGAAAGTAGACATAATGTATATTGGCTGGGAGATTACAACCTCAGTGTATACACCGAGAGATATTATCTTACTGTATAATACAAGTAACACGGAAACTATAACCAAGAGAGTGCTTTCATGGTCATGGGCCAGAAGTGATGTATCGTTGATGTATGTTGAATTATTGATGTCTTCGTTGTCTTCCCATCCGTAACTGAGCCTTCAGAGGAAGTTAAAGAAAGGGGGAGAGATGTGAGAGAAAGAGAGAGAGGAGAGAGAGGAGAGAGAGGAGAGAGAGAGAGAGCAAGAGCTGGAAGAGATAGAGAGAGAGAGAGAGAGAGGAGAGAGAGAGAGTAGATGAGAGAGCAGAGACAAGACAAGAGAGAGAGAGAGAGAGAGAGAGAGGAGAGTGAGAGGAGAGAGAGAGAGAGAGAGAGAGGAGACGAGACAGGAGAGGAGAGAGAGTGAATTTAAATTTAGCCGTTGCAGAATAGGTCAAATTTGTCAATTAGCAAGAACCATTTAAAATTAAGTCTCTTTCTAAAAAATTTATATTATACTATATATATATATTAATATTATATATATATATATAATATTATTATAATATATATTATATATTATATTATAACAGAGGAGAGAAGGTGATTAAACAAGAATCTTGCAGGAACTTTAGGTGGGTAGGAAAATCTTACTGTCATACCAGCAACAGCTATAATCACTCTCTTGAAGCTTGAGAGCTGAGGCCACACGCGAACCACCAATCACTCAAGCTTAAATGTGACGCAAAGCTTGAGTAAGCGGAGCCTAAATTAGCGAACTTCATCCATTTGTGTTATCCAAGGTACACTAATTTTTCAGAGTGTATTCTGTTTAAATTTGCTGTCTCGCTGTTTTATTCGATTTTTTTTATTTCGTGTATTTGTGTGTGGGTGGGTGTGTGTGTTCATCTATTTGTGGGCGCAGGGGTTGAGTCACAGCTCCTGGCCAAAATTCATCGCTGGTTGCTACTAGGTCCGCTCTTTCCCTGCTCCAAGAGCTTTATTGTACGTCTTCCGTGTGTGTGTGTATGTGTGTGTGTGTGTGTGTGTGTGTGTGTGTGTGTGGTGTGTGTGTGTGTGTGTGTGTGTGTGTGTGTGTGTGTACTCACCTAGTTGTACTCACCTAGTTGAGGTTGCAGGGGTCGAGGCCACGCTCCTGGCCCCGCCTCTTCATTGGTCGCTACTAGGTCACTCTCCCTGAACCGTGAGCTTTATCATACCTCTGCTTAAAGTATGTATGGATACTGCCTCCACTACATGTGTGTGTTTGTGTGTGTGTGTGTGTGTGTGTGTGTGTGTGTGTGTGTGTGTGTGTGTGTGTGTGTGTGTGTGTGTGTGTGTGTACTTGCCAATTTCTACTTACCTATTTGTAGTTGCAGGGTTTGATTCATAGCTCCTGGCCCCGCCTCTGTGTGTGTACCCACTCATATATGATTGCAAGGGTCGATTCACAGCTCCTGGTCCCATCAATGACACACCAAGGCCAGGAAACACTCCTCCACTTTCCTGACAAACAAAACCTCACCTCTAGAAATTTTAACAAACACATTTTATGCGGTTCCCATTTTTTTTTTAAATATTTTTTGCATGGAAAATTAAAATATATATATAAACTATGAATATAGCGCCTGCCAGTATTATGGCCAAATATTTACACCTTATTTCCCCTCGACGAAATTTTTACATGAATTTACAAAGTAATGTCTCCTTTCCCCTTTGTTTTGTGTTAAAAATTCAGTGATGATTAGAAGTATTACTATTCTGATTTAAAATATATAAATTTACAGGGTATATACATCAGTAGGTATGTATATCATATTGTAAATAAACAGAGAAGTGTTGTATCTTAGTGTGTATACTCTGGGAGGTGTGCATCTCTGAGTGTATGTATATATACCGAGAGGTGTGTATCTTTCCGTGTATATACACCGAGAGTTTAGTACACCTCATCGTATATACATTTGAAAGTGTGTATCCCTCAATGCATATATACCATGAAGTGAATAGCGATATATATACTGTACACCTATTGTTCTGTGTCTCTCAGTGTATATATCCTGATATTTTTCTATCAGAGTATATACACTAAGAAGTGAGGATCCCTCAGTGTATATACACTACGATCCGCGTATCTCTTTGGGTATATACACTGAGAATTTACAAAAATCCTTATATTAATGATTAAAATAGTCTTGATAACAGTGTACAAATTCAATGTAACGTTAATGATCATCGTGTAGTCGAGAGTCTTCAAACTTAACAAACTAACCAAATACACGGCTTTATACACTCACGGTATACCAAATACACGGCTTTATACACTCACGGTATACCAAATGCACGGCTTTATACACTCACGGTATACCAAATACACGGCTTTATACACTCACGATATACCAAATACACGGCTTTATACACTCACAGTATACCAAATACACAACTTTATACACTCACAGTATACCAAATACACGGCTTTATACACTCACAGTATACCAAATACACGGCTTTATACACTCACGGTATACCAAATACACGGCTTTATACACTCACAGTATACCAAATACACGGCTTTATACACTCACGGTATACCAAATACACGGCTTTATACACTCACAGTATACCAAATACACGGCTTTATACACTCACGGTATACCAAATACACGGCTTTATACACTCACAGTATACCAAATACACGGCTTTATACACTCACAGTATACCAAATACACGGCTTTATACACTCACGGTATACCAAATGGCTGTACTTAGAAGTGAATTAAGTAGTTTTGCTTAGAAATTAATTAAACCGGCCTAAAGGCTTCGGTGAGGGCTTTAGCAAACTGCCTTTCGTGCGGCCGTACGTCAGGCCGTTCGCCGTTCCCTTAACTCGCTGCAACCTGAACGAGTGTTTTTGGAACAGCATGAATAGGTGCTACTAAATTAATCTAGTGGATGGTTGACATATCAGGTTTAAAATCAATCTACTACACGAGGGTCATTAAGGTTTAATGTCACCTGTACACCACCAGAGCTGCAAGTAAATTCTTCGTGTATGTGTATGTGTATGTATGTGTGTGTGTATGTGTATGGTCTTCGGACCAAGGGTAACACACCTAGCTTAGCTGGGTGCTTGGTTCTTGTAGCACTGTGTGGTCCTGTGGGTTAGAGCGTCATGTGTTCTCGCTCATCAAGAGGCGGGCCAAAACAACATGGGTTCGAATCCTTGGCTAGTTGTAGTGTTGTTATTGATCAATACCACTTGTGCGAGGTCACAATAATATATATATATATATATATATATATATATATATATATATATATATATATATATATATATATATATATATATATATATATATATATATAATATATATATATATATATTATTATATATACACTGTTGCTGTCAATGCATATTCATAAGGAGATATACACTTTATTCTTCAGGGTATATACACTACTCTCACTGTATTTGCATAGGGAGAGATATATGCTTCAATCTTCAGGGTAGTACATTACTGCTCTCAGTGTATATACGTCTAGAGAGTTAAGCTCTTTCGAATATATACACTGCTGTTCTCAGTGCATACAACTGCAGAGTTATTCTTTTAGTGACATAAACAAAGGGAGTTGATGGTATTCCTTTAGTCTGAAGTGAGAGTCCAACCATGAACATTTTACGAAGTGGTCTCAGAAATCTTTCACTGATTTTACTGGTGAGGCCGTGGAAAGGTCTCCGTCATCTGACCAGAAGCTCCGTTGAACGAGTCATCAAATGATTTAGGTTGGGTTCAGGAAAAAGTATCCCATCTCTCATGGGAAGCGAGATTGCAGCATCCAGCCCAGACAAGACTGGTGGCTGTGACTCTCACTACGTAAGTTAAGGCGTTAGAAAGGTATAAATATTGATGTAGTTGGTGGTTGTTAGAGGACGGCATAATTTTTTTTATCAGGCCTACTGCAACAGCGGTGTGTGGCTATACTGTTCTATATTGTAGTTGCATTGCACACACACACACACACACACACACACACACACACACACACACACACACACACACACACACACACACACACACACACACACACACACACACACACACACACACACACACACACACACACACACACACACACACACACACCATCCATTCATGGTTCAGGGAGAGTGACCTAGTAGCGACCAGTGAAGAGGCGGGGCCAGGAGCTATGAATCGACCCTTGCAACCACAACTAGGTGAGTACACTCACACACGTCTCTCTCGAACACACATACACACATCTCTCTGTCTCTCTGTCTGTCTCTCTCTGTCTGTCTCTCTCTCTC
>NC_069483.1:12711182-12721182 GCF_026875155.1 Cherax quadricarinatus
TCAAACACGCTCATGCACGGGTAGGTGCTACCCATCCTGGTATGTGAGTGTGGAATGTACACACACACACACACACACACACACACACACACACACACACACACACACACACACACACACACACACACACACAATGTAGTGGACGCAGGATCCATACATAGCTTTAAGCAGAGGTATGATAAAGCTCACGGTTAAGGGAGAGTGACCTAGTAGCGACCAGTGAAGAGGCGGGGCCAGGAGCTTGGACTCGACCCCTGCAACCTCAACTAGGTGAGTACACACACACACACACACACACACAAACCCTCATGCATTTCTGTCTTTCTCTTTCTCTCTCTCTCTCTCTCTCTCTCCCTGAGTTTCCACTATTTTTATAGACCTCATTCCACTTTCCCCGGGCCGTTCCAGCTTGTAATGCACTCACAGCTCTCAGACTATCATACTAACTCATCGTCTGCTTCAATAGCTTCATTAACTATAAATTAGAGAACTCATAATGTGTAAGCACCTCTCTCCTTTACTACGCTCATTCATACTAATGTTATATACCATCCTAACCACCACACAACCAGTCAAAATTAAAGAGAAATTAAGTCCTTTCTAACAATTATTATATATATATATATATATATATATATATATATATATAATATATATATATATATATATATATATAATATATATATATATATATTATTTCACTGTGTTTGTTTAGTATTAAATTATTGTAAACAAATCTAAAATATATTTAGTTGGGTTAGGCTAAAATAAATTGTTCTTGTTAATAATAGGTTAGGTAAGTTTTCTAAGATTCTTTTGGTGCAAAATTTAATTTTTTACATTAACATTAATTAAAAAAATATATCTTTAAAACCTATAAAAGAAAATTTCAGAAAAGGGCTTAATTTTAAATGAATTCTTGCTAATTGACCAGTTTTACATATTCGTCACGAATTATATATAATATATATATATATATATATATATAATTATAATATAAAATATAATATAAAATATAATATATTATAATATATATTATATATATAAACTACTATATATATATATATATATAATATATAATAGATATATATATATATTAGGATATTTTTACAAATACTCTATTGTTCTAAGTGCAAATTCATAATAAAGATGTTGAAATTAGAATGACCATAGAAACAAAATCTAAATTCTGAGGTTTTGTGCAATAACCAGTTCGGTATTTAAGTCAAAGTAGGCTGTTTCAGTCTCACTATTAGGCCACCAAGATAGGTCTATTCACAAATATTTTCACTGTGTGTAGTGTATGGATTTCAAATTATTAATCATGGTTATTTTGTCTTTATTTTACGACTGATCTTGGATTCTGTGAGCCTAAATATTTTCCTTAGGCCTGGGTACTGAACCTATTGTGCCTAGAATGAATTCCAGCCATGAATTAAACCACAGTTGCCACAAAAATAATATATAGACATTCCATCCCGATGCATTTGGAAATACGCTTGTAGTTCGTTTTTTTTTTTTTTTTTTAAGAATTCGTGATCGTTACTCCTTTTATGGGATTTGCTAAGGAAAAAGCTCATTTGAAAGAGAACCCAGAGAACCCAGAACCCCAGTGGTCGAACCTCGTCCATTGGGTTTCTGGGTACGGTTTTCCGGGGCTGACCTGAGTGCATCTCAGGCCAGGGGTGTTCCAGGTAGAGATGAACCTAGTTTGCAAGAGGTTCTGAGGAAGTGCGCAAGAGATAGTGTTTTCACCAGAGTGCAGTTGATTGTGGTTCATTTAGTTAGTGAATGAAGCACACGGATGGTTCGTTCACCTACTGAATGAAGCACCGGGGTTTATCATGTGTGATTCATTCACCCAGAGAATGAACCACACACTTAGTGAATGAAGCACCGGGGTTTATCATGTGTGATTCATACACCCAGAGAATGAACCACACACCTAGTGAATGAAGCACCGGGGTTTATCATGTGTGCTTCATTCACCTAGTGAATGAAACACAGGGGTTAAACCTTTCACCAATCACAGAAAGATGAGATTCCCAGTAGTTACACAGGATCGGATCTTCTAACTCCCCGTATCTCGTTATTTCACCTCAGTTCATATCATGATTTTCTAAAGACTGGACTAAGGATTCTTAAGAACACTTAAGCAAGAATTAATTCCCCTCCAACAATCTTTTTCCATTTCCTTCACTTTCCTCTTATGTTCTAATCCCAGAGAAAAGTAATTTTCGCCTTACCCGACCCGCAAGTTTGTGGACGCTTTTAAAACTTCCTTCCTTCTTTTGTCTTCTTTGCACTCTTTATCTGTTCAGTAATTACTCTAGTGCCTGTCTGTGTGGTAAATGCCTTGTCAGCTATCTGTACAGTCAGTAACTACGGCGTCTGTTAGGGAACTAAAAGCGAGTCTGTGTCTCCAGAAGCCATCGCGGTAGCTGTTGATTCCGTAACGTCTTCGTTATCTTAAGATACTAACAAAAAATACCACAGGAGGGGTTAGAACCCGCGATCAGAGAGTCATAAACTCCAAGACTACGCCCATAAGACCATTGGGCCAGCTGGCTACAATAAGACTCTCAATATGACTATCTAATCGTGGGTTCTATCCCCGCCCGTGGTATGGTTCGTTTGCAATCTTGTCATTACGATTTCGTGAGTCTTGTTAAGTTGCTAGTTCGGCTACTATTTAGTAACTACCTATGTCTATATCTGTTGAGTAGTTGCTACAGAGTTCGTCTGTTAGGTAACTACCCTCCAGCCTCCTCCTGTCTGTTTATTGTCTCGTCAACTACGTGTTCAATAATAATTCTAGAATATTTTCCTACTTACTACTTAATAATCTCCGATTTCTAATAATTTGTAAAGGTTAATTGTATTTGCGTTTAAATTATATAATTATCAGGTCTGAAAAGCTATAATGTATAATGTTAAGGAATTTATACACGCACACACACACACACACACACACACACACACACACACACCACACACACACACACACACACACACACACACACCAGCAGGTAGAGGGTGGACCTAGTAGTGACCATCGAAGAGGTGGGGCCAGGAGCTGTAACTTGTCCCCTTTAACCACAAATAGGTGAGCAAAAAGGTGAGTACACACACACACACACACACACACACACACACACACGAGGTGTTTTTAATTACGTAGGCTCAGTTTTTATGTGTTTTTTTGTGTGTTGGTGTCACATCAGGTCCTAAATATTATGCTAACCCGAATAATTCATTAATTTATGTAAATCTGTTATGACAAATAGCACAAAGGTTCATAAACAACGTTTTTTTTTCCCGCAGTTCGAATCACTAGTTGTAAATAATACAAATTAATTTCAGGGCAATGTTGTTTGTAAATAACCTGTAAATAAGCTGTAAATAACTGCCTGGTTCTGGTGTGTGTGTGTGTGTGTGTGTGTGTGTGTGAAAACACCATCCAACACACTCATACACCATCCAACACACTCATACACCATCCAACACACTCATACACCATCCAAAACACTCAAACACCATCCAACACACTCATACACCATCCAACACACTCAAACACCATCCAACAGACTCAAACACCATCCAACACACTCATACACCATCCAACACACTCATACACCATCCAAAACACTAAAAAAACCCCATCCAACACACTCATACACCATCCAACATACTCATACACCATCCAAAACACTTAAACACCATCCAACACACTCAAACACCATCCAACACACTCATACACCATCCAAAACACTCAAACACCATCCAACACACTCATACACCATCCAACACACTCAAACACCATCCAACACACTCAAACACCATCCAACACACTCATACACCATCCAACACACTCATACACCATCCAAACACTAAACACCATCCAAACACTCAACACCATCCAAAACACTCAAACACCATCCAACACACTCAAACACCATCCAACACACTCAAACACCATCCAACACACTCCAAAACACCATCCAACACACTTAAACACCATCCAACACACTCATACACCATCCAAAACACTCAAACACCATTCAACACCCCTCAATACACCATCCAACACACTCATAACACCATCCAACACACTCATACACCATCCAAAACACTTAAACACCATCCAACACACTCAAACACCATCCAACACACTCAAACACCATCCAACACACTCATACACCATCCAACACACTCAGAGACCATTCAACGCACTCAGAGACCATCCACTGGAACTCTCAACAAACTTCCTTCAAAAAAGAGTTCCACTGTTCCAGAACTCTTTGGCAAGAAAAAAATACAAAAGGTCAACATTAGACTGTAAACATCACAGTGTTTAAACTTCACTTCTTCTCCGTCCTAGAACCGGAAGGATTCCATTTCCTCTTCTTCTCCACAACCACCTGTGGGTATCAAATACCATTATTCATCTCTCCATCTACCTGTGGGTACCAGATACCATTTCTCTCTTCTTCCAAGCGTCCAATAATTATCACATACCACTTTCCATCTCCCCGTCTACCTATGATATCTGGTATGGCTACCAGATATCATTTTTCTCTTCTTCCGAGCGTCCAATGGGTATCACATACCACTTTCCGTCTCCCCGTCTACATGTGGTTACCATATACCATTTCTCCAGTACCTCTAAACTTATGTCCAGTGAACCACTGGACATAAATACTGCCAGTGTGCCCGCCAATACAAGTAGCCCTGGGCACGATATCGCCCCTGTATCTATAATTAAATATTATGCTGACAAATTGTACCCATATTCTACCTTCCCTCTGTAATATAACAGTGGTACTAGGCGGGTCCCCTGACCCTTAAGACAGTAAAAAAATTACAATACTATACGAAAATGAAGACCCACAATTAGAGGGCATTTTTTTTCTTTCTTATATCTGTGGAGAAAGGCGTTTTGCGGCTCGGTGGGCCAGTGATGGTGACAGAAACGACCCAACAAGATAGGAAGGCCAATGATGGTGATAAGAACGACCCGTCAGGATAGGTAGGTCAGTAATGATGATAGGGACGACCCATCAGGATAGGTAGGTCAGTAATAGTGATAGGGACGATCCATCAGGATAGGTAAGTCAGTAATGGTGATAGGGAGACCCATCAGATAGTAGTCAGTAATATGTAGGGACGATCCATCAGGTAGATGGGCAGTAATGATGATAGGGACGACCCATCAGGACAGTTAGGTCAGTAATAGTGATAGGGACGACCCATCAGGATAGGTAGGTCAGTAATGATGATAGGGACGACCCATCAGGATAGGTAGGTCAGTAATAGTGATAGGGACGACCCATCAGGGTAGGTAGGTCAGTAATGATGATAGGGACGACCCATCAGGATAGGTAGGTCAGTAATGATGATAGGGACGACCCATCAGGATAGGTAGGTCAGTAATAGTGATAGGGACGACCCATCAGGATAGGTAGGTCAGTAATAGTGATAGGGACGACCCATCAGGATAGGTAGGTCAGTAATAGTGATAGGGACGACCCATCAGGATAGGTAGGTCAGTAATAGTGATAGGGACGACCCATCAGGATAGGTAGGTCAGTAATGGGTAAGGACGACCCATCAGATAGGTAGGTCAGTAATAGATAGGACGACCCATCAGGATAGGTAGGTCAGTAAAAGGTGATAGGGACGACCCATCAGGGTAGGTAGGTCAGTAATAGTGATAGGGACGACCCATCAGGGTAGGTAGGTCAGTAATGATGATAGGGACGACCCATCAGGATAGGTAGGTCAGTAATAGTGATAGGGACGACCCATCAGGATAGGTAGGTCAGTAATGGTGATAGGGACGACCCATCAGGATAGGTAGGTCAGTAATTTGTGATAGGGACGATCCCCTCAGGATAGGTAAAGGTCAGTAATAGTGATAGGGACGACCCATCAGGATAGGTAGGTCAGTAATAGTGATAGGGCGACCAACAGGATAGGTAGGTCAGTAATAGTGATAGGGACGACCCATCAGGATAGGTAGGTCAGTAATAGTGATAGGGACGATCCATCAGGATAGGTAGGTCAGTGATGTGATAGGAGGACCATCGGATAGGTAGTCGGTATGGTGATAAGGACGACCCATCAGGATAGGTAGGTCAGTAATAGTGATAGGGACGACCCATCAGGATAGGTAGGCCAGTAATAGTGATAGGGACGACCCATCAGGATAGGTAGGTCAGTAATGGTGATCGGGACGACCCATCAGGATAGGTAGGTCAGTAATGATGATAGGGACGATCCATCAGGATAGGTAGGTCAGTAATTGTGATAGGGACGACCCATCAGGATAGGTAGGTCAGTAATGATGATAGGGACGATCCATCAGGATAGGTAGGTCAGTAATGGTGATAGGGGCGACCCATCAGGATAGGTAGGTCAGTAATAGTGATAGGGACGATCCATCAGGATAGGTAGGTCAGTAATGGTGATAGGGACGACCCATCAGGATAGGTAGGTCAGTAATAGTGATAGGGACGATCCATCAGGATAGGTATGTCAGTAATGGTGATAGGGACGACCCATCAGGATAGGTAGGTCAGTAATAGTGAGAGGGAGACCCATCAGGATAGGTAGGTCAGTAATAGTGATAGGGACGACCCATCAGGATAGGTAGGTCAGTAATGATGATAGGGACGACCCATCAGGATAGGTAGGTCAGTAATAGTGATAGGGACGACCCATCAGGATAGGTAGGTCAGTAATAGTGATAGGGAGACCCATCAGGATAGGTAGGTCAGTAATGATGATAGGGACGACCCATCAGGATAGGTAGGTCAGTAATAGTGATAGGGACGACCCATCAGGATAGGTAGGTCAGTAATGGTGATAGGGACGACCCATCAGGATAGGTAGGTCAGTAATAGTGATTGGGAGACCCATCAGGATAGGTAGGTCAGTAATGATGATAGGGACGACCCATCAGGATAGGTAGGTCAGTAATGATGATAGGGAAGACCCATTAGGATAGGTAGGTCAGTAATAGTGATAGGGACGATCCATCAGGGTGGGTAGGTCAGTAATGATGATAGGGACGACCCATCAGGATAGGTAGGTCAGTAATGATGATAGGGAAGACCCATTAGGATAGGTAGGTAAGTAATAGTGATAGGGACGACCATCAGGATAGGTAGGTCAGTAATGGTGATAGGGACGACCCATCAGGATAGGTAGGTCAGTAATAGTGATAGGGACGACCCATCAGGATAGGTAGGTCAGTAATGATGATAGGGACGACCCATCAGGATAGGTAGGTCAGTAATAGTGATAGGGACGACCCATCAGGATAGGTAGGTCAGTAATGATGATAGGGACGACCCATCAGGATAGGTAGGTCAGTAATGATGATAGGGACGACCCATCAGGACAGGTAGGTCAGTAATAGTGATAGGACGACCCATCAGGATAGGTAGGTCAGTAATGATGATAGGGACGACCCATCAGGATAGTGTCAGTAATAGTTGATAGGGAGCGACCCATCAGGGTAGGTAGTCAGTAATAGAGATAACGACACATCAGGATAGTAGGTCAGTAATAGTGATAGGGAACGACCCATCAGGATAGGTTTGTCAGTAAAGTTAGTGATTTGGACGACCCATGAGGATAGGTAGGCGTTAGTGATAGGGACGACCCATCAGGATAGGTAGGTCAGTAATAGTGATAGGGACGACCCATCAGGGTAGGTAGGTCAGTAATAGTGATAGGGACGACCCATCAGGATAGGTAGGTCAGTAATAGTGTAGGACGACCATCAGGATATGTAGTCAGAATAGTGAAGGGACGACCCATCAGGATAGGTAGGTCAGTAATAGTGATAGGGACGACCCATCAGGATAGGTAGGTCAGTAATAGTGATAGGAACGACCCATCAGGATAGGTAGGTCAGTAATGATGATAGGGACGACCCATCAGGATAAGTTACGATCTATTAACATCATTACCGTAACCTGATAAACCTCTACACAAAAGTTTGTATTTAAAAAAAACGTTTGTTTCTCACTGTTATCAACACAACGCTTAATTTCAACCCATTAAGCTTATTTTAAGCTTCAAGGAAAATTATATAGGGTTTTGTCCTTGTTAATTATTTCAAGCAGTATGGGCCAGTAGGCCTGCTGCAGTGTTCTTCCTTTCTTATGTTCTTAATTAACGAGATTAATGAAATCTCAATGATTGTAGGTTTAGAAGTAGGGCCAGGAGCTGAGGCTCTACCCTAGAGGTAGGACCAGGAGCTACGGCTCTACCCCAAGAGGCAGGGTCAGGAGTTTAGGTTCTACCCCTAGAAGCAGGGTCAGGAACTGAGGCTCTACTCTAGAGACAGGGCCAAGAGCTAAGGCTCTACCTCAAGAGGCAGGGCCAGGAGTTTAGGCTCTACCCGTAGAGGCAGGGCCAGGAGCTGAGAATTGAGCCACAGAGCCAGGGCCATAAGCTGACAATCAACTCACAGAGCCAGAGCCAGAAGCTGAGAATCAACTCACAGAGCTAGAGCCAGAAGCTGACAATCAACTCACAGAGCCAGAGCCAGAAGCCGACAATCAACTCACAGAGCCAGAGCCAGAAGCTGAGAATCAACTCACAGAGCCAGAGCCAGAAGCTGAAATCAACTCACAGAGCCAAAGGCCAGGAGCGACAATCAACTCACAGAGCCAGAGCCAGAAGCCGACAATCAACTCACAGAGCCAGAGCCAGAAGCTGACAATCAACTCACAGAGCCAGAGCCAGAAGCCGACAATCAACTCACAGAGCCAGAGCCAGAAGCTGACAATCAACTCACAGAGCCAGAGCCAGAAGCTGACAATCAACTCACAGAGCCAGAGCCAGAAGCCGACAATCAACTCACAGAGCCAGAGCCAGAAGCTGAAAATCAACTCACAGAGCCAAGGCCAGGAGCTGAGAATCAACCCAGAAAAACGGGACTACGCTATGATTTAGTGAGTTGAAACTCTCGCACTCACACACTTACTTGCGTTTGTAACTTCCCTTCTCAAACACATTAACGTATAAAGCCACTTGATCAAATGAAATTGCTGGCCCACAGATGGCTCCAACTTCACCCTGTTCCATATCTGTATGTCTCATAACAATAAAAAGGATTATGTAGGTAATAGCTTTTAGCTTGCAAATTATATTAAAAATCTTTAATCTGACCTTGTAAAAAACCTGCTTAAAAATAAAGTCGAAATGAAGCTTATATAAACTATACCTGTGACCTACGGCACGTTGTCAACCAGGCTGTTTGTGCTGGCTATCCGCAGGCATATAATGTAATCTTGTTATAATTTTGGAATTTTTTTGTGGATTTGTAAGCCTCTATCATCATCTTCTGCATAATTACTGATTCACTGAAATAATTTGTGATATTTTGAGCATTAGTTTTAGCCTCAGGATTAATAATAACAGTTACACAGGGTAATTGTTAGTAATTAAGACGGTCAGCCTTGAATATTAAAGATTCGAGAAACGACTTAAGCAGCGCTGACACGGGAGACTTGACATGTCAAGGACAGTCTTATTGAGTTCATTGTCTAGTTATCTTTCCAGATGCGTCGTTCCTGTAACTATTACTGGGTTACCTATCAACATGCGTCGTTCCTGTCACTATTACTGGGTTACCTATCAACATGCGTCGTTCCTGTCACTATTACTGGGTTACCTATCAACATGCGTCGTTCCTGTCACTATTACTGGGTTACCTATCAACATGCGTCGTTCCTGTCACCATTACTGGGTTACCTATTAACATGCGTCGTTCCTGTCACCATTACTGGGTTACCTATCAACATGCGTCGTTCCTGTAACTATTACTGGGTTACCTATCAACATGCGTCGTTCCTGTCACTATTACTGGGTTACCTATTAACATGCGTCGTTTCTGTCACCATTACTTGGTTACCTATCAACATGCGTCGTTCCTGTCACTATTACTGGGTTACCTATCAATATGCGTCGTTCTTGTCACTAT
>NC_069483.1:12726182-12748682 GCF_026875155.1 Cherax quadricarinatus
TATTCTCCTCAGCCTTAATAAGAGTTATTCAGCTCTCAGTAAATTCAATTTTTAAAAGCAACCAAAGTTGCCGGAATTTCTGACAAAGATGAAGGGTGCTAGAGTTCTTCTCCCTTCCTTCACAACCCCTCACAAACTCCCTCATAAACCTCCCTCACAAACCTCCCTTACAACCTATATAAACCTCCCTACATACCTCTTATCAAACCTCCCTCACAATCCATTTACAAACCTCAATTACAACTTCCCTCACAAACCTCCTCACAAACCTCCCTCACAAACCTCCCTCACAAACCTCCCTCACAAACCTTACTCATAAACCTCCCTCACAAACCCTCCCTCACAAACCCCCCTCACAAACCTCCCTCACAAACCTCCCTCACAAACCTCCCTCACAAACCTCCCTTACAAACCTCCCTCACAAACCTCCCTTACAAACCTCCCTCACAAACCTCCCTTACAAACCCCCTCACAAAACCTCCCTCACAAACCTCCCTTACAAACCTCCCTCACAAACCTCCCTCACAAACCTCCCTCACAACCCTCCCTCACAAACCTCCCTCACAAACCTCCTTCACAAACCCCCTCACAAACCTCCCTCACAAACCTCCCTCACAAACCTCCCTTACAAACCTCCCTCACAAACCCCCCTCACAATTCCCCATCCTTCACAAGTTTCCACCCAGAGGCAAAAACAAGGAAGCAAAAATCGCCAGTAAAAAATTCATAGACATGAGAGACAGACTTCGTATTACAAAAGGTAAACAATGAACATTCCACAAATCTGGAACCGGAAGTAATATAATTGTGGACTATTAGACTACCAGCAATATTATGGAACCTTTAGTAACATTGATTTACCGACGTTTCGCTCCTTAATGAACCAGTGTGACTGTCACACGGAACATGATGATGATCCAGGAAGAACCGAAATGCTGTTTTAAGATTTAACTCCAGTTTGTGTGTTTTTTTTTATGACTGGTTCCAGCCTTGGTATTGTGGGTTAATTGTTAATAGTTCCAGTTATGGTACTGTGGGTTAATTGTTAATAGTTCCAGCTATGACATTGTGGGTTAATTGTTAATAGTTCCAGCTATGACATTGTGGGTTAATTGTTAATAGTTCCAGTCTTGGTATTGTGGGTTAATTGTTAATAGTTCCAGCTATGGTACTGTGGGTTAATTGTTAATAGTTCCAGCCTTGGTATTGTGGGTTAATTGTTAATAGTACCAGCTATGGTATTGTGGGTTAATTGTTAATAGTTCCAACCTTGGTATTGTGGGTTAATTCTTAATAGTACCAGCTATGATATTGTTGGTTAATTGTTAATAGTTCCAGCCTTGGTATTGTGGGTTAATTGTTAATAGTACCAGCTATGGTATTGTGGGTTAATTGTTAATGGTTCCAGCCTTGGTATTGTGGGTTAATTGTTAATAGTACCAGCTATGATATTGTGGGTTAATTGCTAATAGTTCCAGCTATGGTATTGTGGGTTAATTGTTATTAGTTCCAGCTATGGTATAGTGGGTTAATTGTTAATAGTTCCAGCTATGGTATTGTGGGTTAATTGTTAATAGTTCCAGCCATGGTATTGTGGGTTAATTGTTAATAGTTCCAGCCTTGGTATTGTGGGTTAATTGTTAATAGTTCCAGCCTTGGTATTGTGGGTTAATTGTTAATAGTTCCAGCTTGGTATTGTGGTTAATTGTTAATAGTACCAGCTATGGTATTGTGGGTTAATTGTTAATAGTTCCAGCCTTGGTATTGTGGGTTAATTGTTAATAGTACCAGCTATGATATTGTGGGTTAATTGTTAATAGTTCCAGCTATGGTATTGTGGGTTAATTGTTAATAGTTCCAGCTATGGTATTGTGGGTTAATTGTTAATAGTTCCAGCTATGGTACTGTGGGTTAATTGTTAATAGTTCCAGCCATGGTATTGTGGGTTAATTGTTAATAGTTCCAGCCTTGGTATTGTGGGTTAATTGTTAATAGTTCCAGCCTTGGTATTGTGGGTTAATTGTTAATAGTTCCAGCCTTGGTATTGTGGGTTAATTGTTAATAGTTCCAGCCGTGGTATTGTGGGTTAATTGTTAATAGTTCCAGCCTTGGTATTGTGGGTTAATTGTTAATAGTTCCAGCCTTGGTATTGTGCGTTAATTGTTAATAGTTCCAGCCTTGGTATTGTGGGTTAATTGTTAATAGTTCCAGCCTTGGTATTGTATGTTAATTGTTAATAGTTCCAGCCTTGGTATTGTATGTTAATTGTTAATAGTTCCAGCCTTTGTATTGTGGGTTAATTGTTAATAGTTCCAGCCTTGGTATTGTATGTTAATTGTTAATAGTTCCAGCCTTGGTGTTGTGGGTTAATTGTTAATAGTTCCAGCTATGGTATTGTGGGTTAATTGTTAATAGTACCAGCTATGATATTGTGGGTTAATTGTTAATAGTTCCGGCCATGGTATTGTATGTTAATTGTTAATAGTTCCAGCCTCGTATTGTGGGTTAATTGTTAACAGTTCCAGTTATGGTACTGTGGGTTAATTGTTAATAGTTCCAGCTATGGTATTGTGGGTTAATTGTTAATAGTTCCAGTCTTGGTATTGTGGGTTAATTGTTAATAGTTCCAGCTATGGTACTGTGGGTTAATTGTTAATAGTTCCAGCCTTGGTATTGTGGGTTAATTGTTAATAGTTCCAGCCTTGGTATTGTGGGTTAATTGTTAATAGTTCCAACTATGGTATTGTGGGTTAATTGTTAATAGTTCCAGCCTTGGTATTATGGGTTAATTGTTAATAGTTCCATCCTTGGTATTGTGGGTTAATTGTTAATAGTTCCAACTATGGTACTGTGGGTTAATTGTTAATGGTTCCAGCTATGGTATTGTGGGTTAATTATTAATAGTTCCAGCTATGGTATTGTGGGTTAATTGTTAATAGTTCCAGCTATGGTATTGTGGGTTAATTGTTAATAGTTCCAGCCATGGTATTGTGGGTTAATTGTTAATAGTTCCAGCTATGGTATTGTGGGTTAACTGTTAATAGTTCCAGCTATGGTATTGTGGTTTAATTGTTAATAGTTCCAGCTATGGTATTGTGGGTTAATTGTTAATAGTTCCAGCTATGGTATTGTGGGTTAATTGTTAATAGTTCCAGCTATGGTATTGTGGGTTAATTGTTAATAGTTCCAGCCATGGTATTGTGGGTTAACTGTTAATAGTTCCAGCTATGGTATTGTGGGTTAATTGTTAATAGTTCCAGCCATGGTATTGTGGGTTAACTGTTAATAGTTCCAGCTATGGTATTGTGGGTTAGTTGTGAATGGTTCCAGTTCACGATGAACATGTATACAAATAAGATTATTCCTCTGATCCATCAGCCACTATATAACTTTCAGAAATGTATACGCTGCCATGTATAACACAGTAATGATGTTTGTACACATTCCTTATTCAACATTCTAAGCAGGTCCTTCACTGAGGATAGGTTTGAGGAGGACTTTCCTACCATGGGCTAGTAGGCCTACTGCACTGCTGCTTTGTTATCGTATTCATGTACATGACTCAAGAAATCGTAATGACACAATTGCAAACAAACCATACCCCCGGCCGGGATTGAACCCGCGGGCTGGAGTTCTGAGACTCTATGACCGCGGGTTCAATCCCGGCCGGGGGTATGGTGTTTCATGTACAGTTCTTATGTTCTTATCCAGGTACGAACTAGCTCTGAGGAGCAAATATATTGTAGCAAATATATAGCTGAACAGTGTGTGTGTGTGTGTGTGTGTACTCACCTAGTTGTACTCACCTAGTTGAGGTTGCAGGGGTCGAGTCCGAGCTCCTGGCCCCGCCTCTTCACTGATCGCTACTAGGTCACTCTCCCTGAGCCGTGAGCTTTATCGTACCTCTGCTTAAAGCTATGTATGGATCCTGCCTCCACTACATCGCTTCCCAAACTATTCCACTTCCTGACTACTCTGTGGCTGAAGAAATACTTCCTAACATCCCTGTGATTCATCTGTGTCTTCAGCTTCCGACTGTGTCCCCTTGTTACTGTGTCCAATCTCTGGAACATCCTGTCTTTGTCCACCTTGTCAATTCCTCTCAGTATTTTGTATGTCGTTATCATGTCCCCGCTATCTCTCCTGTCCTCCAGTGTCGTCAGGTTGATTTCCCTTAACCTCTCCTCGTAGGACATACCTCTTAGCTCTGGAACTAGTCTTGTTGCAAACCTTTGCACTTTCTCTAGTTTCTTCACGTGCTTGGCTAGGTGTGGGTTCCAAACTGGTGCCACATACTCCAATATGGGCCTAAACGTGTGTGTGTGTGTGTGTGTGTGTGTGTGTGTGTGTGTGTGTGTGTTTGTGTGTGTGTGTGTGTGTGTTTGGTGTGTGTGTGGTGTTTGTTGTGTGTGTGTGGGGTTGGGTGTGTGGTGTGTGTGTGTGTGTTTTGTGTGTGTGTTTGTGGTGTGTGTGTTGTGTGTGTGTGTTGTGTGTGTGTGGTGTTTGTTGTGTGTGTGTGTGTGTGTGTTTTGTGGGGGTGTTTGGTTGGTGTGTGTTGTGTTATGTGTTTTTGTGTGTGTGGTGTGTGTGTGTGTGTTTGTGTGGTGTGGTGTGTTAGTTGTTTGTGTGTGTTTGGGTGTGTGTGTGTGTGTTTTGTGTGTGTTGTGTGTGTGGTGTTTGTTTGTGTGTGTGGGTGTGTAGTGTGTTGTTTTTTGTGTTTTTTGTGTTGGGGGTGGTAGTTGGGTTGTGTGTGGTTTTTTGTGGTTTTATTGTTTTATGTGTTGTCCATACTATTTAGGTTTTCCCCCCAAAATTTGTGGTTAAAAACCCCCTTTGTTAGGTTTTCCTTTCCCCGCCTTTTTTTGGGTGATTGGAACGGGCCCTTTTCCCCTTGCTTTTGGCTTTTTATTTCTTTCCCTGCCCCCCTACCCTTGTTAGGTTCCGCCTTTCCCTAATTTTTTCTAGGCTCCCCGGCTCGGGGCACTTTTGGTGGGGTTGTGGGGTATTTTTTTTTTGTTTGGTTTTTTTTTTGGGGGTTTTTGTGTTTGTGTTATTTGGGGGTTTGTTTTGTATTGTTTTGGGGAGTTGGTTTTTTTGTGTTTTGTTTTGATTGTTAGTTGTTTTTTGGGGGGTTTTTTTTTGTTGGGGGGTTTTGTGTGGGGGTTATTTTGTTGGTGTGTTGTGTGTGTGTGTGTTTTTGTGTTTTGTGTTGTTTGTGTGTGGGGGTGTGAGGTTGTGTGTGTGTAGGGTTTTGTGTGTGTGTTTTGTGTGTGTGGGGGGGGTGTGTGTGGGGTTTTATGTTTTGTGGGGTTTGTGTGTTTTTGGGTGTGTGTGGGGTTTTATATTTTACAAAACAATTACTCGTTTCCCTTCCCAGGGTTCTCTAATTTTGTCAATAAATTAAAACTCCCATTAATTTTTTATTTAAAGGGAACTTTAATGAACCTTTTTTTGTTGAAAAAAAATATTTTTTAAAATTTTTTTTCCCTTCTTTACCTTGATTTTGCTTTCAAAAAAAAATTTCAGTTTATTTTTTCATTACACTTTTTTAAAAAATCAAAGAACTCGGCTGAAACCCTCAGTTACATATATAGTTGCTTTTTGATGGTAGTTTTTGGTTATTGATAAATGTGGCGTTTATTGAGTTTTAAATTTGAGTGTTATTGATGTGTTTTTGGGTTTTTTGTTTTTTTGATGTTTATTAAAGTGTTAAAATGGTTTTGATGTGTTATTGAGTGTTATTATGTTTATTGATGTGTTATTATGTGTTTTTAAAGGGTTTTATTTATGTGTTATTTTTGTGTTATTGGCGTTGTTGTGTTTTTATGTGTTATTGATGTGTTTTTGTGTGTTTTGGGGTTTTATTAGGGTTTTATTTATGTGTTATTATGTGTTATTGTTTGTTTTATTGATTTTTTGATTGTTATTGTGTGTTTTGAAGTGTTATTTAGGTTTTTATTTATTTTAATGATGTGTTTTTTTTGATGTTTTTATTTTTTGTGTTTTTTGTTTTATTGTGTGTTAAGTTTTTTCAATTAAAAAATTTTCCCCCCCTTTCCTTCTTTTTTTATTCCCAACCCAACTTTTCCCCCATTTCAAAATTTTCCCCCCTTCAAAATAAAGAAATTTGGAAGGAAAAGGACGAAAGGGGTTTTCAAAGGGGGTCGGCAGGAGCCGAGTTTTTCGACCCGTAACCATGGATAGTTGGGTAATCAAAATGATAAAACACATACTTTATACAAACATCTCTCCTCTCTCTTTCTTTTTGTATTTAAAAATATTTTATATTTTTATAAAAATTAATATAATTTTTTTTATTTATATATATATATATTTATAATATATATATGAAATTTTTTTAATTTTTTTTTTTTTTTTTTTTTTTTTTGTGTATAAAATTGGAAAATTTCCAGGATAATACATTTAGATTGATGTATATATAGGTATTTTTAATTTTTTTTTCGATATTTTTTTATTATTATTTTATTATTTTTTTTATTCTTATTATTTTTATTATTGGAACGCTAAAACTCGTGAAGGCTCAAAACTGCCCTGGGGAAAAAAGAATTTCATCATCCAATAAGGACCAGCTCTATTTCCTGGGTTTGAAGATCCCTACCCCCCCCCCAGCCCTCGGGAAAACCCCCCTCCCCCTCTTTTCCCTTGCAAGGGTCAAACCAGACATCAAACAACCCAGGAGGAGTAGAAGTGAGTGCTCAGGAGATGATAAGTCATGTCATGAGAGAGAGCGACTCCCAATTTTTGAAAGATGTTGCACGTACAACTACCAATATAGTAATGTTAAAAACAAAGGGAAGTTTTTGGGTTTTTTAAAGGAATTTTTTATTATATAATTGTTTTTTAAAAAAATTTCTTAAAAATGACCAAAAAGAGAGAAAAGGTGAGAGAGAGAGAGAAGGAGAGAGAGAGGAGAGAGAGAGGAGGAAGAGGAAGGGGGGAGAGGAGAGAGAGAGAGAAAACTTGTGATTGGCTTTCAAAAATTTAATGTCATTTTTCTTATTATATTTGTCTGTACGTGTCAATAGTTTTTTAATAAAAAGAAAGGAGGAGAGAGGAGGAGGAGAGAGGAGAGAGAGAGAGAGGAGAAGAGGAGGAGAGAGAGAGAGAGAGAGAGCTTTTACTTTCAACAAATTTAAGTAATTTTTTCCAAAATTTGTCTGAGGTAATACCTTTTTGAGGGGGAAAAGAGGGGGGGGGGGGAAAAAAGGGGGAAAAAAGGAAAGGGGTTTTTACGGGCAAATCCAACAAACGGGGGAACCACACCCCCCGGTATGGGAAAGGGGTAAGACAGCCTTTTTGCTCGACCCCCCCCCCCCCCCCCCCCCCCCCCCCCCCCCCCCCCCCCCCCCCTTTTTTTTCTGAGAGGCTGCTTGCAAAGTACAAAGCATGGGAGGTATAAAGACCCTACCACCTAAACAGGAACTTGCACAAAAGCCTTTAGCTTTGGGGGGTGTTCAAAAGTGGGCCTTGCTAAATGGGGGGTGGACACAAAAGAAAATTGCATCCCGGAGGGTAGGCTCCAAAAACCCGGTGGGCCCGGTCAAGGACAGACAAGGGACTGCCCGATGAACTTATTCCACCTCTAAATGACAGGGTGGGACCACCCTCTAGTTCAAGAGAAGGCGGACCCTTTGTTTAACCTTTGTACCAAAATCAAGTTCCTGATCCGCAAGGGCCCCCTTGGCTACTGCAAGAACGTGCAAAAGTCAGGGGACAATAAGGCAGGGGGAGGGGCATTTTCCCACAAATCGCTTGACCAAGAAAAGGGTGTGGGCCCAGACAAAATTGACCCAAGTTGTTGAGAAGATTGCAGGGCCAGCAGCAGCACCTCTAATCGCATCTTTCAGCATGCCTTACAGTGTAAAAGGCCCTCTCTATGGGAAAAAGGGAATGTATTCCTTTACAAAAAAGGGAAAACAGAGCAGAAATCAGCAATCAGACCATGTCATTCTGTCAATCACTGGTAAGATCCTTGAGCAATAATTTAAACAAAAGACAAGTTTTTGATACCCCTCACTACTTTGTATCGTCTTTGGCTTAGGAAAAGGTTACTTGCTGTGATCTGTTGTTAAAAACCCCTCCACTAATGGGACCAGTCACTGGAGAATCCAAAGTCACTTGTGGTACACGGACTTGCTGGGGTTTTTGACCGGGTTTTTGGGCCCCCAGGGCCTCTTAGCAAAACTTCAAGCATGGGAATTGCAGGTCTACGCTATGTTCCTCGTGATACCTTCATGTAGATCTCTAAATGTGTTTCAATGGGAAAGGAATCGCAAGACATCCTTTGGGGCAAGTGTTTCCCCAAGGAAGCGTGCTGGGGCCATTGTTATGGAATGTCTCTTTAACGACCTTCTTCATCTCATCCCCGAATAAAATGCATAGCAGCGACTGTACACTGCTTTACTTATCCCAAAAAGAAATGCCAGCTGCCTAAGCACATCAATACCAGCTGAGAGCTTATCAGCTTGGGGGAAAAAGATGGCAATAAAATTTGCACCTGAGAAAACGAAATGATTATGCTCTAGGGACCTGATGGTAATACTGGTGCTAAAGGATGAAAGGGAGGATGTTGGGGACCCGGAGAAGAATGATATCCTTGGGGTGAAATTTGACTCCAAAACAACCTGAAGAACCATGTTCAAATCTTGCAAAAAGGGAGCCCGGAAGCTTTCAGCACTTCGCCGTATTCCCCCTCTGCTTGACGTAGGAGTTGCAAGATCCTGTTTCGAGGGACAAGTCTCCGCACCTTTAGAGTCCCCCTTTTTGGTTTGCCTGCCCCCCCCCTATCTGCACTGTTGACAGAGTAGGAACAAGCAAAACGTCCCCTTTCCGCCGGCCCTCCTGGATAGATTGTCATTTGAGGCCTTCAACTAGGAGGGTTTTGGGGTTGCCTTACTGTTATGTACAAGGGCCAATTTTTGTCAAAATACCCCACTTGGGTCCACTTGAGGACAGGTTTAAACAAGCTTTTATGCCACAAGACGGGCAGAAAAAACAGCAAACTTCATTGGTGTACCCTTCTCCGAACTCATCCATCTGAGATCATAATACCCGGATGACAGAGTATGGAACAAATTGTACGCATAATATGTCAAGAATAAAGTCATTTTATCAAATGAAAATGCCTGGCCCACAGATGGCTCCACCTTCATCCTTTCGCCTACTTGTATGTCTCATAACAATAAAATGTTTTCAAATGAGGCTGATGTAGGTAACAGCTCTTAGCACGCCAATAAAGTTAGGAATCCTTAACCCTGTAAATAGCTGTCAATTAAAGCTATGGGGATCCTTTAAACTTGTCAAACCCTGTGTAAAAAAAAAGAAAAAAGAGAGAGAGAGGAGAGAGAGAGAGAGGAGAGAGAGAGAGAGGAGAGAGAGAGAGAGAAGAGAGAGAGAGAGAGAGAGAGAGAGAGGTAGAGAGAGGGAGAGAGAGAGAACTTGTGATAGGCTTTCTACAAATTAATGTCATATTAGTTCATTATATTTGTCTGTACATGTCAATACGTCTTAATAATGAGAGAAAGGAGAGAGAGAGAGAGAGAGAGAGAGAGAGAGAGAGAGAGAGAGAGGGTTTGAGTGTGTGTGTGTAACCTGGGTAACCAGGAAGACGTTGAAATATAAAAGTTTATCAGTGTTAATGCTTGACTGGGTTGTTCTGGCTGGCTTTCTCTGGGCTTGTACACTAAGAGATGTGTTCTTCCTCTCCACCGAGGCCTTCACCTGGCTTGTATGGGTTACTTGGCTTTTCCAAGCCTGGGTTTTCAAAACTAATCTCTGTGCATGGCCTAGTTTGTGTTTGTAACAGCTACGATATTGATTTCCAGGGTATACGCGCAGGCTCCTTATATTCTCTCTGTCTCTCTCTCTCTCTGTCTCTCTCTCTCTCTCTCCTCTTCTCTTTCTGTCTCTCTTTCGCACACACCTCACCCTCCCACCACACACACACCCAACACACACCACACACACAACAACACACACACACACACACACACACACACACACACACACAAACACACTCACACTAACAAACTTTTAACGTAACCAAGATTCGTATGCACATCAATGCCTCTAAACATCATCCAATACCTCTTGATGACATTTGATGACATCCACAACAAACACAATATACTAAAACTCCCCACGTAAACCTAGGAATATTGACCCATTTAACATAATACAAATACAACTGTATTATCATTTTACAAAGAAATACAAACCAGGAAAATATTTCTTTGTATCGTGTTAAAATTTTCTAAAATTCTTATTTACTAATATTTTTATATTAAACGGTAGAACCCGTGTGGATTTGGAAGCGGGTTCGATACTCCGTCTTGGAGGCAAGAGAAATGTGTGAGTGAGTGAAGAGTGGTAGAAGCCATAATAGGATAGAGTTTAGTAGCCATGTGAAAGAAATTATAAGTGATAAAGAAAGAGAGAGAGAGAGCGACAGAGAGAGAGAGAGAGAGAGAGATAGATAGATAGATAGCATAGATAGATAATAGATAGAGAGAGAAGAGAGAGAGAGAGAGAGAGAAGAGAGAGAGAGAGAGAGAGAGAGAGATAGAAAGATAGATAGATAGAAAAGAAAGATTAGAGAGAGAGAGAGAGAGAGAGAGAGTAGAGAGAGAGAGAGAGAGAGAGAGAGAGAGAGAAGAGAGAGAGAGAGAGAGACCATGGCAATATATTATGAGAAGCAAGTAAATAAGAGGCAAAGCAAGAACAACCTACCTTACACCTGCTTCCCGTGGTCACCTAGCAGCAAGCAGGTACCTGGGTGGTTACATAAATACTGTGGGTGGCATCCTGGGCAAGACGAAATCTATAGACGAATTCTCTACACATATGCTGCGATGTATGATAATCTATGTAACTGTATTTTTGTATACCTGAATAAACTTACCTACTTACTTATAGTTTGCGTACACCTGCTTCCCATGTTCACCTAGCAGTACATAAGTACCTGGTGTTTAGGTGACGGTTCAGGGGACCATCCTGGATGGAGGTAGGATATATTTTAGAGCCGAGATAGGATAGCAGATCCTAGGAAGGATAACATCTCATAGCTTGTAAAATTAACAGACCTAAGATAAGAGCTCCTAGCCTGGAAAATAAGTCAAGATAAGATAACAACTGCAAAGTGAGCTGAGCTAAGGAAACTGATCTTAGCTTGTAAACTAAGGAGAGTAAAGCTAGAGTGATGATAAAGGCGAGGAACGTATTTGTTAACACTTGAATAACACCTTTACAAGCTTATCCTTCGTGACTTAACACTTTCCCCCAGACTAACACTTTCCTCCAGACTAACACTTTCCCCTAGACTAACACTTTCCACCAGATTAACACTTTCCACCAGATTAACACTTTCCCCCAGACTAACACTTTCCACCAGATTAACACTTTCCACCAGACTAACACTTTCCCCCAGACTAACACTTTACCCCCAGATTAACACATTCCCCCAGACTAACACTTTTCCACCAACTAAAACTTTCCACCAGACTAAAACCCTTGCCACCAGGACAAAACACTTCCTCCCCACTTCCACCAGAGTAACACATTTCCCCACCTCCATTCCACCCGTCCCAACACCCATACCCCCCTCCCCCTTTTTTCCCACCCCTCCCTTCCCTCCTCCTCCCACTTTCTTCCTCCTTCCCTTCCTTTCCTCCTTCCTCCTCCCCCCCCCTCCCCCTCCTCACCTCTTCCCTATCCCACTTTTCTTCCACCTTCCTTTTTATCCTTAATCCTTTTCCTTCCCTTCTTTCCCTCCCACTTTCCCTCGTTTCCTCCGCATTCCCCCTTCTCCTTCCCCCCTTCCCATTCCGCCCCCCCCCCCTTTCCTCCATTCCCATTTTTCCTCCTCTTCCCTCCTCCCAAAACCAACTAACAAACACAACACACTTTTTCAACCAGAACTATAACACTTTCCCAGACTAACAACATAAAAAAAAAAATAAAAAAAAAAATAAAAAAACTATAAAAAATACTAATAAAAAATAATAAAAAAAATATAATATAACACTAATATATAATTAAAAAACGTAAAAAAAAAAAAATAAAATAAAAAAAATACAATAAAAAAAAAAATAAAAAAACAACTTTTCCACCAGAACAACACTTCCACCAACTAAACACTTTCCTTTCCCCAGATTAACACTATTCCACCAACTAACACTTTCCACCTAGACTAACACTTTCCACCAGACTAACACTTTTCCAACCCAGACTAAAAACACTTTCCACCAGACTAACACTTTCCACCAGAACCTAACACTTTCCACCAACTAACACATTTCCACCTAGATTAAACACTTTCCACCAGACTAACACTTTTCCACCAGAACTAACACTTTCCACCACACTAACACTTTCCACATACTAACACTTTTCCACCAGACTAACACTTTCCTTCCACCAGACTAATAAAATACTTTCCCCCAGACCTAACACTTCCAACAGATTTAACACTTTCCACCAGACTAAACACTTTCCACCAGACCTAACACTTTCCTTCCCCCAGACTAACACTTTCCCCCAGACCTAACACTTTCCACCTGATTAACCCCTTTCCTTCCGCCCAGACTAAATTAAAAACACTTTCACCGACTAACGCTTTCATCCCCGACATAACACTTTTCCACCAGACTAACACTTTTTCCGACCAGACCTAACACTTCCACCAGATTAACACTTTCCACCAGACTAACACTTTCCACCAGACTAACACTTTCCACCAGACTAACACTTTCCCCCAGACTAACACTTTCCACCAGACTAACACTTTCCCCCACACCAACTAACACTTTCCACCAGACAAACATTTTTCCACCAGGCTAACACTTTCCACCAGACAAACGACTTTCCACCAGACTAACACGTTTCCCACTCCGTCTTTACACTTTGCCACCAGGCTAACACTTTCCATTCCACCAGACTAACACTTTCCACCAGGACTAACACTTTCCACCAGTCTAACACTTTCCACCATACTACAACACTTTCCACCAGAAACTATACACTTTTCACCAGATAACACTTTCCACCAATCTTACACACTTTCCCACCAGTTACTACATCTATCCACCAGACTAACACTTTCCAACCAGACTAACACTTTCGCACCAGTCAAACACTTTCCACCAGACTAACACTTTCCACCAGACTAACACTTTCCACCAGATTAACACTTTCCACCAGTCTAACACTTTCCACCAGACTAACACTTTCCACCAGACTAACACTTTCCACCAGACTAACACTTTCCACCAGACTAACACTTTCCACCAGACTAACACTTTCCCACCAGACTAATACATTTTCCCCCAGACTAAAACTTTTCCCACCAAGAATAACACTTTCCCACCCAGACTAAACCTTTCCACCAGACGAACACTTTCCTCCCCCCATACTAACACTTTCCCACAGACAAACACTTTCCACCGGATTAACACTTTCCTCCCCCATATCAAACACTTTCCTTCCCCACCAGACTAACGCTTTCTCCCAGACTAACACTTTCACCAGACTAAAACACTTACCACAAGAGACTAACACTTTCCGACCAGACAAACACTGCACTTTCCACCCACTAACACTTTCACCAACTAAACACTTTTTCCACCAGACTACAGTTTCCCCCAGACCTCAACACTTTCCATCAACTAACGACAATCCACCAGACTAACACTTTCTCCAGACTAACACTTTCCCCCAGACCAACACTTTCCACCAGACTAACACTTTCCACCAGACTAACACTTTCCACCAGACTACCACTTTCCCCCAGACTACCACTTTCCCCAGACTACCACTTTCTCCCCCCAGACTAACACTTTCCCCAAGACTAAACACTTTCCCTCCAGACTAACACTTTCCACCAGACTAACACTTTCCACCAGACTAAACACTTTCCCCCAGCCTAACATACTTTCCCGCCTGACTAACACTTTCCAACCAGATTAACACTTACCAACCAGACTAACACTTTCCACCCCTACTAACACTTTCCCACCAGACTACCAACATTTCCACCAGACTAACACTTTCCCCCTGACTAATCTTTCCCCCAGACCAACACTTTTCTCTCAGACTAACACTTTCCCCCATCTAACACTTTCCCACTGACCAACACTTTCCTCTCAGACCTAACACTTTTCCCCCCAGCAACACTTTCCCACAGACCAACACTTTCCACCAACTAACACTTTCCACCAGACTAAAACAATTTCCACCAACTAACACTTTCCCCCTGACTAACTTTCCCCCAGACCAACACTTTCTCTCAGACTAACACTTTCCCACAGACCAACACTTTCCCCCAGACCAACATTTTTTACCACAACCAACACTTTCTCCCACAGAACCAAGCACTTTCCCACAGACCAACGACACCTTTCCCCCAGGCTAGCACTTTCCTTAATTTCGTTCCGTAGTATCAATTCCTCAGTCAAGCAAATCACTGAACCGACTACACTCGTGTCATTACGATTTCGTGAGTCTTGTCTAATCTCTCTTCTATAGTGATTGGAGGTCATTACTATAGTCATCTAATCTCTCTTTTAAAGTTGTCTAGTCTCTCTTCTTCTAAACAATAACAATCTCTCTTTTCTACAATCAACTAATCTCTTCCAACTCCATATAACTCTCTCTTCTACAATCAACTAATCTCTCTTCTACAATCAACTAATCTCTCTTCTACAATCATGTAATCTCTCTTCTACAATCATATAATCTCTCTTCTACAATCATATAATCTCTCTTCTACAATCAACTAGTCTCTCTTCTACAATCAACTAATCTGCTCCTTTCTACAATCATGTAATCACGACCTTCTACAATCAATAATCTCACTTCTACAATCATATAATCTCTCTTCTACAATCAACTAGTCTCTCTTCTACAATCAACTAATCTCTCTTCTACAATCATATAATCTCTCTTCTACAATCAACTAATCTCTCTTCTACAATCATGTAAACCCCCCCGTTCTCTCTTCTACAAATAAACTAAACATCTCTTCTCTTCAATCAACTAATCTCATCTACAATCAACTAATCTCTCTTCTAGCAATCAACTATTCTCTCTTCTATCAATCAAGTAAATCTCTCTTACTACAATCACTAAACTCTCATCTACAATCAACAATTCTTCTCAATCAACTAATCTCTCTTTAACTATCAACTAATCTCTCTTCTAAATACAATCAAACCTAAACACTCTTCTAACAAATCAACTAATCTCTCTTCTACAATCAACTAATCTCTCTTCTACAATCAACTAATCTCTCTTCTACAATCAACTAATCTCTCTTCTACAATCAACTAATCTCTCTTCTACAATCAACTAATCTCTCTTCTACAATCAACTAATCTCTTCTACAATCAACTAATCTCTCTTCTACAATCATGTAATCTCTCTTCTACAATCAACTAATCTCTCTTCTACAATCAACTAATCTCTCTTCTACAATCAACTAATCTCTCTTCTAACTATCAACTATCTCTCCTTCTTCTAACAATCAACTATCTCTCTCTAACAATCAACTAAACTCTCTCTACATCAACAAATTCTCTTCTACAATCAACTAATCACTCTTCTACAATCAACTAATCTCTCTTCTACAATCAACTAATCTCTCTTCTACAATCAACTAATCTCTCTTCTACAATCGTTTCGCTTCACTTCATTCCAACAACATTTTGATTCTTAATGTCACTTTGATATGCAAATCACTCATTCACAGGGGAATTTCTGGACTGGAAAGGGACTTACATTTTTTCTGTCCAGCCTAAACCCTCCTCCAGCCTAGCAGCCCTGGAATCTCTAACAAAGCAATTTGACCTTTAAAAAATGACACCATAAAGCCGAAAATGGGAAAAAAATACATTTTTTTTGAGGATTAAGTAAATTTGTTTTAAATTTCTTAAACTCTAGTTTTATTGCTGTTTTATTCGGTTTTAAATCACAAAAACACGACTTTATTGATGAATAAAACACCTGGGTGCCTTTATTGATGAATAAAACACCTGGGTGTCTTTAGTGATGAATAAAACCACTCTGGAGTCTTTTATTGAAGAATAAAACACTTGGTGCGTTTTTATATGAATAAAACACCTGTGGTAACATTATTGATAAATTGAATCACTGGTGACTTTAAGATGAATCAAACACAGTTTGCCTGTTATGCAATCAAACACCACGAGTGCCTTATTGATGAATCAAACACCTGTGTGCCTTTATTGATGAATCAAACACCTGTGTGCCTTTATTGATGAATAAAACACCTGTGTGCCTTTATTGATGAATCAAACACCTGTGTTCCTTTATTGATGAATCAAACACATGTGTGCCTTTATTGATGAATCAAACACCTGTGTTCCTTTATTGATGAATCAAACACCTGTGTGCCTTTATTGATGAATCAAACACCTGTGTGCCTTTATTGATGAATCAAATACCTGTGTGACTTTATTGATGAATAAAACACTTGGGTGCGTTTATATGAATAAAACACCTGGGTAACTTTATTGATAAATGAATCACCTGGGTGACTTTATGATGAATCAAACACCTGTGTGCCTTTATTGATGAATCAAACACCTGTGTGCCTTTATTGATTAATCAAACACCTGTGTGACTTTATTGATGAATAAAACACCTGTGTGCCTTTATTGATGAATCAAACACCTGTGTGCCTTTATTGATGAATCAAACACCTGTGTGCCTTTATTGATGAATCAAACACCTGTGTGCCTTTATTGATGAATAAAACACCTGGGTGCCTTTATTGATGAATCAAACACCTGTGTTCCCCTTATTTGATGAATCAAACACCTGTGTGCCTTTATTGATGAATCAAACACCTGTGTGCCTTTATTGATGAATCAAACACCTGTGTTCCTTTATTGATGAATCAAACACCTGTGTTCCTTTATTGATGAATCAAACACCTGTGTGTCTTTATTGATGAATCAAATACCTGTGTGACTTTATTGATGAATAAAACACTTGGGTGCCTTTATTGATGAATAAAACACCTGTGTGCCTTTATTGATGAATCAAACACCTGTGTTCCTTTATTGATGAATCAAACACCTGTGTGACTTTATTGATGAATCAAACACCTGTGTGACTTTATTGATGAATCAAACACCTGTGTGACTTTATTGATGAATCAAACACCTGTGGTCTTTATTGATTAATCCAAACTACTTGTGTGCCTTTATCTATTAATCAAACACCTGTGTGCCTTTATTGATTAATCAAACACCTGTGTGACTTTATTGATGAATAAAACACCTGGGTGCCTTTATTGATGAATAAAACACCTGTGTGTCTTTATTGATGAATCAACACCTGTGTGCCTTATTTGAGAATCAACACCAGTGTGACTTTATTGATGAATAAAACACCTGGGTTGCCTTAAATGATGAATAAAACACTGTTGTGTCTTTATTGATGAATCAAACAACCTGTGTGCATTTTATGATGAATCAAACACCTGTGTGGCTTTATTGATGAATCAAATACCTGTGTGACTTTATTGATGAATCAAACACCTGCGTGCCTTTATTGATGAATCAAACACCTGTGTGTCTTTATTGATGAATCAAACACCTGTGTGCCTTTATTGATGAATCAAACACTCTGTGGCCTTAATGATGAACAAATACCTGTGTGACTTATTGTATGAATCAAACACCTGCGTGCCTTTATTGATGAATCAAACACACTGTGTTCCTTTAATTGATGAATCAAAACACCTGCTAGCCTTTATTGATGAATCAAAACACCTTGAGTGTCTTTATTGATGAATCAAACACACCTGTGGATGACTTTATTGATGATTCAAACACCTGTTTGACTTTATTGATGAATAAAACACCTGGCAATCTTTACTGGTGGTGTCTTGTTATGCAGGCCAAACGTTTTGCCTATTAAGATACCCAGGCGTTGCACACGTATCTTATGCATCAACCCGGGTATCTTTATTGGAGGAACATTTCGCCCGCTCAGTAGACTTTGTTAAAAAAACGAAAATCATTGTTAATTATCAAGATTTTTTTATTTCATATATAAAACGAAAAATTTCCTTGAATTTTCTCCTTGAACTGTGGTTTACGGAGCTGGTTTAATTAATGGTTTAATTAATGGGTTAACGTTTGGGTTAACGCTTGGGTTAACGTTTTTCCCGTTGCCCTATGTGGAGTTTATCAAGATCACATATTAACGTTAACCATGGAGTACATGTTAGTACTGGGAAGTACATGGGAGTGCATAGGAGTACAGGAAGTACATGAGAGTACACAGGAGTACATGGAAGTACATTGGAGTACTGGAAAGTACATGGAAGTACATGGGGGTACTGGGAAGTACATAGGAGTACTGGCAAGTACATAAGAGTACTGGTAAGTACATGGGAGTACTGTTAAGTTAAAAGGAGTACTGTCAAGTACAATAAGAGCACTGGTAAGTACATTGGGAGTACTCGGAAAGTACATGGGAGTACTGGGAAGTACACAGGAGTACGTATTAGTATTAGAAAGTACATAGGAGTACTGGGAAGTACATGAGAGTACACAGGAGTACATGGAAGTACATTGGATACTGGAAATACATGACGTACAAGAAGTAATCGGGAAGTACATAGAGTACTGTGCAAGTACAATAAGAGTACAGGAAAGACAAAGGAGTACAGGGAATACATGGGAAGTGCTGGGAAGTACAACGGAGTACGGTATAAGTACTAAAATACATAAGATACTGGGAAGTACATGAGAGTACTGAGAAGTACACAGAAGTACGTGGGAGTACTGGGAAGCACATTGGAGTACTTTTGAAAGACATACAGCAAAGTACATGAAAGTCCACCTCTACCTAGATTAAGATCTATCACGTACTGTCTATTTCCACGAGCAGACGATAGAAGGACGGAACAATACAGCATACAATAGATACAGCAGTAAAAATAATACATCCAACACTCTCTGACATATTCAATTTAAATGACATATTTTGACTGGATATATTCCTTGCTTTGATGACCCAATTTTTAATTGGCAATCCTTATTGACTGGGCTGTAAGTAACTGGTAAAAATCTTTACTAAGGGCGGCTTTACTGAGACAATAAAATTTCCTCTTTCAATAGGTCATGTCATCGTGACACTTGTACGCGCCTAGCTGTGAGTGCGAGGGTTGAATCACATAACCAGGTGCAATGAAGGAGATTTACCCTAGTTATAATAATAATAATATATAATAATAAATAATAATAATAATAAAATATAATAAAAATAATAATACTAATAATAAATAATAATGAGTAATAATAATATTGACATTTACAAAAACCCTTAAACCGAAACCTTCCAACATTGCTTAACATCTCACAAAATCAGTGAATCGTGTAGATCACTGGAGCTCAAAGGGTAGTGCAGGTTCGATCCTCACATCCGTAAACCTTCTCAGCCTGACTTTAAAACAGCCGGTCCCAACCCCTCCCCTATATAACCAAGTCACAAAAACAGTGATTTTAGTATCCTTTAGTAGACCATTATCTACCACAGGATGGGTCAGACTTGAACCATGTTTAAAAATCATCATTTTTCTTATGTGCGAGTTATTTTTCTGTACTGCTAACTGGGACTACTATCTTTCGAAGAAGGGGGTCCTCCCTTCTACCCGAGCCTCGTAGATTACCTCTTTAATGAATTCTCAGCTCTGGATCGCTGTTTTAACAAGGTTATAATCCTGAACAGTGTAGGTGGAGTGTACCATTTAAGATTTTCACAGTATGGGACGCGGACAAACATTGGGCGATAATAATAATAATAATAATAATAATAATAATAATAATAATATAATAATAATAATAATAATAATAATAATAATAATAATAATAATAATAATAATCTTTATTTCTACATGTACATGATACGACTTATACAGACCATAGCTGACATCAATGACATACTGTATAGAAAGATCCTATCCTTGTTATGCAGAGCATTTCGGGTAAATTAGGTTAATTTTGTCCCCAGGATGCGACCCACACCAGTTGACTAACACCCAGGTACCTACTTACTGTTTGGAGAATATGAACAGCAGGTGTAAGGTGACTAACACCCAGGTACCTACTTTACTGCTAGATGAACATGGACAGCAGGTGTAAGGTGACTAACACCTAGGTACCTACTTACTGCTAGGTGAACATGTACAACAGGTGTAAGGTGACTAACACCTAGGTACCTACTTACTGCTAGGTGAACATGTACAGCAGGTGTCTTAAGGAAACACGTCCTAATGTTTCCACCCGTACCGGGGATCGAACCACAGACCTCAGTTTGTGAGCTGAGTCCGCTACCAATCAAACAAGACACACAACAAATCAAGATTTATTGGGACAACGTTTCGCTCTGTATAGAGCTTTATTAATTCACCAGGGCCTGATAGAGCTCTCTGAGCGAAACGTTGTCTCATTAAGATTTATCACAATTAATTTCTAGTATAACTAATTGCAAATATAACCAGTTGTTATTTAATACCCCCAACGTATTGCTTCTTTGTGGGTGAAACGTTGTGGGTGAAATGTTGCAAGAGTGTCTTATGTATTTCACTAATTCTCCCATTAATGTTTTTCCTTCATATTTCTAATTCTCCTCTTGGTTTCTCCTTCTTCTCAACATTATTCTCATCCTCTCCTTTACATTACATCTTCTCCTCAACATTCCTTCCTCGCCTATTCATCTCTCTTCTCTCTCGGCAAATCTCCTCTCAGTATTTCTCCTTCCTCCAGTATTCATCTCTTCTTCTCCTTGACATTGTCTTCTCTTCAGCGTCTCCACTTGCTCTCGGGGTTTCTTTTCCTCCTTGGCAGTTTCTCCTCAACATTTCTCCCTCTCTTCAACGTTTCTCCATGCTTCAACGTCTTACTTTCTCTACAATAGCCACGTCGACCCCAACGTGAAATGCTGCTGTCAGATATTGGGCGCGGAGGAGGAGGAACGAGATGGGAGGACTAGGAAAGAATGTATGAGAGTTAAGGAAGAAGAGTAGGAGGAAGAGAAAGAAGAGGTTAAGTTAGGTTAGGTTAGGTTAGGTTAGGTTAGGTTAGGTTTGGTTAGGTGAGGTAAGGTTCGTCAGGAAACAGGACAAGTATTTCCTGACGCGGGTCTTAGTCAGATGATGACCCACATTGGAGCCTTTGGTCATCTGGTCGAGGTCTTCCACTGGCTTACCGGTCCACTCCTTTAAAAATTTTGGTCCTAGTTATAACCATCAAAACGTTAAACGAAGTAAAAAAAACTGCTTTTACTGGCAAGAATAAATTTATAGATAACACGTAAATCAACAGCTCTGGAGTTACTATCTCCGGGTTATCCACTTTCTCCACGCCTCACTTGCCTAACCAACCGCGACTTTCACTGTCTCACGGCGCCCGGACGTTGGATAAAGCATTTATGGAACACGCTAAGCAAAAAACTTGAGAAAGATAGGGCAGCTCTGCGGAATTCCAGTGTGTGATTCATCCAGCATGATTCCTTCCACATGAGTGAGTTTATTGTACAGAGAGATGGATGAGGTTCTGGCCAGCCACTGCAGGGTTTACATACACGGGAAAGTATGTTTATCAATGGCGATAAACCAAAGCCCCGTCGACAGGCTGTGTTTTGTGTTACTGTTAGAGTACATAGGAGTACATGGGAAAACAGATAGCAGAGGACTTAGTAGTCCACACTGGAAGTTAAATTTGATTTGTATGTTTATACATCTACCTGAGAACTCTTTTTATCTGCTGAAAAGGATCGCATTGGAGGTTGAAATGTTAATATCATCCCACATCTCTATTTCTATCTACGTGGTCTTGTTTCGTATTTAGTACCTCTCCATGACGGTTCGATTCCCCTGATTGTTTCTCTTTCAGTTATGTGTCTTTAGTTCACTCTCAAAGTTTACTGCTGACGAAAGGGATGAAAGAGATCCGGGAGAATCTCTCGTCTCGTAGAGAAAGCTTACTTCAAAGACAGGCTCTCTCTCTCTCTCTCAGAGATACACTTGGCTTGACGGGGAATTGTACTTCGTCTGACGGAGAATTGGCAGCCTGACGCTTGCCTCTCGCAAAGGCTAACAATTAACTCTGCTGGCTTATTAGGGAATACCAGAGGCGAAACATCGCTCCTTTGGAAACTATTCTTTGTAACGAGCGAAAAAGAGGCCACCGATGAGCGAAACGATTTCAGAAAGATACCCAGGTCTTGCATATGTCCTATTTATCATTGTCGTTGATGCGTAAGACTTCAGAGGTGAGTGTATACGAATGAATTCACTTAGGAAGGACGTTTCGCCCCATGTATGTTGGTTGCACTCGAATACATGCATTTGAAGTGATCAAGATACATTGGGCGAAACGTTTTAAATAGTGGTGTCAATGCCTTCGAGTATATTGTTGAATTCATTTCCTAATTTTTATCTTGAAAGAC
>NC_069483.1:12751182-12756182 GCF_026875155.1 Cherax quadricarinatus
TGTTCCTGTAGTTACCTTCATTTCACATTACATTATCAACCGTGTCCTTTGTCTTTCACAAATCATCTTCACAGGTTGCACCTGCCTCTACACTTTCACCATTCTAGAATCTCCCAGTCTATGTCTGTCTCTGTCTCACTGCTTATCTCTGTACCTACCACTTTGTTTCTCTGTCTCTGAAATCACACAGTAGGTGCATGAAATTAAAGCGCTCGTTCGGCTCCACAGTCAACAATAACAGCTGAAGCTATAGGCAATTATCGGGAAAACGATAACGACTTGCAGCCAGTTATTGTGGCCGGACAAAACAAAAAAGGACGTAATCATTGATTTCCAGACCATATTCAGAGGTGAAACGAAGAAGAGAAACGTTGCAAAATGTCGACACGGTGGAAACGTAGACTCAGAGTCAGTGTAATGAGATCCTTTACTGACACCGTTTCGCCCATATAGCCGATTTTTTTCAAGTCACAGAGGTAATTTAGATCTTAATAAGATCATTTCTTCGATGCTGAATGGTAGAGAATTGAGAATATTATTCAGCTTTTGACTGTGAGTAGGATATTATCTGCTGCATTGTCTTGACTTAACGAAGCCCACTGCGTGGGCGAAACGCTGTCCTTAAAGTGTTTCTGTTTCCACGATGAACTGAAGAAAAGGAAAGTAGTTCCAGCTATGTTTCGCTTGCCTTCACGGAGAAGTTTGAGGTTATCCAGTCCCTCATACTTCAAGAAGAAATAATTAGAGGTTATCAGTCCCTGCAGCCTTCAATGTGATCAGTCCCTGCAGCCTTTAGGTGACCAGTCCCTGCAGCCTTTAGGTGATCAGTCCCTGCAGCCTTTAGGTGACCAGTCCCACAGCTGCTGAAACCTATTTAATATCCTATCTGTAAGAGGGCAATCCACATACCATAATCACTGATGGCACTGCGCCACCCAGTGCCAGTGGTCAGCCCCTGGCTCACTATGGATAGCGTCGTCCAGGGCATGAAATATATCGGACTATCTGGGTCATGAAATAGATTGAGGGACTGAGTTGGCCAGGGGAACACTAATATATATGTATATTAGTATGCAAGGATGGGGAGGGGTGAGAGAGAGAGAGAGAGAGAGAGAGAGAGAGAGAGAGAGAGAGAGAGAGAGAGAGAGAGAGAGAGAGAGAGAGAGAGAGAGAGAGAGAGAGAGAGAGAGAGAGAGAGAGAGAGAGAGAGAGGAGAGAGAGAGATGAGAGAGAGAGAGAGAGAGAATAACAACTCTTAGCTTGTTATTAAAGGTACAAATCCTTAGCATAACGTTGTAAATCCCTGTGTTAAAGAGAGAGAGAGAGAGAGAGAGAGAGAGAGAGAGAGAGAGAGAAGAGAGAGAGAGAGAGAGAGAGAGAGAGAGAGAGAGAGAGAGAGAGAGAGAGAGAGAGAGAGAGAGAGAGAGAGAGAGAGAGGAGGAAAAGAGAAGCATAAACGAGACACATATGCATCAGTGTGCCTCATTTAAGAAAACATTTCTTACCTTCTATAACTGCCTATATCTTTTTTAAGGCCATTTTCTGGCTATAAGTTTTTTAAAAGGCCATTGTTTTTCAGTATAGTGGAAATTTAATTCTCAGTACACTTAATATTTTTTTCATTATTATTTATAAATCTGTTATTTACACTTAAGGTAAATCTGTTATTTACACTTAAGGTAAATCTGTAATTTACACTTAAGGTAAATCTGTTATTTACACTTAAGGTAAATCTGTTATTTACACTTAAGGTAAATCTGTTATTTACACTTAAGGTAAATCTGTAATTTACACTTAAGGTAAATCTGTTATTTACACTTAAGGTAAATCTGTTACTTACACTTAAGGTAAATCTGTTATTTACACTTAAGGTAAATCTGTTATTTACACTTAAGGTAAATCTGTTACTTACACTTAAGGTAAATCTGTTATTTACACTTAAGGTAAATCTGTTATTTACACTTAAGGTAAATCTGTAATTTACACTTAAGGTAAATCTGTTATTTACACTTAAGGTAAATCTGTTACTTACACTTAAGGTAAATCTGTTATTTACACTTAAGGTAAATCTGTTATTTACACTTAAGGTAAATCTGTTATTTACACTTAAGGTAAATCTGTTATTTACACTTAAGGTAAATCTGTTATTAAAGGCTTTTAATGCTTCAGTGATTGTTATTGTTCGTGGTCTGTCTGTTGTTTATTTCGGGGGTCAGAGCCCCCCAGCCCCGCGGCCTGGCATCAAATCAGGCCTCACGGTTCAGGGATGGATCAGTCAGACTGTCGTTACTGGAAGCATGCAGTCCAACGTAGATCAGGGAACGATCACCTGAGGTTGAATAAAAGCTCTTGGTCTGTAATTGAGCTGAATCAGAAGCTCTCAACCCGTTCAGAGAGTTGTGATAAAAACTCTTAGAGATGCGCACCTGGATATCCCATCTGCGCAGTGTCACGCTGATGCGTGAATACATGCTCCTCTGTCAGTGCATACATGTGCCTGTAAGTGCATACATGCGCCTGTAAGTGCATACATGCGCCTCTGTCAGTGCATACATGCGCATGTAAGTTCATACATGCACCTCTGTCAGTGCATACATGTGCCTGTAAGTGCATACATGCGCCTCTGTCAGTGCATACATGCACCTGTAAGTGCATACATGCGCCTCTGTCAGTGCATACATGCGCATGTAAGTGCATACATGCACCTCTGTCAGTGCATACATGTGCCTGTAAGTGCATACATGCGCCTCTGTCAGTGCATACATGCACCTGTAAGTGCATACATGCGCCTCTGTCAGTGCATACATGCGCCTGTAAGTGTATACATGCGCCTCTGTAAGTGCATACATGCGCCTGTAAGTGCATACATGCGCCTCTGTCAGTGCATACATGCGCCTGTAAGTGCATACATGCGCCTCGGTCAGTGCATACATGTGCCTGTAAGTGCATACATGCGCCTCTGTCAGTGCATACATGTGCCTCTGTCAGTGCATACATGTGCCTCTGTCAGTGCATACATGCACCTGTAAGTGCATACATGCGCCTCTGTCAGTGCATACATGTGCCTCTGTCAGTGCATACATGCACCTGTAAGTGCATACATGCGCCTGTAAGTGCATACATGCGCCTGTAAGTGCATACATGCGCCTGTAATTGCATACATGCGCCTGTAAGTGCATACATGCGCCTGTAAGTGCATACATGCACCTGTAAGTGCATACATGCGCCTGTAAGTGCATACATGCGCCTGTAAGTGCATACATGCACCTGTAAGTGCATACATGCGCCTGTAAGTGCATACAATGATGTATAAACAAAGACAAACCAAAACACATTAAACCCCCATTTCTTTAAAATTCAAAACACACCTCTCCAAAAATACATCTGAACGACGTATAGCAAATCGTAAAAATATATAAACGACGTACAGAAAAACGCAGGGAAAGGAAATGAGCAGCAGAAAGGAGAAAGGATATTTATCTAACGAGAAGAATGGAATATAAATCTCCAGGACTGACAGCGGTGATCTGCAGCAGTTACTGACCAAATTGTCCACCTGTGAGGGAGAGGGATTTTTAATTTATGTGTACGACTGGCAGCTGTTAATTAATATGAACAACATCGAAGAAATTAGTCAAAGACTCGAAATACGAAATAGATGAAAATCCCAAATACGTGAAATTGTGAAATGTGTGAAATCTGATTGTAGCAGCTCTCAAAATATTTGCGAATTTCTTACGGTTCAGGAAAGAGGATGTATATATATATATATATATATATATATATATATATATATATATATATATATATATATATATATATATATATATATATATATATATATATATATATATATATATATATATATATATATATATATATATACACACACACACACACACACACATACATGTACAAGCATGTATATACATACCCCTCTGGGTTTTCTAATATTTTCTTTCTAGTTCTTGTTCTTGTTTATTTCCTCTTATCTCCATGGGGAAGTGGAACAGAATTCTTCCTCCGTAAGTCATGCGTGTTGTAAGAGGCGACTAAAATGCCGGGAACAAGGGGCTAGTAACCCCTTCTCCTGTATATATTACTAAATTTGAAAGGAGAAACTTTCGTTTTTCCTTTTGGGCCACCCCGCCTCGGTGGGATACGGCTGGTACGTTGAAAGAAGGAATATATATACCAGGATATTGGATGTTGATGCTTCCCATGCAGCCAAAGCCAGGGATATATGCTAGAGTAAAGGGAGATACACATGCAAGCAGATATGTTTACATCCTGATCTGATATTTTTGTAGAGAGTGAGTAAAGATTTCTGTCTAGACCTGGACTCACATGTTGTGTGTCACATGTTGTGTGTCACATGTTGTGTGTCACATGTTGTGTGTCACATGATGAGAGTTTATTTTGAAGGTTTGGACACGAGAACCAAAAAAATCAGATCATAGGATACGAATTTTTGGAAAAAATCGCACTGTAAATACACAACAGATATATAACTAATACACAACAAATTCACTACAAACACAAACTAAAAACATCTCTCAACACATTTCTTACAATTGTCAATCTCTCCCACTGAAAGCAGTTCATATATTTATATTTATTTATTAGATTCCGTCCAGTGTAGAGCTTTATAAACTCATGGCAAAGCTCTTCTCAGAGCGAGGCCTTGTCGCAATGAAAGCTTTACCAGGAACCTGTGTCAGAAAGAAAGCTTAAGGGATGCAGAACGGAATGAAGGGGAGTGTTAAACGTGGGGAGAATGAATCCAGCCATGCTTGAAGAAAGGCAGGCGCTAAACGGAAGAAATAGAGTGGGAAATGTGAGAGATGGTAAGTGATGGGGGTGACAGAGGTGAAAGAAAGAGAGAGAGAGAGAGAGACAGAGACAGATTTTATCCAACTTCAGCTGAAGAACGAGACTAAATACGACAGAATGTGTACTCTGGTATTTGTACTCACCTGTTTGTACTCAATTTGCACTCA